>OY723390.1:8673374-8835874 GCA_963210295.1 Ophion ellenae | reverse complement strand
AAGTTTATGTTTAAGATTTACTAAGAATTTTTCTTAAGAGGGAATGATACCCAAGCAAACGTTCGACGCAGCCGCGGCTCTAGTCGGTAGGGCAGCGCTAGCACGAGCTATTGCTCCCTACCGGTAGATGTCACAGCGCGCGTTCATCCCGAACGCGTGTTTGTTCCGAACGCACGCTGCGACGGGGCCACGGGCCTCCTTGCGTCGAGGCATAACAATGTATGCTTCGACGCAACGTGTGTGTGTGCGCGTGTGTCTGTGTGCGTTCGTTACTTTGGGCGCACGCGGTTGAAGATTGTTTTCTTCCCGCATGCTGTCCCTTCGCAGCGAGTGCACACTTCATGTGGGTATATACACGTAAATACCCACACGCTGACCGACGGTCGGTGTGGACAAAGAATTTTGTTTTCTTCGTCAACGCCGCCTTCGCACGAAATTCGAGATCATCGAGAATCTCTATTTCGCAGCAAGAGTTCTTGCTGGCGGCCTGCGCTGTTCTGCAGCGAGATAATTGTTAACAATTAATTCTTTTAAACAATTGACTTCCTATGTACTTCCTAAACCTCTCAGCAAATATGATTGCTGCTTACGCGCTGCAAAAAACAACGGTAAAAATTACGCGAAAATAATTGTTTAAAAAAATATTTTTGCATTTATTCTCGATCTCGGGTATGATCGGTAGATACGGTACTTTCTGTATCTCTCAGCAAATATAGATTGCTGCTTACGCGCTTCAAAAAACAACGGTGTAAAAATTTCGCATGAATAATCATTTAAACAATTATTGTTGCATATATTCTCAATCATGGGTACGATCGGTAGATACGGTACTTTCTGTACCTCTCAGCAAATATAGATTGTTGCTTACGCGCTGCGAAAACAATAGTGCAAAAATTTCGGAAAAATGATTATTTAAACAATTATTTTAGCATTTATTCTCGATCACGCGTATGATCGGTAAATACGGTACTTTCTAAACCTCTCAGCAAATATATATTTTCGCAGCTGCTTACGCGCTGCGAAAAAGACCGGTGTAAAAATTACGCACAAATAATTATTCGAATGATTATTTTTGCATTTATTCTCGATCACAGATATAGCCGGTAGATACGGTACTTTCTGTACCTCTTAGCAAATATAGATTGCTGCTTACGCGCTGCAAAAAACAACGGTGCAAAAATAATTATTTAAACAATTATTTTTGCATTTATTCTCGATCACGCGTATAATCGGTAGATACAGTACTTTCTGTACCTCTAAGCAAACATAGATTGCTGCTTACGTGCTATAAAAAACCACGGTGTAAAAATTTCGCACAAATAATTCTTTAAACAATTATTTTTGCATTTATTCTCGATCACGGGTATGATCGGTAGATACAGTACTTTCTATACCTCTCAGCAAATATGATTGCTGCTTACGCGCTGCAAAAAACAACGGCAAAAATTACGCAAAAATAATTGTTAAAAAAAAATGTTTGCATTTATTCTCGATCTCGGGTATGATCGGTAGATACGGTACTTTCTGTACCTCTCAGCAAATATAGATTGCTGCTTACGCGCTGCAAAAACAACGGTGTAAAAATTTCGCAAAAATAATCATTTAAACAATTATTTTTGCATTTATTCTCGATCACGGGTATGATCGGTAGATACGGTACTTTCTATACCTCTCGGCAAATATGATTGCTACTTACGCGCTGCAAAAAACAACGGTAAAAATTACGCAAAAATAATTGTTAAAAAAAATATTATTGAGTTTATTCTCGATCTCGGGTATGATCGGTAGATACGGTACTTTCTGTACCTCTCAGGAAATATCGATTGCTGCTTACGCGCTGCAAAAAACAACGGTGTAAACATTTCGCAAAAATAATCATATAAACAATTTTTTCATTTATTCTCGATCATGGGTACGATCGGTAGATACGGTACTTTCTGTACCTCTCAGCAAATGAAGATTGCTGCTTCCGCGCTGCGAAAACAACGGTGCAAAAATTTCGCAAAAATAATTATTTAAACAATTATTTTTGCATTCATTCTCGATCACGGGTATGATCGGTAGGTACGGTACTTTCTAAACCTCTCAGCAAATATGATTGCTGCTTACGCGCTGCAAAAACAACGCTGCTAAATACAACAAATAATTGTTTAAACAATTATTCTTGTACCACTCTTTCTGTACCTCTTAGCAAATTTAGGTCGCTGCTTACGCGCTGCAAAAAACAACGGTGTAAAAATTACGTAAAAATAATCATTTAAACAATTATTTTTGCATTTATACTCGATCACGGGTATGATCGGTAGATACGGTACTTTCTATACCTCACAGCAATTATAATTGCTGCTTACGCGCTGAAAAAACAAACGGTAAAAATCATTGTTTAAACAATTGGTTTTGCATCAATTCTCGATGACGGGTATGATCGGTAGATGCGGTACTTTCTGTACCTCTCAGTAAATAAAGATTTCTGCTTACGCGCTACAAAAAACAACGGCAAAGTAAAAATTTCGCAAAAAAAATTATTTAAACAATTGTTTTTGGAGTTGTTCTCGACCACGCTTGTGATCGGTAGGTGCGAAGAGCTTCGCACCGCTCAGCCATTCTTTGCTGGTGACGCACTGCGAATGACAGCGCTGATATGAAGATATCAGCGCTCTCGCTCGATCTAGTTTTATACTACAGATTCAATCATCTAAATAATTGGTGGCATTTTCCTCTCGAATGGAGCCTGTCGCCAAATATTGACGTAAGTCATGACGCACCGTGAGTGTTCGCCAGCAGCTCGCTGCAAAATGCAGTGACAATATTTGCGATCAATCATTTAAACAATGGACTTTTATCTCGACCACGCTTGTGATCGGTAGGTGCCAAGAGCTTCGCACCGCTCAGCAAGTCTTTGCTGGTGACGCGCTGCGAACGACAGCGCTCATATGGAGATATTAGCCCTTCCGTTCGATCTAGTTTTACATTGCACATTCAATTATCTAAATAATTGATTGCATTTTCTTCTCGAGTATAGCGCATTGCCGAATATTGACGTAAATAATGACACACCGTGAGTGTTCGCCGGCGGCTAGCAGAAAATGCAGTGACGAAATTTGCAATCATTCATTTAAACAATAAACTCTTTTCTCGACCACGCTTGTGATCGGTAGGTGCGGAGATCTTCGCACCGCTCAGCAAGTCTTTGCTAGTGACGCACTGCGAATGACAGCGCTGATATGAAGATATCAGCGCTCTCGCTCGATCTAGTTTTATACTACAGATTCAATCATCTAAATAATTGATGGCATTTTCTTCTCGAATGGAGGCTGTTGCCAAATATTGACGTAAATCATGACACACCGTGAGTGTTCGCCGGCAGCTCGCTGTAAAATGCAGTGACAATATTTGCAATCAATCATTTAAACAATGGACTTTTATCTCGACCACGCTTGTGATCGGTAGGTGCGAAGAGCTTCGCACCGCTCAGCAAGTCTTTGCTGGTGACGCGCTGCGAACGACAGCGCTCATATGAAGATATTAGTGCTTCCGTTCGATCTAGTTTTACATTACACATTCAATTATCTAAATAATTGATTCCATTTTCTTCTCGAGTATAGCCCGTCGCCGAATATTGACGTAAACCATGACACACCGTGAGTGTTCGCCGGCGGCTGGCAGAAAAATGCAGTGACGAAATTTGCAATCAATCATTTAAACAATAAACTCTTTTCTCGACCACGTTTGTGATCGGTAGGTGCGGAGAGCTTCGCACCGCTCAGCAAGTCTTTGCTGGTGACACGCTGCGAACGACAGCGCTCATTTGAAGATATTAGCGCTTCCGTTCGATCTAGTGTTACATTACACATTCACTTATCTAAATAATTAATTGCATTTTCTTCGCGAGTATAACCCGTCGCCAAATATTGACGTAAATCATGACACACCGTGAGTGTTCACCGGCGGCTAGCAGAAAATGCAGTGACGAAATTTGCAATCATTCATTTAAACAATAAACTCTTTTCTCGACCACGCTTGTGATCGGTAGGTGCGGAGATCTTCGCACCGCTCAGCAAGTCTTTGCTAGTGACGCACTGCGAATGACAGCGCTGATATGAAGATATCAGCGCTCTCGCTCGATCTAGTTTTATACTACAGATTCAATCATCTAAATAATTGATGGCATTTTCTTCTCGAATGGAGGCTGTTGCCAAATATTGACGTAAATCATGACACACCGTGAGTGTTCGCCGGCAGCTCGCTGTAAAATGCAGTGACAATATTTGCAATCAATCATTTAAACAATGGACTTTTATCTCGACCACGCTTGTGATCGGTAGGTGCGAAGAGCTTCGCACCGCTCAGCAAGTCTTTGCTGGTGACGCGCTGCGAACGACAGCGCTCATATGAAGATATTAGTGCTTCCGTTCGATCTAGTTTTACATTACACATTCAATTATCTAAATAATTGATTCCATTTTCTTCTCGAGTATAGCCCGTCGCCGAATATTGACGTAAACCATGACACACCGTGAGTGTTCGCCGGCGGCTGGCAGAAAAATGCAGTGACGAAATTTGCAATCAATCATTTAAACAATAAACTCTTTTCTCGACCACGTTTGTGATCGGTAGGTGCGGAGAGCTTCGCACCGCTCAGCAAGTCTTTGCTGGTGACACGCTGCGAACGACAGCGCTCATTTGAAGATATTAGCGCTTCCGTTCGATCTAGTGTTACATTACACATTCACTTATCTAAATAATTAATTGCATTTTCTTCGCGAGTATAACCCGTCGCCAAATATTGACGTAAATCATGACACACCGTGAGTGTTCACCGGCGGCTAGCAGAAAAATGCAGTGCCGAAATTTGCAATCAATTATTTAAACAATAAACTCTTTTCTCGACCACGTTTGTGATCGGTAGGTGCGGAGAGCTTCGCACCGCTCAGCAAGTATTTGCTGGTGACACGCTGCGAACGACAGCGCTCATTTGAAGACATTAGCGCTCTCGTTCCATCTAGTTTTATACTACAGATTCAATCATCTAAATAATTGATGGCATTTTCTTCTCGAATGAAGCCCGTTGCCAAATATTGAGGTAAATCATGACACACGCACCGTGTTCGCTGGCAGCTCGCTGTAAAATGCAGTGACAATATTTGCAATCAATCATTTAAATAATGGACTTTCATCTCGACCACGCTTATGATCGGTAGGTGCGAAGAACTTCGCACCACTCAGCAAGTCTTTGCTGGTGACGCACTGCGAACGACTGCGCTCATATGAAGATATTAGCGCTCTCGTTCCATCTAGTTTTATACTACGGATTCAATCATCTAAATAATTGATGGCATTTTCTTCTCGAATGGAGCCCGTCGCCAAATATTGAGGTAAATCGTGACACACCGTGAGTGTTCGCTGGTGGCTCGCTGTAAAATGCAGTTACAATATTTGCAATCAATCACTTAAATAATGAACTTTTATCTCGACCACATTTGTGATCGGTAGGTGCGAAGAACTTCGCACCGCTCAGCAAGTCTTTGCTGGTGACGCACTGCGAACGACAGCGTTCATATGAAGATATTAGCGCTCCCGTTTCATCTAGTTTTATACTACAGATTCAATCATCTAAATAATGTATGGCATTTTCTTCTCGAATGGAGCCCGTCGCCAAATATTGAGGTAAATGATGAAACCCCGTGAGTGTTCGCTGGCGGCTCGCTGTAAAATGCAGTGACAATATTTCCAATCAACCATTTAAATAATGGGCTTTTTTTCTACCACATTTATGATCGGTAGGCAAAGATTTTCGTATCTCTCAGCAAGTGTTCGCTGCTGATGCACAGCCTGATGCAACATCTTCAACCTGAGCATGTGTTTTGGGCCCGTAGCCCAGCGTTTATTAACAGTCCCAACGGTAATACACGACCACACGAACTTGTATCTATGTATTCCATTGGAATAGAGACAGAGAGAGAGAGAGAGAGAGAGAGGGGAGAGAGAGAGAGAGAGAGAGAGAGAGAGAGAGAATGAGATAGAGAGAATGAGAGAAAATGGGAGAAAAAGAGAGAATGTGGGAATGGGAGACGGGATGGATGGATGGATGCATGTATGAATGAATGAATAAATAAATGAATGAATGAATGAATGAATGAATGTATGAATGAATGAATGAATGTATGAATGAATGAATGAATGAATGAATGAATGTATGAATGAATGGATGGCTGACATTCTCAATACCATTTCACTTTGTGAAATGTGTGTAGATTTTTTTTTAATACTTTGTAATTTTCATTTACCCGTTAGTGCAGTCGACTTTTTTGCGCCACCACCACCTCCTATCTTGATTCAGTCTCACTCTTTTCCTTTTATAAATTGTTATCCTTCCTTTACTTCAGAAAAACCATTTCTGGATGAACTCAAAACGACTTTTAATAATTAATAATGCAAATAAAATAGTAGGCTTTTTATTTTTTAGTTACGATACAAGTAAATTTCATGCAACTCCCACCCTCCACCTGTCACACGATTTAATTATCCATATTGTATATTTATTTAATATTCCATTTCGCACGATTGTCTAAAACCATTTGATAGACCCTTTTTTTAACTTCAGAGGCCTATCTGTGCCTGCAAAGTTCTTTCTTCTGGTGCAATATGTGTGCGATGGTTTTATGGTCTTGAAGTGTGCATCGATGGAACGCAACGAAAATTTGTTTTCGTATTTTTATTTCTTGATTTTTATTTTTTTACATGTTTTTCATATTTAAATTTTAAAATAATAAATTTTATAAAATCAAACCCTGAAAGCAATGAAAATGAGGAAATGACAATAGAAAAATAAATTTGTGTCCGATCCGTTTGCGAATTACACCTCTCTCTGCGATGGCCCCATGAAGGTCTAGCTGTAAAGCACAAGTCCATTGCCTAACGTATGTAACTGTGCTTCGCAGAGAGTAAGCTGCGAAGAGAAAGCTGGTCACCGGTGCAAGGATTCCAGAGTAGCTTCGTGGAAGATCTTCCCAAGCACATTGGACAAGAAACTGTGATTCGTAAAGAGCAACGGATGCAAAATCTTTGCAAGCTCATTTGTATCCTTTCATGCCTGCGAAGATTTTCTATTCGGTGCAATATGCTTGCGACAATCCAACACGAAGATGCCTACGTAGATCTTGAGTCTCGTTGCGAACCAAAGCATTCTCTGAAATATGCCTATCAAAATCTTGCTGAGATACACAAGTACGTTGCATAGCGCATGAATGCAAGACTTTACAAGCTACGGTTCGCAAAGTAACACAAGATCTTCGCAGGCATCTTTATGAAAGATTGTAGCAGGCATACTGCACCGGAAGGAAAATCTTCGCAGGAATAATGCGATATTAGTGTATCTGCGATGATATTGCCTCCGTTGCAGTGTATAAACTAAACCTTCTTGTGCAATGGGCCTGCACGGACCCTGCTGCGAAGCACAAGTACACTGTATTGTGTATGAAACTGTGCTTCGCAGAGAGCAAGGGATGCAATATCATTGCATACTCATTTGTATCCCTTCGTGCCGGCGAAGATTGTCTTTTTGGTGCAATATGCCTGTGACAATCCAACATAAAGATGCCTACGAAGATCTTGTGTCTCTTTGCGAAGCGTAGCTTTCTCTGCGATATGCCTGTCAAAATCTTGCTGCGAAGCGCAAGTACATTACATAGCGCCTGAATGCAAGTCTTCGCAAGCTACAGTTCGCAAAGTAACACAAGTTCTTCGCAGGCATCTGTCTGAGAGATTGTAGCAGGCATATCGCACCGGATGGAAAATCTTCGCAGGAACAAAGCGATATAAGTTTACCTGCGATGACATTGCCTCCGTTGCTCTGTACAAACCAAACCGTCTCATGCAATGCGCTTGCACAAATCCTGCTGCGAAGCACAAATTCATGATATTGTGGGTGAAACTGTGCTTCGCAGAGAGCTTGGTCTCCTACTGCGCATTTTGCTTCGCAAAAAGCCAGATACGCTTATGTGCATATGTAGAGCCATTACAGGCTTCTTTGCACTGTGAGCAAGTTTTTACTTATCTTGAAATACTGCAACGTTCTCCACATGAAACATTTTGTTGCCTTGAGCAACAAAAGTTCGACGGAACTCCAAATAATGACACCGGTGGTTCTTTCATGTTCCTCCGCAGTCCTTCGCAGGTGGCATGAACTTTTCTCCTACCCATTATCGTCATTGAGTGGCAGAAACTCAAGTGACACACGGAATCTGAAAAAAGTAATAAATTATTTCTCAGTTTTCTCACTCACCGTATTCTCGAGAAAGTACATTTTCACCGCACATCCATTTGTGAGATTTCGCATATTCTTTATCGCGAGTAGAGCTACCAGTAACAAAAATCGCAAACAAAAAGAATAAGTAAAAACACACAAAAAACAAATGGAAGTAAAGGCAATAGAAATAAAGGAAAATAATTCTACGAAAAAAAGAACGGGTACAATGAGTACATACCTCCACGTCGCTTGTGGTTCGCCAGATAAATCGCACGATAAAAATATTTTCAGTAATATCGTCGCACGTAATAAATCACACAACTTGTTTCTAACACTTTGCTGCTTCGAAAAGCAACAATTAGATTTTTGAGCGAGTTCGCACATCGCCATCTTTGAATTGTCAAATTCTCGGTGCACGCCAGTCGGCCATGGGGGCCTCGGCGGAATTCACGGGAACTCAGTTCCCAAATGTCGAGCGAGATTTCCTCGGAATCGTCAACAATTACCTACTATTTACGACTTTCCATGGATTTCCTGAAATATGCGGAGGAATGAAATGATTGAGGTGCCAAAATACGTGTTTTCAACGTGGCTACACGGCTCTTCTTGTTTCCAAGTCGTGGCTTTAGCCAAACTTTTTATTTTTCATCATTTCCATCACGAGTTCAGCATGGTAATACAATCTACTTTTTTTTCTTCGATTCATGAAATCTAATGAAAAGACAGCCATTCGTTTATCAATTTGACATTGTCTGGTCAAATTTCATGAGATTCTGAAGAGCCGTTTCGGAAATCCGTGGGTATTTACTATCGCGATCTGCCATACCGACCGCGATGAGGTACCATTCCCTCTTAACATCTAATAGGATTCTTCATAATCCCCCAGCTGGTTTTTTTTACGAATTGTGTAATTTCGTCCGTCATTATTTTCTCATTTGAACGTTTTTTTATCACTTTATATTCTTACTTACACTTAAATCATTCCTCACTCTCGAGTTTCTCACTTCCGAAACGCGAAACTGACACTTCTGCCAAAAACATTGGTATAACAGGAGAGATACACTATATGGTAAGCGTATGCGTGAGCTACATCGGACGAGCGGCCTGCTGTCCGGCCCGTCGTGTTGAAGGGCCAAGTGCGCATGCGCGCATTGGTATCATAGTCGCAAAATAAGATATTTTCGTGATTGGAAAGTAGTATTTATTTGATTTCAGGAAATATTTATTCAAATTTTCTATTTTAAAATTGGCTTTTAGTTGATGTGAAAGACTGGCACGTAAGAAACATATTTAGTAACGTCGAATAAATGCTGGAGTTACAATCACATAAAAACTGTCTACATACGAGTAAACATTTATTAATTTCTAGTAAATTATGTTCTAATGTGCAAATTTATTACAACATAATAAATCTTTTGTCTGAGTGTAATCCTTCCGAAGCTCTTCTCATGTGACAATTGACTATCTTAATCGTTTCAAGAAAATTCGGTTTCATTTCTTTAAAAAAAACCGCCCCCTCTGTTTTTTGACCCCCTTCTGCGGAATTCCACTTCCTGCAAATTCTTGCAGCTGTTTATTCTCAGGATTTTTGGTCCTGCTGAGGCCAATTTTCGTATGGAAGCTATGCATATAGAATCGCCTATTCTTACGCTTATTTTTTTACCACTACAAAGTTAACCAAATCCAAAATTGCGGATACTCCAAATTGTAATAACAACACGCCCTGATTTTTTGAAATACATTTCTGGCATTAAGCGTGATGTGAATAATATTACTCTTAACATTAATTAATCATTAAAAAATGCGTAAGGCATAACGACTTTGTGCACCAACAACAGCGGATAACCGCAACAGTTGTGCACCGTAGGACTTTACGTTATCCTGCATAAGAAAAAAAAATTGGTGTGATTCACATTTCGATAAAGAACAAAACCTCTTAAACGGAACAAAATTGAATCAGGACTCAAACGGGGTTTTTCGTAAAGGGCAAAAACATGAATTTTCTACGTTTTCTGGCTCTCTCAACTGCAATTGGTTTTGTTAAAATATAAAGAAAAGTTTTAAAGTTATACAATTTCTTCGACTTTCAACCCCTATATATTTCTACCAATTCACCCTCTCGAAATTAAAAAAGTGCCTTTTTCATAATTTGCCATAAGCATTATCCTCCTATTGATTTTAATCAAATCTCCCAGAGTGATTTGAACCTCTTAAAACCGTGTCACGTCCTGAGGGGACGTGGGCATATATATATGTGTGGTATCGGGATGAGGGTTAAAAAGGGGACGTGCTGGTGGAAAGGGAAATTTTAAGGGATTCCATGGATGATCCAATTATTTAAATAATGGTTGTGATACTTGTGTTCAATTGACTCGTAGTTTATTAGAATCAAACGTATGGGTTAATTCTATTATTTTTTACGATACAAATCGGAAACGAAATATAAAAGTATGTTCGCTTACATGGGTGCGCCTCGATGTAGGCCCAGTCGCTTGGGTGTCGGGTAACGGCCGTAAAACTAAGAGCCCTGCGCCGGAGGGCCAGAAGCGCTCACAGATGGTGTGTGTGAGTGAGACGGATGCAGATGTTCGATGACACTGATTCTAATATTTGTGAGTTTCACGGATCGAGAATGGAATTCACAATAAAGTAATGCGCGGAATACAACGCCAAGGTTCTTATGTTTATCGCGTGACGAATACAACACCAAGGTTGTTATGATTATCGCGTAACTGTTGCCGAAGTTCCGAAGTACAAGATGCTCTAAGCTTGAATCGTATGACAACGTTCGCGTTACAAGAAGAGAACAAAGGTTTGACGCGATGGATATCGGTTAGAGAACTCTAGGTCTGAGCTCGTTGGATTCTAATCGGAGACTGCCGCAAAGAGAACTCTTTCGGAGTATCAGAAATCAGGGTGGGATACATTTTTGGAGGAAGAAATCTTTGGGAGAGTGAAACTTAGGTGACGTAGTTTTTTGGATTGGTGGTCCGGACATAAAATATGACCTGATTCGCGTGGTTGGCCGAAAGAAGGAACTGAGAACGAGTTGTCGGCGTATTATTGGGTAAGGGCGCATATAATCGAGATCAGCACTGCATTTCCGAGAACACAGCGCAGCTTCTCTTATCGAGTATATGGGGAAACCGAGAGGAGACAAATAGGGCCTCGTTCGTGACGGAATGCGTCACGCGAGAGAGAAAGAGCTAGTTGGCCAGCCTGGGAAAGCGCGTGGCTTATGTCATCTAATTTTATTACTGCAAGAGTCAGAGGCCTTTCCTCGGAAGAATGTATTTTTTTTGTGCGTGCAGAGGAGTAGGCCGGTTCGTTCGTCCGAGTCCTTGGTTCCCGTACGGGTTAAAATCGAGACAATGTTAGGGTCTGTTGGCGGGATGAGTAAATTTTTTTGTTTTACGACTTTTCGGAGAAATCGGTCCTGGAATCATGTATCCGTCAGACCCGCGTGGATAAGAGGGGCTATAGGAAAATTTCAGCGATTACGTCGCAGGATGTGACAACCGTTTTGATACAGATAAAAAAAAACGTATCTCTTAGATCTCGATGGAACATAACATATCTCAAATTGAAATCAATCTAAAAGGAATCCCCGAAATGGTAACATGTTCGGGTGGTGAACCCTCAAACGAGGTTTTTTTAAACGCAAAAACTCGCTTCCATATATTACGTAATCGATTTTTGCTAATTCCCCCCCCCGCGATCAGTTTATCCTTCCTATCGTCATAATCCAATTATCGTTACCGTCACCCAACGACTAGACCCCCCCCCCTCCTATTTTAAAATAAAGTCATTTATGGACGGCCCCATATCTTGTACTTTTTTAGCTCTCTTGAATAGAGTAGGTGTCGTTTTGATATAAAAAAGTATGCAAGTTATACAAATTGTTTGACTTGAAACCCCTATGGTACAAGTGTACACAAACATAAAATCCATAATGTAGACAGAATGGAAGCAGTTTCGACGGAATAGATTGGCAAATGTTTGAAACCGCAAATAAAAAGGAAACTAGAGGGGTTGATTTATCTTTAAGACGAACTTCATAGTTTTGTAGCACGACAGAAAATTAAATGGTAGTTACTAGAAATATTTCGAATCAACAGACATATTTTCAACACAGAAAAAGACGACTGCGATGAACAATTCCAAGTAAGGGATAATTTACCCCCCAAGCTTGCTATCCTGCAAAAGTGTAAAGGCACGTAAATTTTAATTTGATTCCCTCTTCAATGTGGTATTTGTTTCATTCAAAATGAGGTCCCCCCGTAATTTGTTTTTCAATGTACCTATACTAGATCTTTCATCGCTTCACATTAGAAGAATTTTCTTTTTTGTTTAATTAGGATCGGTGGACTGCTTGTGAATAAAACTGCAAAACCACTCTTTGACATTCCTCACTTTAACAAGGAAAGGTTACGAAGTCGATGTCTCCGATATCGATGAAATTTGGCATGCTTGCAGAACGGTTAAAATAGGCGACACCTATTTTTTTTTTTATATCTGTGAAACCCGATTTTTAAGGGTTGAAACGCACCCTCGAAAATAGGGGTGTTTTTCGTCGACAATGTTATCGTTCTCATCTCCAATGTATAGTATACGAAAAATTAAACATTGTTGCAATTTGAATTTTTTTTCATATCTCGTACTGTTGAAACGTTATCGACAAAAAACGAAAAGCACTCAAATTCTGAAGGGGGCGTTTCAACACTTAAAAATCGGGTTCTGCAGATATAAAATAATACGTGTCGCCTATTTTCACCCATTCTACAAGCATGCCAAATTTCGTCGAAATCGGAGAGATCGACCTGGCAACCTTCCCTTGTAAGGGGTGCTTCACCGTTTTCTGCTCATATAAAAAAATAAGGATCTACTAGTTTTTAAGGCTCTATCACATACATAAATTTCAACGAAATTGAAGTTCGACACCGAAGTAGTGTTTATTGTAAGGCAGTTACAAAGGAACGTCGAAGGTTCTGTTGTGGAACATAGAATCCTATTATCGGAGGCTATTTGTCCGTGACAAAGTTAGTTCGAAAGGCCGTAACGAGGTCTTTTTCCAGCGTGTGTAAAACTTCATTCGACTTGACCGGGTCCATGCGCGTATACAGGTTTCCGACGAGTAATCTTGGCCGGAAAATCTCGGTTGTAAAAGGAAACTTTGTATTGCAATTTTGTTTAGTTAGCAACTATGTGTTGCAATTTTCTTTAGTTTGTGATCTGTGATTGATCATAGAAATAAAAAAGAAACGTTTTTTTCCATCGAAAAAAACACTTTTAGAGATTTCAATTTATCGTCAGAAACGGACACTTTTCGGGAGATTATTCCAGCTTTGGATATTTTTAGTATAGATGTTCAGTTGAAGTCGATTAGGGAATGATGCTACGGGGATAATGAAACATTGACTTTTTTCAATTCCGTCGGGGTAAATTAGTTAAAATGTATAGGGGTTCGAAAGTTAAAAAATGTTTACATAATAAAAACTATTCTTTACATCTCAACGAAATTATTTGCATATGAAAGAGCTAAAAAAGTGGGCGATGCGTGTTTCTGCGTTTTTCGTCAAACTTCGTTTGAAGAGTAGCCTGCCCCCATATGATGCCAATTCGGTGTCGTCATTCGATTTTATTCACATTGCGATATGTCATTATTCATCGAAATCTGAAAGACGACTATTTTTTATTGGCGGGTAAACGGTTCTACGTGGTAGAATTCACGATCAAAGTTGAACACCTTCAGTGTAATTTTGCCAGTTTTGCATATTCATGGCAAATAACGAAAAGTAGACTACTTTCAATTCTGGCGGGATAAATTGGTAAAAATGTATAGAGGTTGGAAGATGAAAAAGGTTCATAACATAAAATCTATCCTTCATATTTCGATATAACCATTTACATTTAAGAGAGCTCAAAAAAGTGCGCGAAACGTATTTTTGCGTTTGAGAAGAAAAAAAACTTGGTAAACCAAAGCCAATAAAATCGGATGGGGCGACCGGAAATAATGTCATACAGGCGTAGTGCACCCCGGGAATAGAGTTTTTTTTGTCGACAACGCAAAAATACGTATCTTGTACATCTTCGTCAAATGAAAACGGTTTCATTGAAATATCAAGAAAAGTTTATTTGTCATAAAGATTTTGCAATGTTCAATACCTATGCATTTACTCAGAAAAAAACCAATTAAATCAAAAAAATATATTGATTGATCCAAATAAATGTGCTGCTGCGGAGTGCCACCGCTAATGAGATTGTTACAATACTATAAAATATTGGAAAATGTGATTGATTTAAATGACATATCATTTTATTTGGAAAAGCTCTTCTATTCTCTGAATATCTACATTATACTTCAAATAAAATTATATTCTATTGAAATCATTCTATATACAATCCGTAGATGTATGGATGAAATAATTGAGCGGTTGCTACAATATTTTTTATTTCGTACAAAAAAAAAAAATCAATAGTATTAATTATTTCTTTACTGTATCGAAACGGATATGCCATGGAACGTAAGTTTTTCAATTTGTTTTAAATCTTAAATAAAAAGTGAGCATTAGAATGATCATTCACGATAATGGTGGAGAGAATATTAGATATCCAATGGAATATCCATGGAGAGAATATTAGATATTCAACTGATAAGAACAAATATTACACTTTGATCTTAGCCACAGGCCAAGAAGCGATATCTTTAGTTTCTCCGGCGTTTAAGTAGATTTTCGGTTCGCGCTACGCTTACGAGAAACGAGCGCGTGTGCGGCTTCTAGTTGTTACTCTGGGAACTACGGATTTCTTCACACCTATAATTTCGGTGGCGCTCGGCCATGATTTGGTTGCATTTTTTCAACCACATGCGCAAGAAACAAATTTTATTTTCGCATAATTTTTCAACCAATTCAGACATTTGCTTAATATTTTTCAATTAAAATAAAATATCAATATCTTAACGAATAATGTACTTGGAAATCACTATCGGATATGGTGAAAAAAAAAATCCATATTTACTCAATAGAACTTTTATCTGAATTACACGAGAGAAATTCAATTTTCCTTGTGTACTCGAATCAACAATATTCATGTTATGAATTGAAACGCTTTGTTTGTTCGTTGCAGAAAATACATTCAATTTGTTCGCGATAATTTTTCAGATAGTTTCAATAATATATTGTTCTCGGCTAACAATATATCGTATGAATGAAAAAAAAAACTTTAAATTTTATCATGTTAGTAAAGTCAATAGCGTTTTGTTTGGACTGACAAATCCGATTATTTACACCAACAATTTTACAATTGAATCAACGAAATTTCATTTAATAACACCAATGATATTGTAACAATGATTTTTTTCTTTCACAATGAACATCCCTCAGGTGTCCACCTCCAATTTTGTTGAAACTCATATATGTGATAGAGCATCGAAAACTTTGAGACACGTATTTTTTTTTATCTGCGGAAAAACGGATTTAAGGGGGGAAACCGCCCCTCAAAGAAAGGCGTATCGAGAGGTGATTTTGCAGTTTCACCCAGAAGCAATCCACCGATCTGAATGAAACAAAAACGAAAATTCTTCTAATGAAGAGCGATGAAAAATCCACTATGAAAATGTTAAGAAAAAATTTAATTAGGGGGTAGACCACCCCTCAATTTGCCGTTTTTTTCACCCCACACTTAAGAGGGTTGTATGCAAATTAATAAAACAGGTATCATTTTGAAGGGGAATTAAAATTAAAGTTGACGGGTTTTTGCGTTTTGGCCGCACAGCAAATTTAAGGGGGTAAATCACCCCTAACATAAATTTATTTATCATGGTCGTTTTTTTCTTTGTTTCAAGTGTATCCGCTGATTTTGAATATTTCTATAAGCTACAATTTAATGTTTTATCATATTTCAAAATTATTACATTCGTCTTAAGGGGTAACTACCCCTCTGACGAGAAACATCATTGAAGTATCCGCTTTCGATTTCGTTGAAACTCATATATGTGGTAAAGCATTGCAAACTATTAAACAATTTTTTTTTGTATCGGCAGAAAGACGGTGTTAGGGGATGAAACCACCCCTCAAAGTTTCTCCGATCTGAATGAAACAAAATGGAAAATTCCTCTAATATTAAGCGATGAAAACAAGAGTGTTGATTAGAAATATAATTAAGGAGTAAACCACCCCTCCATTTGCCGTTTTTCACCCCACGCTTAAGAGGGTTGTATGAAAATTAATAAAACAGGTATCATTTTGAAGGATAATCAAAATTCATCCGTCGTGTTTTCTGCGTTTAACATGTATCCGCTCATTCAAAATATTCTCCCGCGTTTTTAAATTATTACGTTTTTAAATTTTTACATTTTAAGGGTAAAGTACCCTCTCTAATTGCTTTTCGTTTGAAGTTTCGCAAAAGGTTTCACGAATTTCGTTAAAACTGCTATCATTTCATCGGTAATATCAATTTTATGTTTGTGTGTACAGGCATATTCTTTCAGCTTTAGGAGCGTAGGAAATATGTCAAAATATATTAAGAACATTTTCGTTAACCTACTGTAAAACCCTCAGTTTCATTAATATGTTTAATTAAATAAACGGTAAAATAATAAAAATATACATTCCTCCACAAAACGACGTCGCTGGCTAAATTATCGCTTGATCCAGGCGCATCATCGTTCCGAAATATACGAAGTGAGCCTCATAACTTATTCTGGAAATTATTATAATTAATGATTTAGTAGAAGTGTATGTTTATTCCTATGGAGATGCTTAATGGGCATGCATATTAAAATCAGAAGCGCTTCGACACGAAAATATGAGTCTTATGAGTAAGGGGTAGCCCCACGTCCCCACTCTCAAAGTACCGCTCCTAAAGCTCAAAACGGAAATGCCTGCAAACACAAACATAACATTGATATTACCGATGAAGTAATAGCAGTTTTAACGAAATTCGTGAAACCTTTTGCGAAACTTCAAACAAAAAGCAATTAGAGGGGGTAGTTTACCCTTAAAATGTAAAAATGTAATAATTTAAAAACGCGGGCGAATATTTTGATTTCGCGGATACATGTTAAACACAAAAAACACGACGGTGATGAACAAATTTATGTTAGGGGTGGTTTACCCCCTTAAATTTGCTGTCCCGCTGAAACGCAAAAAACGCGTCAACTTGAATTTTGATTCCCCTTCAAAATGATACCTGTTTTATTAATTTTCATACAACCCTGTTAAGCGTGGGGTGAAAAACGGCAAATGGACGGGTGGTTTACCCCTTAATTATATTTCTAATCAACACTCTTGTAGTGGATTTTTCATCGCTTAATATTAGAGGAATTTTCGATTTTTTTTCATTCAGATCGGTGGACTGCTTGTGGAAGAAACTTTGAGGGGTGGTTTCATCCCCTAACACCGTTTTGTTGCCGATACAAAAAAACATGTTTAATAGTTTGCAATGCTTTACCACACATATGAGTTTCAACGTAATTGAAAGCGGATACTCCAATAATGTTTCTCGTCAGAGGGGTAGTTACTCCTTAAGACGAATGTAATCATTTTGAAATATGATAAAACATTAAATTGTAGCTTATAGAAATATTTAAAATCAGCGGATACACTTTAAACAAAGAAAAAACGACCATGATAAATAAATTTATGTTAGGGGTGGTTTACCCTCTTAAATTTACTATGCCGCCAAAACGCAAAAACGCGTCAATTTTAATTTTAGTCCCCCTAAAAATGATACCTGTTTTATTAATTTGCATACAACCCTCTTAAGTGTGGGGTAAAAAAAAGGCAAATTGAGGGGTGGTTCACCCCCTAATTAAATTTTTTCTAAACATTTTCATAGTGGATTTTTCATCGCTTTTCATTAGAAGAATTTTCGTTTTTGTTTCATTCAGATGGGTGGATTGCTTCTGGGTGAAACTGCAAATCACCCCTCGACACGCCTTTCTTTGAGGGGCGGTTTCCCCCCTTAAATCCGTTTTTCCGCAGATAAAAAAAATACGTGTCTCAAAGTTTTCGATGCTCTATCACGTATATGAGTTTCAAAAATCGTAGGCGGGCACCTGAGGGATGTTCCTTGTCAGTGTTGTTACCAATTTAACCGGTCATACTTCCAAAAAACTTCGGTTTATATTATTCGGCGTAAACATTGTTCGCCAATTGGTTCCAATTAAATATCGCGACTAGAAATATGCGCAACTAAACAAATCACATCGATGACGTCCTCATTTACGGCTGAATTTTACTCCTTAAAATCGTTTTGTCGCGGATAAAAAAAATTTGTGTCTTTCAATTTCGATGAAGATTACCGAAGTGAAGAGGAGTGGCTGGGGACACCGGAAATAGTACATAGTATACATTGTCACGTGGCAATTTTCCGGGGTCCCCGCAAAACCCGTAAAGGGTCTCTCCCACTCGACGCTCACCCCGAACGCGGACCCACAAAAGATTAGGGCGAATTTTATTATTTGCGAGGCACACGCATACCCACACCCATTAGCGATTTGGTGGGAGGGGCGTGGCACATAATCGAGGCGGACACCATGCCACCAACCGGCGAGAGACAAACTCCCATGTTCTCTGCCAAGTTCCCTAAAAGAAATCGCCGATTCTCGTCGCTACCGCTTGACTGCGCGTGGTCTCGACATCCCACGCGGCGAAGACACGTCAAGCGAATCGGTCTAATCGGCCGCATGGGGAACTTGGGGACTGGCGACATCATTTATTAAAGGCCAAGATCCACGTCTCGACGTGGCAATTGCCGCCTCGACGTCGATCGTTCGGCTTTCGACCTTTACCGGACCATCCATAGATCGAACTTCATCAGTCGCCAATAACCGTCGTTACGTACCCTGTCCACCCCTTAAGTCAAACACACATGGGAACACACACACACACACACGAATACACACACACACACACACACACACACACACACACACACACACACACACACACACACACACACACACACACACACACACACACACACACACACACACACACACACACACACACACACACACACGCACACACACACACACACACACACATGCACAAGCGAACACACACACACGCGCGCGCGCGCACGCACGCACGCACGCACGCACACACACACACGCACGCACGCACACACATGCGAATACACACACACCCGTGAATACACATACACATAAGCACTCGGACACCGGTGAGTCCTCATTATGTAGGCGCGTGGGAAGGCCCGAAAGAAAATTCGGGAAAGAGTGTCCCAAATAGGGTTTTACAATCGCCACAGTAATGACCCACGACTGGTTGCCAGAGAACAAACGATGGCGGGGTAATAG
Source organism: Ophion ellenae (assembly GCA_963210295.1). NCBI lineage: Eukaryota > Metazoa > Arthropoda > Insecta > Hymenoptera > Ichneumonidae > Ophion > Ophion ellenae. The sequence goes on along the minus strand of OY723390.1, from coordinate 8,816,303 downwards.
GCCATCTCCGTAAACGGGCCAGATCCGCACCATGCATGGTTGTTAATGGTAAACCATGAATGGCTGCTAAGACTTGGCCAACTATCATACGCCTATATTGGCCCAGCAACGGCTGCCGGATCTTCTGCCGGAAATGAAAAATAAAAAATGGACAAATTATGAATATAAAAATTCTAGTAGTATCTTTTTTGTTTTCTTATGCTTTACTTATGTCCATGTACATAGAATAATTGCATTAAAAACTCTTTCTGCATTGTTCAAGTTTTTACCTTTCATCGGGATCGAACCTGCGTCTTTCGTTCTAGTGTCGAGCGCCCTACCCACTTAGCCATTTTAACACTTACAGAATCCATCGTTTGTTCGTTCCTTACTTTTATGCCGATAATTTTATTCGTGACATTAAAGTTTACCGACAATTTTTTTGGTCCATTTAGGCTGTAGAAATAACTCGCTCGTTTTCGGTGAAGTTCCGAAAAGAATACTCCTCTGATCAAGCTGAAATTTTGCACCGAACTTCCTCTCATTATCCTAAGAGAACCCGTTAACGGATTTTTGACGACTAGTAATAGTTTTTGATATATCGCATTTTAAAGTTTATTATTTCACGTCATACGAGTATATCTAGATATCCGATAGATATCCCCCACTCCTCCGGCCTTGCTGCTTCCTGGCAAACAGTACTCGCCCGTACGTGCATATCACTTGCCATGTGGGATGGGTTTGTTTGGGTTTATTTAATATAGTAGAAGCGCAGTACAATGAATAACTTTCAATATACGACATATCGAAAACTATTGCCAGTCACCAATAGCCTTTTAAAGGTTCTCTTAAAATATTAAAAAGAAGGTCGGTGCAAAATTTCAGCTTCATGAGTGGGATATGCTTTTCGAAACCTTATCCTTTGTTTTTACGTGTTACAGTTTAACGACCTGCATGTGCAAAACGCCCAAAAACAAACCATCAATGGCTGGTATAGATCGGGCAAGCCGTTCATCCGCCTACGATACCCCAATGCTGATCGCCATATTATCGGTGCGATGGTATTGACCCACCAATGGCTGTCATAGATCTGGCAAGCCGTTCATCCGCCTACGATACCCCATTGCTGATCGCCATATTATCGGTGCGATAGTATTGGCCCACGAATGGCTGGCATAGATCTGGCAAGCCGTTCATCCGCCTACAGTACCCCAATGCTGGTCGACGAATTATTGGCCGATTATCAGCAAACCTCTAATGGTAGAATGCTGCCATATTTCTTACGTCAGGCGACCCTATATGGGGTTCGGAGGGCGTCTTCGTGCGCGAATTAGTTCTGGTGAGTCTCGGCTAACGCGCAAAAATGTCGAGAAATTGCGCCCTCGGCTAGTCTTAACGTCCTTCGACGGAAGCCCAATGTTTCGGGCCTGGCGGCGGCCTCCGCTTTATGGAGGCTGCGTTCGGTGTGTCCCCCTTTTCGGTTTTTCTCCATATTTTCTTTTTTTTGTTATCGTGAGTCGCGCGGTTCAGGGTCACGGCGGAGTGCGCGTTAGGTAGTCGTTCAGTTCCGTGGGGAAAAATTAGTAAATGCGGGAGTGAGCCAGTGTGTGTGTGAATTCGTCGATGTCGGTGTGGATGCGTCACCGTCCTTTCCCCGCGGAAAAACTGAAGGGAAAATTGTAAAAAGGGAGAGTGGAGAATAGATTGTCAATTTTTTGTTTATTATTTTAGTTTAGTTTTTTTTTGTATCGTGTTGTGTGTCCTGCTTTTCTTCGCCCCTAAACCTGCCCGTCTGCCACGACCGAAGGCTGCAGCTGGCCGGCCACGTGGGTGACCTTCGGTCGGACTTCGTCCCGCCAATTTTCTCGGCGAGCGGTTACGGCGGCAGGCACCCATTAACCCAAGATGGTCACACCTCATGAGAATCCCGTGGTGGTCACATGGGGTGTGTCACACCCCAAGCACTTTAGAGCGCTGTAGCATTTCGTAGAATTATTTTGGGGGCTCAACAAAAATTGAGAATATATTTCAAACATTTCTCTATTATCCTATCCAAGAACGGAACGAAAATTTTCGTTTGAAGTATGTTCAAAAAATTCTTGAAAAAAAAATTCGCGAAAAAGCCCTTTTTTACAAAAAAATGCTGTATTTTTTTTTGTTTTTTGACATATCAAAAAAATTCAAGCAGGGTCTGATTTGTGAAAGCATTCCCTTTCTGGTGAGTATAATAGTTTTTGTAGGTTTTTTAAAAAAGTATATTTATTCCGCACTATGAACATGCGGGTTTCAGCGGCAAAATGATGTATAAGATGTCGATGATTTTTCATGTAAGATGATAATTCCTTTATTCAAAAATAAAAGAGTAATGTAAAAATAATTATAATACAGCGAAATAATGTTATAAAAATAAATTCACTCAATGCCCAGTGCACATTCGGTGCACAGGTATGCCCGATGCTCGTCGCACATGGGGCGCTCACAGGAAGGACACATCCAATGGGTTCTTCTATCTTTTTTCCTGTCACACGCCACATCTAGCCTGTTTGTCTGGTATTCGTCGATTTTGGTCAACCGGTGGGGCCTCACGACTTAAAATACTACCAATTCCTTTAATGATGTCGTGGCGCAACGTCGGATTGGTGTAAGTAGAGGAGCTAGGCCGGTTCTAACCCAGGGATCTCAGGGGGGAGCGGGGCGGGGGTCGAGCGCGGGGAAGCCGGGGTATGCATGGCGGTGGGGGAGTCGAGCGCGGGGAGCCGGGGTATGGATGGCGGGGGGGGGGGGATCCTGCATGCGGCAGCCGAGTGCGGGGTTCCGGCGGAGGGAAAGGGGAGGGGTGTTAGAGAGTGGGGAGGCTAGTTTTTGGTGACGATGTCTTCCCGGCGATAGCTGGACCCGCGGGCGAGCGGGGGAAGCCGCTGTCGACTCTGTGGGGGAGGGGGCATCATAGAGTCGCGGGTCCTTGAAAACCCATAAAATCCGATAATTTATTATCAACATTATAGATGTAAGCGGAGCATTTTTGTCTAGACTATTCACAGGAGTTTATATATATAAAAAAAAAAACAACTTAGACAAATGTGTGCATGTGTGTGTGTGTGTGTGTGTGTGTGTGTGTGTGTGTGTGTGTGTGTGTGTGTGTGTGTGTGTGGGAAACTTCCATTTATGGCTAGGAAAATTTTCGAGAGTGAGATAACGATAGTTCCCATATGAAGGGTTACCCTTCAAAGCCCATAAAATGCTTTATTTATTGCATGCAGCTGCAGCGTTATTTCGAAACAAGTTTCAACCCGTCGAGGTTTCATTCCACAAGATTACGTCAAGATGTTCACATGTGCGAGTATGTACGCAGTGCATCCGGCCAAGCACCCCCTGGACTTGACCAAAAACGAGCTCGAACAGGTTCCAAAGGTCTTGCTCCTAAAGTATTGGGGTAACTTTATTGGTTTACTGTGGGATCGTTTGCCGGAGCATTATCGGAACGATAGTGAAGTGATATCGTATCTTCCATGCATGGAGCATTATAATACGCCACAGATGAAGGATCACATTGATGGTCCCCCACCCCAACGTCGGGACTGTGAAAAGTGTTGCGAGGGGGGAAATTCTCTACGTGCGGGGTTCTTCGAACGTGTTTGAACCTGTTACACATGCCTATGATTGGATAAGTGGGGAGAAGTTTTTAAAATCTGAGTGGAGGGGTTACGAGGGAGCTTATGATTTCATGGACCAAGCTCAGACTGCACTATTCCACCGCACCATCAACTTCTCCGAAAAGAACTTTGAAAAAGAGTACAAATGGATCTCTCAAATATCAACAAAGTCAGCCTGATGGCGGAATTCCTCCCAACGAAGAAGCTGTCAGAACTCCACGTCCATTCGGATTATCAAATCATGGACATGAGAGCTGTACAGACCAAGTTTGGAAAACGCTACATCGTGGACGTTGCAAATGAGTTTGCCGTCTTCTTGCCAGCGCGGCTGGTAAAGGCCTTCGATCAAGATCTGAAAATGTTCGAGAGTATGCTGCAACTGGCGCGCAATGGTCAACTCTACATGAAGTACATTGGTGGAAAATACAACAGCGTCGAGTTCCATCGAGTCTGAGTATGGTGGAAAAGAACGCTCGTGAAGGCCCGGTGGAAACAACGAGTTCAACGGCAGCCAGCATCATCACCATCGTAGAGTGCAAGGACTGTTTGCATCACAGTCATCATCATCATCGTAGAGTTTTCGACGCTCGAGTCTGAGTAAGGTGGAAAAGAACGCTCGTGAAGGCCCGGTGGAAACAACGAGTTCAGCGGTAGCTGGCATCGTCACCATCGTAGAGTGCAACGACTTTGCATCACAGTCATCATCATCGTAGAGTTTTCAACGCTTGATGCTATGTGAAAATGTACAAAAAAAGTTTTTCATCGAATATAATGTAAAAAAAAAAAAAATTGTCGTCAAACTGTATTCGCCGTAGATATAGGAAATAAATGGAGAACGATATTTGTTCAAAATGTTTTTATTCATTTAAAAAAAATCCCTCGCTCACACAACGCTTCGTACACAGAGAGCCAGCTTTTCAACGACGTTACATTCGCTTTGGCGCAATTGTTTTTTATATTGAAGGAATGATGGGGACATTTAACGTTTGCGATTTTCGGCAACTTCTGCAGCGATGGACAGTCCAGAGTCTCCAGATCGATGACGTTTGTTGCTGAATCCGCGAATCTCGATAGCCATGAGCACTTCTCGAATCCCTTGGCATATATCGTAGGAGCTCCTTCCAAGATTCCTCGAATTGTCGTTCTAGCTGCCTCGTATGGTATGCCACTGTGTTCCCATCGTATTCCATGATAATTGCGTTCCAGCCACTTGGTTGTCATTTTGTACTTGGCCGGTAAAGCGTCCCAGGCGAATGGTGCATCGAAGAAGAATGTCAGCGGTTCAGCGTTCTTCTCATGGAGTTTGACGATGGACATCTCCTTTAGGACAAATTCGTTGACGGGTCTCTTGAACCCTTGCACGTCGACGATAAGCTCCATGATGACTGAAGTGGGCGCGGATCATTGGCATGATTTTATACCAATTTTTTAACCCCACCACTGATTGGATTGTACTCGACAATACGATCATGGAGGATCATGCAGTACGCTGAAGTTTGTGGTGGAATATTGTTTTTCAATTCAAACTCAAGGCGCACATCAACAGGACCGGACTTGAGCGAATCGTTTTGTTTTGAGCAGTCAATGACAACGAGGGGGGCTTTTTCTAAAAATTCCATCCTACTCAGCCATGGTTCAGCCTCTTTGTTGTAATAGGTCGGCTGAAAGTTTGCATACATCTCGTAGAGAAGAGCATATTGATTTTTATCAATGTTCAAATTTAAATTTCCATATGGATAACATTGCGAGTTGAGGTATAGTTTGACGTCGCTCAGGTTACAATGATCAAAGTGGCTCGCATTGTGTTGTTTCTTATTTTTCCGTTCCGTTTGCAACGCGAGTATGACATATCGTGGTTTCTCCAGCTGATTCGAAGTTTTCACAGACCACACGTGCTTGGAGGTGGCAGGCAGCAATGGATATTCATACAGTTCCCATGTTCGGAAACTCATGGAGATTGGTGCGTCTTTGGCGAGAAACTTTAACAGTTGAATTTTTCGCTGATCCGAGACTGTCACATACGGCACGAGCCATTCTATTTTATGCAATACGAGTTTGTAGTCTTCAGGCGCTGTTTGTACAATGGCATTGTCGTCAGTCTTTGATCTCGTGAGAATCAACTCGTGCTTGGCATTTACGACAATTTTCCGATAATCTTCGGCAAATCCGAGGAGCATGCTGAGCGGAATGCACACATCAAAGTTTCCCGATACATCTACAATCTGCTTGGTCTCTTCGACATCGAGCCATCCAGTGTTCTCGAGCATAGAACTTTTGGCCGGTGAGAGAGATGAATATCCCTTAATTACACTCGTAATGCCGACATTCTTATTACGATCGATTTCTATGGCATTCAGCTCATATCGCACTTCCTCAAACAAATGACAAATGGCATTGTTGACGAGACTTGTAGCAGTGGTTGGCGCCCCATCACGCTTGGATAATTTTCCACATATGTGTAGCGAACTCTTGCTTGGCAGGATAGAGAGGTCTTGATGTTGGATGGCAATACGGATTTCATCGCTGTTATTGAAGGTTGAAGATGCATATGGCTGATGAGCGTGAATCTCACAATGGATGATGGATTCATCAAAGACCACAGGCGTTTGAATGTTTACAATTTCTTCTTCCATTTTACGCAACAGATGCACAGAGCACAGACTAAATAATTTTTTACACGCTTTCGCCACGCACTTTGAGACCCAAACTCTTCAAGAGTAGCACGTTTTGAGGTGTTAGCACTTTGGGCGCTGGCCGACGACTGATTGTTTTTATCCATGACCGTTTATTGTTATTGGAAGATCTGTTGAAAACAATGCCCATCACGACTTTATATGCAGGCGAATGGTGATTACTTCACCGCGGAAATTTACCAAATCACCGTCTTGATCCACTATGCGAAGCTGTATTGTGTCAATCGTTCGGCTCGTGATTGGCAGATAAATTACGTGGGAGGGAACTTCAATGATCTTATAGCCCGGTGGCACAGATGGAAAAAATTCGTGAATTGTGTGTACTTTTTGTCCGTTAATATAGGCGCCAGCGGTAATGTTGCACTCAACGCGTAGGGCGTTCACTTTGAGAATGGCTACTGGAAGATCGGATTCGTGTCTTTTATTGGCTTCCAATTTGCGTGCGGTGAAGGCTAGTAGATGACCAATAGAATCTTTTGGCTCAAAATTGACATCACGATCACACTCGATCTCACTGCGTAGCGTGTTATTGTTGGGTTTAATGCTGATGCTGATGTTTTTACGCGCGAGCTCTGCTTGTACAAACGTCTCAATATCCTCTATTTCATAACTGCCCGTAGGTATCGTCAACACCTCATCTCCCACGTAAAGTTTATCGTGGTCAACGTCGATATTGGGAATAGAGTTGAAGGTTAACAATTCCACGAGACCGAGGGTATAATTTTTGTGTGGCGAGAGTTCGATGGGGGGAAAGTACTGCGCCTCGAGTATGGACGATGAGCCAGATATGGTCAATGTTAAACTTTCGTCCATGATGCTGGTAAATTAACAACTGAATTCGCCACGTCATTTCCCTCCTATATATAGTGTATATTTGTCTTTGTGCTGCAGCTGCCGACAAAGAAACTTCAGGCACAAATGTCCACATTCAATCGTATCATATTCCTGTTATCCCTTATAATTATAATTTACGCTACCGACACGGAAATATCTCATGAGCTCGGATGGTGGTGGAAGATTGCCGAAAGTATCAAAGTACATGCCTTTCCATCCGGTCTTTTTGTAAGCGACCCAATGCGTGCCAGGACCGACATTTTCATCCAAATTTACAATTGCTGCTTCACATTTGAGAGGTCCGCTCGCAGGCAATGTGTCGCGCATGTAAACTCCGCGAAAATGTGGAATCTTTACGATTTTTGCATATTTAAGTAGGTCGCGGTCGGTGAGGGGTCGGTGAGGTAGCGTAACTTCTAGTTTTTTGGCTTGATATGAAGGCCCAATCCTTGCTTATATGGTTTCAGATGTAGACCCCGACCTAATGCAATTGCTTCAATTGTTCGATTATGACGCTTACTTTCATCCAATTCACGTTTAGCTGCTTGAGCAGCATTTACGGCTTTAGCTATACTAGCCACACCACCCGACAAAGCACCCGCAGCGCTAAGACCAGCAAAAATGGGCACGAGGAAGGGCAATAAACCACCAATTTTATGGGGTACAGGTAGAACCCGAGGTGTGCGCACTTTACCACCTTGCAACTTTACAGCTGCACGAGCACCCTTTAAAGCTGATTTAATAATCTTATGCGGATCATTACTTTGAATCATTGCCTTCTTTGCAGCGCCAATTATCTTTTTCAAACAAACGCCACCCTTGCGGGCCTTCATTCCCATGCCAAATTTTCTCTTTGTCTTCATAATATTTGCCACACCCCAAGCACTGGCTTTTTCACCGATACTAGCGTCTCTCGCGGTAACACGTTGCCTAGCTTGTTCAGCCAACACTTTATCCGCCAAATGTCTCGCCTCAAGATTATCCGGATTTTTCGAATACGCAATATCGTGTTGTTTGCAAGCCGTATCCAATGGATTAATGCCCGGATCACCACGAGTAAGGCGCTTGGCCAACTTTGTGCCTGGTCCACAATACTGATATCCAGGCAAATGTAGTTCAACGGGGAGTTTGTTGATTAGGCGGTTGACCAAACCTTTACCACTCTTCCTATGCACAATCATGTCTAAAGACAATACGCGACTGATGGATAATCCCTATAAGAAGCCTATTTATATGATTTCGCCGTTAGTCGTGTGTGAGATGACGTCCAGGAAGCAAACTATCGGAGGCGGACTTCCCGTGATAAATTTCGACGAGTTTGTCGAAGACCGTGGAGGGAAAAAGAAACGCCATGGGAATTTATTGCCGGATAGCATACGTGCACTGTTTTGCGGTCCATCGAATTGTGGGAAAACCAACGCTTTGCTCACCCTCATCATCCATCCGAATGGTTTGAGATTTGAGAATATTTACTTGTATTCCAAATCGCTCAAGCAGCCAAAGTATAAGTTGCTCGAACAATTACTCGAACCTGTGAGCGGAGTTGAATATCATCCATTCGAGGCACATGAACAAGTGATAGCGCCAAGTGATGCACGATCCAACTCTATATTCATCTTTGATGACATAGCATGCGAAAAGCAGGATAATGTTCGGGCCTTCTTTTCCATGGGACGACATGAGATTGTTGACAGTTTTTATCTTTGTCAGACGTACACTCGTATTCCCAAACATCTCGTGAGGGATAATGCAAATTTCGTGGTGCTTTTCAAGCAGGATGATATGAATCTCAAACACGTTTACAATGACCATGTTAATACGGATATGACTTATACGTGCTTTAAAAACATGTGCGTGAAATGCTGGAATTCTGACAAGTATGCATTTATCACGATTGACAAGGATAGCGATATTAACGGAGGTCGATATAGACAAGGTTTTGATTATTTTCTCACTATTGATAAATGACTCATGGGTAGTTGAAGAGACAGTATTACGCATGCCGTGGGAGTGACAACATGAAGAGCGAACAATTGTTGCGTGAAAAGGATGTGTTGCGTGAAATTGCCAAGGCGAGCCATGCAATCAGACGAAAGCATCGAATGATGAAAATTGGGAAAGATAACGATCAGCAGAGAATGCAGGATGTCTTTAAGCCTATAGTCGGGCCATTGGAGAAATTGGTGTCGTATAAAAACGGTGAGGTGGTGGCGGTGAAGGAGGAAATTAACGATGAAAAAGTGGGAGATAATGTTGAAGAAGAAAAAGAAGATGCGTTAAATAGTGTGAAACAGCAAAATGCGACACATGATTCCTTGAAGAGTGAAACACAAGATTCGTTTAAATTGATATATGAGGATGATGATGACTCGCAAAATATCGATGAGCTGATCAGCGAATATCTCCTGCTATTACAAACAAATAGAAAGGCAACCTTGGATGTATTATATGGTGTACGAAATCTCGCTAAAAACAAATTAATGATTGGCAATTCTCCGATAATTTTCGACTCTGGACATATTCGTGTGGGAGATGCGGGTTATGCGAAAACTGTTGGATTAACGGAGCTGTTGTTTAAAAAAGTGCCTAATGTTGAAACTCTCACACCGGACGATTTGAAAAACTACGAAAAGATTGTAATCTCGACGAATGCGCACAAAAAATTGTATAAGCCTAGTGAGGCTATACGACGTAACACCAGCCACAAATTTAACACATATATCGCAAATATAGTCGATCATCATGTGGGACAGGGTATGCCAAAGTATAAGCTAGCTAGAAAAAACACCCAATTGGACTATATTTATTGGGACAATCCAAACGAGCTAGTGGATCGTCTTCGCTTACTTCTGGCATCCCAAGCAGCCGGAAATTCATCACATGCGAATGAAATTATATCGATTATTGAGGAATTGCGTGAAGCTGAAATCATTTATTAACTCGACATCGGGGAATTTACGCATTCTCATCATGAGTGTCGATGTGTTTGGACGTCATTCAAGTAGGAGTGTACTCCACAATAAGCAAGGTCCTCCAGGTCGACCCGGGATTGGCTTTAGAATTACCGCAGATGGTCATTATGACTTGGGGCACAAACGATTGTGTAACATTGCAAACCCGGAAGGAGAAGATGACGCCATCACTCTAAGTGCGTTACAAAAGAAATCTCGAACTATCATTAAGAACATACGCAAAGAAATGAATGAGAGTAGTCACTTGTTGGTTAATGGACTTGAAGCTACGATACGAGACATTGCGAGGACACTCGAGGCCGATGTCAAAGCTCTACAAGATTTGGTGATTCGTAATTCGAACGTCATTGCTGAATTGGACGCACGACTGAGTGGACTGGAAAATGAACGAAAAAAGGGGCGCTCTCGTGCTGGAGCTACATAAGCCTGCTCGACGAAACTATCCGCGTCGACATGTGGACATCCGTGGCTTGGACGAAACCTGGCAAGCCGACCTCGTCGACATGTCATCATACGCTCGTCAAAACTCCAACCACAAATTTCTCCTCCCCGTCATCGATACCTTCTCGAAATTCGCCTGGGCCGTGCCAATGCTAAGTAAGAATGGCAAAGATGCAGCAGCAGCAATGAAGTCGATTCTCGTTAAGGGACGCATACCGCAGAACTTACACGTTGATCGAGGAAAAGAATTCTACAATTGTGACTTTAAGGCCGTCATGAAAAAGTACAATATTCACATGTATTCAACATATAGCAACTTGAAGGCATCCATTTGCGAGCGTTTCAATCGTACATTGAAGAACAAGATGTGGATGCAATTTAGTCTTCGTGGTAATTATAAGTGGATCGATATTCTTGATAATCTAATTGCCGAGTACAACGATTCTGTACACCGCACCATTAAGATGAAGCCGAGAAATGTCAACGCGGAAAATGAGAAGCAATTGCAGCAGATTTTCAATAAGCCTCCAATGAAAAGATCGCCAAAATTCGCCGTTGGTGATAAAGTGAGAATCAGCAAATTTAAGACTGTTTTCGAAAAGGGTTACACCCCAAACTGGACAACGGAAATATTTACAATCTATCGTGTGAAAAAAACTCATCCCGTGACGTACCACTTGAAGGACCATAAAGATGAACCGATCGCCGGTGGTTTCTACGAACAAGAGCTTCTCAGTGTCAAGCACCCCGATATCTATCTCATCGAAGCGGTATTGAAGAAGCGCGGTAATCGAATGTTTGTAAAGTGGTTAGGTTTCGACAATAGCCACAATAGTTGGATAAGTAAATCCGATTTGTAGTCGGTAATAAAGACAATGGAAAAATATGTATGTTTTATGACTCTTGACCTGCTGGTCGTCCCCGCATCCCTCCAAGGCCTCCGACCGACTCCACAGCAGGCTTGCTTCCCCCCTTCTTGCCGTCGCCCTTTTTTCATGGAACGTGAGGAGATGGATAGAGTGAATAAACACATGGGATTATAAAAAGTCCGCTTCTTTATTTATGGAAAAAAATTAATCCATTCTTGCACAATATACAACAAACATCATCCATACAATATACAAATAACAAAAAAATACATCCATACGATATACAAAAAAATAATCCATTCTTGCACAATATACAACAAACATCATTTTAACATCGAGTGAACAAAATATATACATCATTTTTACGAGTTTTATACATCGATATTCACAAAAATATACACAATTTTACATCAAGGTTGTGGAAAAAAAATTACAAAGCTTTTCACGACGGTATTCTGTAATGCCCCCATGGTAGGGTGTCGGAGGTCCCAGGTATGATATACCGCTTATCATCATGAGGACTTAGAGCGATTTTCGTCTCACGAATGGTGTAGACCTTGTGCAACTTCGATCGAATACACGTTTGACTACGCATCATTTCAATGTCCTCCTTCAAGCATCGGGCATAATCGTCAAACGTGATTGTCCTAGCCACAACACTGCTCTTGACACCTTTAACTTTTTTCGTGTCCTTCTTACCCTCGACACGTGTCGCATACATTTTCGATCGAAGTCCAATGAACTCGGTCATAATTGCGCCATTGCATTCGTCTTTCATGAGACCGGGTACCTTTTTGTTGACAAGCGGCATATCATACCTATTGTCCGCTGAATAGTCGCTCGTATCAAATTTTTCAATGTCGCACTTCATGTCTGCATATACATCTTCGCTCTGAATGGCATATATGAGGCTATCTGTATCGGTATACATCACTTTACATTTATTCCGATACAATGGTACCATATACTCGTGATGAAATCCATACAAGCACGTTTTGGATATGTCGAGTATGCACATACCCACATATATCGGCTTGTTGAACTTCACCTCGAGATTGCGCAATTCTACGGCGACGAGGTTTTCGGAAAAAACGCTTCGGCTGTGGAAGTTTGGCTTCGCAATCATTGCCTCCGCGCCATACCTGCCCTCCCATTTTGTCAAAAGCTTTACATCTACATGATTGCGCACATTCTCCATCGTTTTGCCAAACACCGCATTATTCATCAATTTGAATAAATTCTTTTCAAAATCGTTTTTGGCCAGCGTTCGAAACTGAGTATTTAACTCGATATATGAACGTAGCCATGGGGATTGTGTGAATTGTAATACCCTATGGATTTTCGCGAGGCAAAGTCCATGACGTAAACATTGTTGTAAATTTCTGTAGTGCATGATGTAGCGTTTTTTTATCGCAGACGGTTGCTAGTAGTTTTTCCTGCTGCTTACCCGGTGGTTTTTCGTGTATTGGGCAAAACGGTAGGTCTTTGTGCGCATCATGTAGAGATTGGGGATATTCCAAGTCGACCTCAAGGATGTAGCCTGTTGGTGAATCTAGCGCGATGGATAATGGATCAAACTTGGACACGTCATTGACCCATCGAAAATCTCCATATGGCAAGGGTTGACACATTGCCCATCCATACAAATTGTTGACGTCAAAATACATCAAGTATGATGATTCTTTCGATGGATCAAACGACTCCATGTACTTATTATTAGCGTGTGCATATCGGTTTGAGCATTGACTGAGACCACCGCGTATACCCCGCTCAACGAATAAAACCATGTCGATGTCAGTTAGTAATTCAAACTTGACATTCGAGTGTTTTAATATCGCATCCCAGGTATATCCCGGCAATGTGTAGTAATACGCGGGATCGAGGCCATAGCTCTCAATGCACGTATTCCGAAAGTTTTCGAAAATATCAGCTAATAACAAGACATCTGTCTTCAAGTACAAATCGCTATAGTCACCCAGCGTTCGAATGGAGAACCGCTCCCAAACGTTCTCCGCATGTGCGTACTCGCTCTCCGATACTGTAGCATCTGTCAGGGAACTATAAAATGCGTCACGTGGTGGTAAGGAAGTGTCGTCCAACCTGCTCACGTTGTCAATATACTCATAGGGGAAGACCCCTTTTCGTGTCAGCAAATTGAAATTGTCCGTCGATAGAGTTGAAAATTGCATGCGGTAAAATGTTGAGTTTGTCCTCGGTCAAAAAGGAGGCTAATTTGTCGAGACTGGTATTGAGGAATTTGTATGAATCGATGAAGCGCAATTGTATTTTCTGTTTAGAATCGTCTGTGATTTGAATGTGCTTCGTGAAGGAGATGTATTTCTCTTTTGTGATTGGAAGCACATCGGTCTTTCCTTCGAACGCTGTGGCTACTTCCTTGATGATGAAATGTGCATCGTAACCCGATAAATTGTGAAAAACTACTGGAATGAAGAATTACTGTTTGTAGTTTAAATTGCAATTAGAATGGGCAGGGCCTCTATAGCGTCCAGTCAGATGGCAATGATCTCGAACGCGTATATCGTCTTGCGCGAATGGTTTCCTGCATATATGACATTGGGTCGCTTTGCGAAAACTTGCCCACTCGCTCGGTGTCAGATAAATCATTGGGACATTGTCGCAGAAAATTTCTTTTATGCGCAATGCTAGATTTTTCAGTTCTTCGACAAACCACGATACACAATCAGCACTGCGACGCGAATGATACGAAGAGAGCGATTGATCGTACGAACAACACACGTAATATCCGATACTAAACACTTCATGGTGCTGATACATATCTTTTGCTTGGGTCTTCCCATCAGTCTTTGCTAAAACACACTCCAAATCGGCATACACAATGAAGGGATGTCGCTCTTTCCGGCTAAAGTTGGTGAATTGGAGCCACTTGTTGGTGTCATTCGGTAGTCGGATCGCGCAGTCGTTTATTGCTCCACAATCGACCTCGTGCGATTGCAATTTATCCTCGGATCCGAAGTAATGCAAGCACCTGCAAAAAAAAAACATTGTTTCGTTCAATCCATCTAGTACATGCCAACGGAATATAACTTATGTTAACTTTACATACCTTTCACAGATATATTTTTTGTGCTCCTTTTTGCTCAGTTGTGCGTTTACGAGTCTCGACAAGTTCTTAATCCATGTAAAATGCCCCACCTTGTTGTCCTCGGTATCTTGCGTGTACAACAAATTGATGTGCTTTTCCTTCTTATTTTGAGTCACGCGTATTGGAACGATGTCCTTTTTGGCGGTGGTGGTGGTGGCGTACACGTTGATGGATAAATCGTTTTGCAGCTCAAATTTTTTAATTTGGTGTATGGTTACCGGGAATTGAATGTCCTGTAGATTCAGTACGCTTGAGTAATGCGGGTACGATGACGGACGGTCACTGTGTCGTTCGGCTGGGTATAAAGCAGCGACAACTGCCCACGCGAAACATGCGTTATCGTTGGATTTGACGTTAATCACAGCTCTCTTCATCATTATTTCCCGCGGTAATGATATGGAGCACCCAGCACGCATCGGGTTATACTTATTCACATTTATCGTGAGGTTAAGTATTTTCCGTAGAGCCCAGCCACTATCTCGTTCTTGAAATTCGTCCAGTAAGGTTAACGTGGGCTCCATAACGCGTTGCTGGTACCACTCATTCAAATCGCTTGTGTTAAAGAGTTCACAGTTTCGCGTGTTGACACTTTTATTAGCATGTTTGTCTCCACTCGCGAATTCACCATTGAACACTGCATTAACTTTGATACTGTTGTGTTTGCAGATAGTATTTTGCACATGTTGAAGCACTAGGTCGCGAGCATCGTTGAGAAATTGCCGTGGTTCGATGTGGTTGCGATTGATTACGGAACCGGTCAATATTCGACTATTGAAGGATGTGTCGATCTCTCGCCAGATTAGCCCATGATGACCGTGTCCTGCACCCGTGTGTATAAAATGATTACGCACAGAATTCCTCAACCCTTCTAGCCGCGCTATTTGGGCTATCAATGACTGTTGAAGTCCAATTGATAGTCGCGGGCGCTTAATCCGGCTTTGCGTTTCCAATTCTTCGATAAACTCAACGCACCGTTGTTCCCACACAGCAAAATCTTCGAATGAACTTAGAAGCGCGGCTTGGTCGTGCAAGATTTGTTCTGACTTCTTCGCGTTGCCCTCCATATTTAATGAAACGAGGCTTCCCAAAAGAGATGATGTTCACTAACTGACTGCTCGATCCGATGTGCGAACACTTTTGAGCGCGGCAGATCATTAAAAATGGTTTTCCCATTTAGACATTTTTCGTCTTTCCCTACCATCTCGGAAAATATCACCAACCCACGAGAATTTTCTAATGTCACATTGGATTGCCGGAAAAAAATAAAAGAGCATCTCAGTCGAGATGCGTGTAGTGAAAAAAAAAATTCATGGGCTCTCCATCGGCGCTCAAGTGGTCCACGGTCGAAGCCTAAAAAAGGTCTTTATCCACAAATCTCCGAAAGTTTATAGTCTTTCAAAATAAACACCCCGATATCATATATGCTCTGAATAGCGGAGCAATAAAAAAATCTAATAGCTTGGAGAGTGGCGTTAACGAAGAAAAACAATCCTTAACCATGGGGCTAACTTGTCCAGACCTGCATGATCTCAAGTGTCGGCATCAAGGTTTGACGTTGCCCTCTCTGTATATATTATCATTCAGAGATGAAAAACTAAAGCCCTGTAAGATGGAAATGCATTTTTTTCCCCGGATCACTGTCTTCGTCGCATGCTGTCGTAAAATTTTATGGGTTTTCAAGTGTGGACCTATGGAATGATGAGGCTCGAGTTGCACATGCGAAGCGATAGGGTATGACGGTCCCTGGCGCTCGACGTAAGAAAAAAAAAAGAGTTGTAAAATTTGAGACTTTCGGACGAGGTGGTTGAAACGTTGCAGCACACACACACACACACACACACACACACACACACACACACACACACACACACACACACACACGCACACACATGCACACATTTGTCTAAGTTGTTTTTTTTATATATATAAACTCCTGTGAATAGTCTAGACAAAAATGCTCTGCTTACATTTATAAAATGTTGATAATAAATTATCAGATTTTATGGGTTTTCAAGGACCCGCGACTCTATGATGCCCCCTCCCCCACAGAGTTGACAGCGGCTTCCCCCTCTCGCCCGCGGGTCCAGCTATCGCCTGGAAGACATCGTCACCAAAAACTAGCCTCCCCACTCTCTAACACCCCTCCCCTTTCCCTCCGCCGGAACCCCGCACTCGGCTGCCGCATGCAGGACCCCCCCCCCCTCCGCCATGCATACCCCGGCTTCCCCGCGCTCGACTCCCCCGCCCCGCTCCCCCCTGAGATCCCTGGGTTAGAACCGGCCTAGCTCCTCTACTGGTGTATCTCTCTATTAGATGATCCCGTACCAGATGGAAATAGAGGGTTTTCCAGCAATGTTCTGCCGTTACCGCGGTTGAATCTCCGACATTGTAATGCTTGCAATTTAGTAAAATTCGAGCATTTACTGCTTGGTCTAACATACCAAAAAAGACCCGCAATGGCCACCTGTTTGTCTTTCTGCTAACGGTATGAGCATGGACTAATTTATCAAACCGGTCCGTGCCCCCTTTCGTTGCGTTGTAGTGCTGAATGATTTCTGGCTTACCATCCACCTCTTCAGTACTATTAGAATAAGTTGATGCTACTAGTACGATCTTATGCTTCTTTGGATGGTAAGATAGGAGCGTCAGGTCCTTTGCAAAGCAGTATTTTGCTGCAGGGGGCTCTTTGGCTGCAACCTTCATTTCCTGGGGAATTTGCCGCTTATTTTTTTTTAGTGTCCCCGTAAATGTTAACTTATGAGGGTCTTCTATCATTTTTTGAAAATATGGGATAGCGGAAAACCAGTTATTGCACGTAACCGTGCGCCTCGTGCCGTGAATGGGAGCAGTGACCTCGTGCAAAAAATACTCTGTCATGGGTTGATTTCGAGGAGTGGTGCTTTCTGCCAGATATGGAATAGCGTTGTACTAGAATAAAAAACGTGCAGTGTCAATTATTATTCTAAATATAAATAATTATAGTAAATTAGGAAATTACCATGTAAGAGGTGACCGCATCATTCAAAGAAATAATTTTTATGCCATACTTGTAGGGCTTAGATTTTATATACATTCTAAAAATGCATTTTCCCCGAAAGCCCAGAAGTTGTTCGTCCACAGTACACTTGTAGCGGGGGGGTAGTATTTCTGACAGTTTGCGATGAATTTTTCCCATAATTCTCAAATCGGTGCGAACCTATCCGTCGCATTTCGCGTAGGTTTATTATCGAAACGCAGACAAGAGAATAAAAAACTGAAACGGGCTCTCAGCATCGTGCATCTGTATACTGTCACAGAATTGATTTTCTCCCATAAATAGTGGCAATTTACATCGCTCTGTTTCCACCAGCCACTGTAATACAACAGACCAATGAGAGCTCTAAGTTCAACTTTATCCGTGAGACCATGATACGATTCCATGTTCTTATCCTCCGCCATCATCCTTGAGCAAACGTCTTCAATTTGGGTATTAGTGTGCTCAACAATCATGTCAATCATATCAGAATCAAATAACAAATCCCAGAATTCTTCGATGGTTGAGGTATTTGTGTTGGCTGGTCCAGGAATGAAAACTGGCGGAAGCTCACTCCTGCGATCTACAATAACATATGTATACGTCAGATTATTTTTCAATGCAAAAGCGAATGTTTACATCGCCCACGCCTGTCATCTGTGTTTGTATACACACAGAAGAATCGATTACATACTTGATTGACGTGTTCGTTTCTTTGTTTCCCACTTATAGCCATCAACGCCTCGTAGAACCGCTGCGGGACGGCCCCGAGCCCTCGACCGGACAAGTCTTTCATTCACCGTTACGTTTTCCAGATCAGATTCATTTTCGTCAGTTGAAGAATCAGAAGATTCAGATTGTTCAGAAATATCATCTTCAATATCTGAACAATTACCACCAATGGGATCGTTGACTTCAACGTCCTTAACTAACTGCTGTTGGAACGATCGTGGCCGCAGACTGTAGGGCATCTAATATTCACAATAAAATTTATAAAAAACAAATCTAAATTACTGAAATGAACATGTACACTTACATTGTTGCAAAAAACCGTCAAAAACCGCAAAAAAATCCACTTTTGGCACAATTTTCTTACACTATGGTCACACGGGGTGTGGCACACCCCAGAACTGTTGATTGTCGGCTTCGGGCGACTGCAGGAGCTAGACTAACGCACCGGAATTAGTCCCTGATACCTGAGCCTAGAGAGGAAGGTTCAATCTAACTGTAGGTAGGGGTAGCAGTGTCGGATTTGGGGATTTTCCAGGGAAAATTCCAGCTCGTAAATGGCCTGGGGTGTGTCACACCCCATGTGACCGTCTTGGGTTGAATAAATCGCCGGGAACAACAGGAGGTCCCTTTTATGACATTTGAGGGAAGTGAATTTTCCGTCACAACATACATGCATACATAGCATACATAATCCATGTACCCCGTCAGAATTGAACAAAGTCCGATTTTCTCTATCCACCCTAAACATTATTGGCCAATTGGTTTCAATGAAATATCTCTACTAGAAATCTACGAAACTAGAATAATTACACTGAAGGTGTCCAATTTGTACGGGGAATTTCCTTTCTTATAGCCATTTTCCGTCAATGAAAAAAACATATTTTTTAGATTCCGATGAACAATAACATATAACAACTTGATGGGAATCGTAGGGGGACATCGAAAATGGTTTCCGTTTCCGTCATCCTAAGGGGAGAGATACATTCAGGCGCGGAAAAAATAGCTGATTTTCATGATTTTTTTTTAAAGAAAAGATTTCGTCCCCATATTTGAGACTTAGGGTATGTTTTATTACTACTTTTAGCGGTGACATGATATTTTTTAAATTAATCTTCAAAAATGACGGAGGTATGGTACGGTCTTCTATACGGTTTGCGGCGGATGCTGTCGCACGGCGTGACACGTAGCGTCGGTGCGATTAATCTGAAAAAAACCGACGAAGATTTTTCTCTCATACACCCAGAGACGCAGAATATGAACTAAGAAAAAGTGAGAAATGTGGCAAATGAGTGAACTGGTACGCTTTAAAACAAAAAGATTGAATTTTCCGAAAAAATCGCTACATTTCGCAATAAAAAATCCTTTTTATTTTCATTTTGAAGAACATTTAGGGTCACGTTTTAGAATAATAAGGTCAGAAAGATTTATACCAAATTTTATTAGAATTGGTTGATTAGTTGTTTAGCTATACGTTACGAAAATCCTATTTAAAAGACCGTGCCATACCTCCGGCATTGTTAAAGATTAATTACAAAATACCATGTAAAAGCCAAATTTAGTAATAAAACATACCCCAAGTCTAAAAAAAAATGGAGTTTTCTTTTGAAAAAAATAATGAAAATCAGAAAATTTTGTTTTCGCTTAAAGGTATCTCCCCCTTGAGAGAAATATCATCGAATAATACACTGCATAATGAATCGATAAGAATGTTATGGTTTAGAAACATTTTCAAGCTGCAGCCTAGTACGGAAACTGCTTGAATGTTGTATAGTTTCGTACGACATGAGTTTTAAATTAATTAAAAAAACACTCATACGTTCGGAATTCATAAGGAACACTTCGCAGCCTTCTTTCAAACCCCAAGAAAGACCCTATTAGAACATTTCATCGAGCAGCATTAGACATGATTCAATGATTTTATTGCTAATTCTTCAGACCCGAAAGTACTTTAAAAAAATACATATATACAGGGTGGACCATTTAACGTGACAACCCCAAATATCTCCGTCGCCTTTAGAGTGACGAAAAAATGTCCGGAGGTAATTTTATTGATTTCAAAGGGCTGATACAGTGGGGGAAAATGCATTTTTGTCACGGTCATAGTTTTTGCATTCTCAAGGTAATCAATGGTTTTTCAAATGGGAACATGTTTTTTTTTTAATTAAGACGTTGTAGCTGATAATCAGATGAATCGATCAACCTATGGTATCATGACCTTAAAATGAAATCACAGGTCGTTCGATTTGTCTGAATATCAGCTACAACGTCTTAATAATAACAAAAAAATGTCCCTATTTGATGAAACCATTCATCCGTTATCGGTTGGATAACCTGCGCCGCTATCACACCAGAAACTATTCGAAGGTGAAGAGAATCATTCATCCGACGTCTTAAAAAATGTGTTGAGGTTAATGGCCGTCGCTTCAAACATTTATTACAATAAATTTTCTGCACAAAAAATTAAATTACATTGTTCGGATATTCTTATTGTCAATACCATCACGATTTCCCGTTTTTACACGTGTATTTTGGGTGAAACATCATTTCAAGGTCATGGTATCATAGAACGTCGGTTTCGTCTAAAGATCAGCTACAACGTCTTAGTAAAAAAAAAGTTCCCATTTGAAAAACCATCGATGACCTTGAGAACGCAAAAACAATCACCTTGACAAAAATGAATTTTTCACCACTGTATCAGCCCTTTGAAATCAATCAAATTACCTCCCTACATTTTTTTCATCACTCTAAAGGTAACGGAGATATTTGGGGTGGTCACGTTAAATGGTCCACCCTGTATATCAATCTAATTTGAATTCGAAATTTTTTAATGCCCCATCTGGTTCTGAGGCTGCTTAGTATCAATAAGGATTTAAAACTTCAATATAATTATATTTCGTTCATTGGCTCTGATGATTACATAAGCTATTACGTAATATAGTTGAAGGACCTATCAGAAGCCTCAATGAACATCCGAAACATCTACCAGCCAGAGGTGTAGCCAGGAGTTGCTGGGGGGGGGGGGGCAAAAGTGAGGAAAGTCTATATGAAGTACTTATTAAATAATTTTGGTAAAGACTGTAATCCACTTCAATCATGTCGAAACCGTATGCCGTATCTACAAAATGGTCGCGGCCACTTCGCACTTCTGCAGCTTTTCCCTATTCTCTATCCTTTGTCTGCAACTTTTTCCTATTCTGGCAGCTCTGAGCTCACTTCGTTGGCCGTTAAAATGTACACTTTGGGAATCTTAAGAATAAAATAATATATATTTGGGGACAATCAGTATACGGTGAACATTCGGGTTAAAGTTTTGCCGAATACACGATTTGGTTGTAATGGTTTTTTTATAATTATTGGGTACTCATTTATTTCATTTTACAAGATTCATTTACTCAGATACATAGGTACGATTAACGCCCTTTGTTAAATTACTCAGCAAGTACCGTCGTACTCCTAATAAACCTCCATAGTAAAATTACCAAACTTCTCAACTAGACTTCATTTATCTAAATCTAGCTTATAAAATCAGCATACTCCATTGACTGACTTGTTTGTCATTTAATACATTGATTACATTTCGATTGATCCTGGGCGTGAATTCTGTAGGGCGATTGGTCGCACATATCACGTTAATCGGTGTCATCTACATACAAATCAATACGGTTTTAAAACAAGGATTTGTTCAATTGTCATTGTGAATTAGGGCCAGATGTTAAGAAACATGCTAGGTTTATGAATTTGTTTGAAAAACGTTTTTGGCAGATTTGCATAACATTGTTATGGGCCCACATCGCTGTGTTTCCCTATACAGCAAAAAAACCATTTAAATCGGACCAGCCAATATGGCGTAATCGGCGTACATACATAAAAAGAATAAAAAAATACATAGCCGATGAACAGTTCGAAGCCGGTTTAAAATGGTTTAATTTGAAATGGTTAAAATAAAAATTACCTATTCGTAGTTTCAATACTATCTTCTATTAATTTTGCACTAATTTTGAAATGTCAATACGTCTTGCGTCCCATCGATTACGACCAATTCGAATCTAGCGATTTAATCGAATTCCGGCACCCTTGTTGATGCAAAATCATCCGCTGATTACGAATTTTCCAGGTAGAACTCGATCGGACTAAAACTCTTGATCCGGGACGCGTTCATATTAAACAAATCTATATCTTGGGCTAAATAAGGCCTGGACGAGAATGGGCCCTGAAAATTCCTGACTACCAAACGATTTTACATCGTCTAAGAGCCTGCCTGAGCCATTTTAGAGAGAAATAAAAAATGTTAATTTTGTATAATTTTTGAAATGTCAATATTGAAATCATGTAATTTTTCGCTTGAATACATGAGCCCGGGGGGGGGGGGGGGGCACCCTGTCCCACTGCGACTACGCCCATGCCACGAGCAATTATTCCAACTGAAGATATCTTTGTTTTAGTCCATTCATCTCCCTAGATTCACTCAAAGATTATGCAACGTATTGCTAAAAAGGCGATACTTGTGTACTCCTTTCGAAAAAAAAACAGTTTGAATTTTGCACTGCGTTTCATAACGCGTATGACGTAAGTATCCTGATACCGCGACCTCTGCAAATATATACATCAATCAAACGAGTTAATTTGCTCGGTACGAGTAGGCAACAATTCAACGGCCTTGCCATGAAGATTATTGTTTCAATGGTTCTCTCGTTTATTCCGTTTAAGCCGTATCCATTCTGCATTTTATCCGTATGATACGTGCAGAAGATATCACAACTTTTCAGATAGTGAAAAAAGGCAAATGAGGGAAACAAGGGTATTTATGTTCAGGAGCACAATGTCCTCCTTGGACAAAAAGCTCGTTAGTCGCCGTGCTTTTTCGCGAACATTTCATCAGCGACAGCAATGCAAACTTTTGTCAAATTTTTCAAGGTCTTCTCATTATGGCCGTTGGTTGCCCGTCGTCATATCTGTATAGTTGAAACCTTCGTGTACACGTGTGCAGCCAAGAACTACTCCAGTTCTATAACGAGCTATCTGCCACACTGGCGTGGGCTTTAGCAAAATACTAATTGCCCTTTATTCGTTCATGGGATGGCCTAGATTTTATTTGATTGTAAGGGCAGTTGGACTCTGAAGATAATGGGTTCGAGAATACTTATTTTCACCGCCTCCTTACATATTTCAATAGGATATTTCAAAGCGTAAATAAAAAATACAACTGCATTGACTTCGTGAGTACAGGGAGTTTTTTTCACTATCCATAGGCTACGGGTTCGTGTAGTGACCAAATTACAACGGCAATGTAATTTTTCATGCTACATAAATGTTGGAAGATTTGCAAGAACGGCAATTCTGAATTCGGGTCGCTTACAAAATCATGACCACAAGAAATTAAATTGCTGTAATCGAGGTACCACTTTGCATTGGTTGAGATCGAATAAAATGCCACCACAATTTTGTTATTTACCACTTGATCGAGAATCGTTACCATATAGCTATTTCATACAAGCCAGCACAATTATCACGTACTGGCCTGTATGTCAAAACTTTTATGCCAACTTCACCAATGTGTTTTGTCAATTTTCACGAAGTCCCAGGAAGCATCGTCGACCCTGAGAGTTGCGTCCACCCGGTGGAACGTCACTTCATCATAGGCCATGTCTTGTTTGGACTTTGCCTATTTTCCTTTATTTATCTGCTCAGCATTTTTTCTCCTTTCTCCAGCATTATACTGTATCGTCACTCGACGTTCCTAACATTAGGTAAATCTATATCGGTGTTGTGTCAAATCGATGCCATTATAATATCCATGATATCGATACCGAGAACTCCCACGGTTTTAATAAAGCCGAATGAGTAAAGCGTTAATTTGAAATAGAACTATAAAGCGAGGGATAGAAAGAAGGTCATTGAGTAACGTTGATAGGATTATACTAATTAAATATCCAGGTATCAGCTTCAAGATAAACGAGATTCGTATGCAGTCGTTATATTAACTCTCTTAAGGGGGGATTGTCTTTTTTTTCGCAAAATTTACCGCTTTTTGGGAATTTTTTTGTGAAGAAAGTATACAACGGAAATCTTGTGAAACTTGGCATATAGTTTTATTGATCTGTTTACTACATACAAAAAAATTTTTTAAACAATTTCATCAAAAAATCCGCCTCCCACCCCCCTCGACGCGCGATGGTCCTTTTTTGATGGTGTGCACGATTACAGCCTTCACGTTCATCCTGCAACAAAAACCCAAAAAGCATTTTACTTTAGACTATCGTTCGATGGAGGGAAAAAAAAATTGACGATTTGGTGACCTTTTGAACTTGAAGTATCGATTTTTCGAAAAAAATTGATCGATTTTTTCTTATAAATAAAAAACTATTAAACGTATTGCTTTTTTGCTTCATCAAACGATAAAAGGATGTCAGCTGAGCATTCTGTCCAAATTTGAAGGCAATCGGTTGAATAGTTTTTGAGAAATCGTGCACACCATTAAAAAAGGACCATCGCGCGTCGAGGGGGGTGGGAGGCGGATTTTTTGATGAAATTGTTTAAAAAATTTTTTGTATGTAGTAAACAGATCAATAAAACTATATGCCAAGTTTCACAAGTTTTCCGTTGTATACTTTCTTCACAAAAAAATTCCCAAAAAGCGGTAAATTTTGCGAAAAAAAAGACAATCCCCCCTTAATTTTAACTCACTCAACTCTCAACAATGTCGATCGACATATGAAGTTCAATAACGATCCACATTCGATTATTGTCTAAGTTGAAAACTTTCACGTCCAATATTCCTTATTATACACTAGGCTAAAGAATTAAAGGACATTGAAAAAGTCCGCCAATTTTAGGGTAATTTTCAAATAGCTGTAACTCCTCGAAAAATGGTCGTACAGCAAAATGAAAAAAGCAAACTAAAGGTGTGAATTTCTAGTTTTGAGATCTTGAGCTCAACATTTTTTCGCATCAGCCAATTTTTAGTAGCCATCAAAAAACCAAAGTAAATTTTTTTTTTGCTCATCTTTCACAGTCTACACAGATTTTAATAATTTTTTTGAATGATCGAATTTAAAGGATCGTCTAGCTGGATTCTTCCACTATAATTTGAGCGATAGGAGAGCTCTGTACGATTCTTTCTCGCTGAGTTATCGATGTTCAAAGCAAAAACGACACTTTTGACTTTGATGACTGATTACTCGTAGACCTATGGTCGCACAGAAAAAAAACCAGAAGGTTTTGGAAACTTTGAAGTATTCTCTATAAGATGCTTTTATCATTTTTTTATCAAGATTTTTTTTTAAGCGGGAAAATGGATTTAAAAAAACGTGAAAAATGGCATATTTACGAATATTCTTTTAACTAAGGATTATTTTGCCAATATCGAATAGATAAAAAAAATCGGTTTTTTCATTACCTCAAAGTATCCTAAAAAAGCCCTCAAAAGTTGAAACCCCTGCGATTTTTTTTATTCATTGTGTTCCGAATGATCGAAATTGTGGTTTTTGCCAAAAATCGATTAAAGGCTAAATCTAGCACTTTTTATTCGTCTTTTGAGAATCACAATTTTTTTTGGCACTGATCCGAATTTCCGGTGCTAAAAAATGTTGATTGTTGAACAACGGGAACAAATTTTTGTTTAATAAAAACAAAAAATTAATTGAAATTTTTTTTTTGACAGAAAAAATTAATTAAAAAAAATCGAAAAAAATAGTTCGATGTTTTTTATAGCCCTGGACGTTTTTCATGATATGACGAGCGATTGGAGTTGTTGGAATTCACAGTTCTTTGAATGTGTGCGTGTGTACAATTTACATCCCTACGATACCATACGACACGATACGCACACGTCCCACGATCATTAGATCAAGATTTTTTTATAAACATTTTATTCACCACCGGCATTAGCGTAACCTAAAGCGTACCACGTAGAGGTTGCTCGGTTGGATTTACGCTTGTTTGTGTGTGTTCCACACGCACGCATTCAGAGAACTGTGAATTTCAACAACTCCAATCGCTCGTCGTATCATGAAAAACGGTCAGCGCTATAAAAAAAAATCTATCAATTTTTTTTCGATTTTTTTTAATTAATTTTTTTTTTTGTAAAACAAAAACTTTTTTTTAATTAATTTTTTTATTAAACAAAAATTTATTCTCGTTGTTCAACAAACAACATTTTTTAGCCCTGGAAATTCGGATCAGTGCCAAAAAATTGTGATTCTCAAAAGACGAATAAAATGTGGTAGATTTAGCCTTTAATCGATTTTTGGCAAAAACCACAATTTCGATCATTCGGAACAAAATGAAAAAAAAAGTCGCAGGGGTTTAAACTTTTGAGGCCCTTTTATAGGATACTTTGAGGTCATGAAAAAACCGATTTTTTTTTTCATCTATTCGTTATTAGCAAAATAATCCTTAGTTAAAAGAATATTCGTAAATATGCCTTTTTTCACATTTTTTAAAATCCATTTTCCCGCATAAAAAAAATCTTGATAAAAAAATGATAAAAGCATCGTATAGAGAATACTTTAAAGTTTCCAAAACCCTCTGGTTTTTTTCTGTGCGACCATTAGTCTCTGAGTAATCAGTCGTCAAAGTCAACAGTGTTATTTTTGCTTTGAACCTCGATAACTCAGCGAGAAAAATCGTACAGAGCTCTCCCACCGCTCAAATTAAAGGGGAAGATTCCAGCTAGACGATCTTTTTAATCCGATCATTCAAAAAAAATTATTCAAGCCTTATTTGAAACTTTTTTTTACTTTGGTTTTTTGATGGCTACTAAAAATTGGCTAATGCGAAAAATGTTTGACCTCAAGACCTCGAAAGTAGAGATTCACACCTTCAATTTGCTTTTTTTATTTTGCTGTACGACCACTTTTCGAGGAGTTACAGGTATTTGAAAATGACCCTAAAATTGGCGGACTTTTTCAATATCCTTTAATTCTTTTGCCTAGTGTAGAACTTCATTATGACCCTTTTCATCCGCATGTCACTATCTTCAATTTTCTGGATATGGACACATAAAAATGACTTATTCCAGGAGATAGCGAAGCATTCCTGAAACACTAATCTAATTACGTATTCCTTATTTTATACGAAATACTCGGAATCGAAAACGCATACATAGATACAACATTAGTTCCTGCGTTCAGCAAAGGCTAATTATTGTGCCTTTACCATAAGACATTTTACACTGGTTTTGGATAATAAAATAGATGTTAGATGTTTCCAGTTAGGCCTAATTACTATAATTGCTCAGAACCCACGCATGCTGTGGACTCTATGATATGCGTACGCAATTATACACATTGCTTCATAGGAATTCGAGTACACCATCCGTGATGTACATACGATAATTGTATGGCGATAACCAGGGTGGAGTATCAAATTCATTGCATATCGGTGGCCATCGGCGAAGAGCTCTAATTAAAAGGAACAAACACATATTTAGAGCAAAACTCTCCCGCCTGAGGATTGCATTCGAACTCGAAATTGCATACTGATCAAATATCATAGCCTATGTCAGTTTCGATAAAAGTATTCATGGTCGTGATTCCATAGTCAGCTATTCCGATCGAATATTTCTTCAAATGGATGTAATATTACCTCCAGGATGAGGTCAAATATAACAAATAACATTCACAAAGGCTTTCGGGTGAAGTTGATTACATTTCCAGTCGATAGCATCCTTAGGGTCTTATAGCCACTAGGGAATTTTGTTCATTCGTCATGTCAATCCATCCGACTGCCACAGCAAAAAACTGCACCTCCCTCACTCTATTCCTGTCACCGTTTGCTCAAAAAAGTTGAAATAATTTATGAAAATAGCATCCTATAGGTATTTTTTTTTACTTCCATCTGTACAGGGATCTTCCCCCTTGATACATACCCCATATTCCAGTTTTTATATCCCCACCTTGCGGCCGCAGCCGACTTCCCCCGCTGTATCGCATTCACCATGACATTTCTGCCTTGGGTATAGGGAAACTGCGGAAAACCTATACCAATACAGCCGGTCCCGAGTTCGCTTCACAGTCTCGGAACTAGTCGCGTTTCGTCGAGAAATAACTCAAAGGCTACAGTCATACTCGCACGACACACACACGTACCGGTCCGTGTGCGCGACACCTGGGTAGAACTGGAACTACGTCACGCCTGTGTTTTCATTTCTCTCCGAAACTACGAGACGGTGATTCGAACCCGCGACCTCCCGATGTGTTGATTCCAGAGGCCAGCACGCTAACCACTAGACCAACACATCGGTTGCATTCTATAGGTATTTTCATATAATATTATAGCAATTATTGTACAATGATCAGGTTTGAAAAAAAAACATGGTCTAATCTGACGTTACGTTTGCCATTTTTTCCAATCGGTTCTTTTACTCACTGACAAAAATATATTTCCATATTTCATTAAAATATTAATCTGTCCCCGTTGCAAAAGTCAATCTTTGTACCCGAACGAAATAGTTTTATTCAATACTAATGTGTATATGTTTACACATACTATTTAGTTTCGCCCATATAACATCCTTCTAGAATATTCTCCCGGTACAGTGAGGGTTGGGAGAAAAAGAGAAGTTTTAAATTAATCATTGCACGACTGCAGCGAGAAATATCTTTCCGGGAATAGCGTCTATGTGTAAGATTGTGGAGATTGCTCCAGGTAATGGGAAGAGCTCCCAACCTAACGACAGAGGAAGTGGGAGAGATAGAGAGATATCCAGAGCATTACAGCTCATTTTTATTCCACATGAAAATTTCTTCTCTACCTTCCCTGAAATTTCTTCCGGACTGTAGGAACAGCGACAAGTTCCTGTTAATATTTTTTTATTTGCGTTAGCTAGCGTCGTTCACCTTTTTCAGTTCCGTCTCTATTTGCATTTGGTAAATTGTTAAACCAAGCGTGTCAATTTTATTTGGTGATTTAGAAATTCTTCTCTCGCCTCAAGGCCCTAATCTTATTTAGAGCGCGGTCTGTCGAAAGCAATCTTCCTACGTTGTACCTAAGCAGCCAGAAACTCGAAAACCCTAAGCGTGCCATCTTGTTCAAATTTGCGCCAATTCCTCTATGCACACGCACGCGTATACCGCAATTCCTCTATGTACACTAGAACAAACACACGCACGTGGCCTCGGCTTGACTGACGGCCCTTTCTCATTTAGATGCTCGAGCCTAATTTTCTGTGTTTACCAACCTCTCCCAGAACATACATAGGCACACGGCATTGTCACGAAAATTGTTCACCAACGGCGTTCATCGTCCAGAGAAACAAGAGGCAAAGCCACTATAAACTCAATAACTTCATACGTGATGAAGACCCGTTGAACAACAACCATCAGGACCACAACAACAACGGATAATCGACCAATTTAAAACTAAAAATAATCACTACTTCGATGAATATTAAAATCTCGACCAATTGACAAACGAAATAATTTGCTACGACTATTTACTATTTACAAAAAATCATATACACGCCTATAAAACTCTATCTATATATACATCTATACATGAATATAAAAGATGCATCGGGGGGCCATTCGAGGTCGAGAAATTCGCGAGTGAAAAATCGACGGAAGAAGAGTTAAACATAAAATAATTCATGCATATAATAAAAACGCTAGTCAATTATATCGTAGTACCTAATGAGAATATTTTATGAAAGTTATATTAAAAAATATATTGTAAAAGACCATAAATCATTAAAGAATCATATTCGTATATCTTAATATTCCGCGACTCAGAGAACTATCTTGCGTCGGATTTTCGATTGTTCAGTGTTTAAAACTGCGATCAAGAGCCACTGATCATACATCTCAAATTTATCAAGTGGAAGAAAACAAAAACATAAATACGAGCGGGAAAGCAAAATAAGCAGGTATAGTGCGCATACTCTAGGTCTTCTGAACAATTATTTCGTGTTCTGCTCTGTGAGCGTGGTCTCATTATCTCCGTTCTGTGATGCGTTTACTGAATGTACTTTTTTGTTTAGTTCAGCATGTGCTCTCGAAAAAATTTAAACGCTGCAAACGAAAATTGAAAACTCCGAGCATAAGGACAAGTTGGAATATTTCTCGCAAGTTTTTAACTAATGTTAGCCTTAAAGGGTTTACGGAAAAATCAAAAGTGTTTGCATGGGAATGCTCCCTTCTTTGCTTGATTGATGTGGCATGTTCGCAATAAATATTAGATGAAAAGGTGATATTTTAATTCTCATAAAATATTGGTACTTCATCATCGTGTGATCAGGAGCTATGGAAATCAATGAGCTTTATATAAGTCTGAAATGAGAAACAAATATCACCGAACAGCATTTGGGCTTGTTGGCTTGGAGAGAAATTTACGCTCTTCGGTGATAAATCCCCGACTTCGAGCGGTTTTGTGGGATCCCGCAAATAACTAGCGAAAAAAAAAGAATACAACCTGTGGCGTAGCCGTGCACTTCAATTTTCACCCTTCGATAAACCATCTATCATACTTGATTCCTGGCATACATATCCTCCCAACATACAGTGGGTAGAAAAAGGATTTGTACATCTCACACGAAACTGTTGTTGATTTGGCTTAATCTTTTTGTTCCTGATTTTCCAAGATTTTTATAAGCAGACACCATATATATGTAGGATAAGCTATCGAACACAGAAACTTCATAAGGCGTTTCATTTTTTTTCGAAAGATAATTTGAAAAAGATGATGTGTACAAATACTTTTTTATCCACTGTACGTTGTAATCGATACTCGAAAATATCCGCCTCGTAAAGAATCTTACGTAAAAGCAAAGAATTAACTCACATTTTTCCCACGGGCCTGTATAGGAGAGAAAACATTATTAAGCCTGATTTACGATTCAAAATGACGTCATGTAATAATTTCAAAACAAAATTATATACTGTTTTTTTTTCACTGATGATGGAAGTTTTTTTATGACAATTACTAAGATATTCTTTCAATCAATTACTTGCAAGTCTCTTATGTATGTGATATATCAAAAACTAATAGAACTATGAATAAAGACGCTGATGCAAAACGAAGCTACATTAATTGCCGTAGGCGGAAAATCTTAAAAGGGAAGACACTTGAGAGAGTTCGTCGGAAGGTGGGTGGTTGATCATAGCCACAGATCGACTCCACGTCCGGGCCTCGACCTTCCGGCGGCACGTATCTCCTCTATCTGTGATTCTCGTATTGCATCGTTCAATATCATATCTTCGAGGCTCGTCGAGCGTTAGTGGAACTACGTATAGACACGTTTCCATTTCCGCTGGAATAATAACTAACAATTGATGGTCCTTCGATGTACTAGGCGTCATAAATTTGTGCATTTTATGAATACTAGCCAGGCACAGCATTGCATCATATTGTTGTATTCATAGTGCTTTACATATTCCGTTTTGAATGGACGCCAAAAAAAGAAAAATTGCGAACGCTTGTAATGTTTTTCCCCCCTCAAGGTCCATGTACCTGTTATATCTTGTGGTAACTTTCGTTATTTGGGAACGCAACGTATATATCATTTCATAAAAAGTAACAATGAAATTTTCTAGGTCGATCCACAATGTCGATTTAAGATCTTCATCGAATGTTACCTTCGAAATAGTAGATTTTGTGTTAGAAACATTCTTTTTACGATGCCATGGTCACGGGTTATTATGGGTAGTATTCCAAA
The DNA here is from genome assembly GCA_963210295.1 of Ophion ellenae. Classification (NCBI taxonomy): domain Eukaryota; kingdom Metazoa; phylum Arthropoda; class Insecta; order Hymenoptera; family Ichneumonidae; genus Ophion; species Ophion ellenae. The sequence goes on along the minus strand of OY723390.1, from coordinate 8,784,342 downwards.
TGGGACATCCTGCATATTTTTGACATTTCAACAGATTATTTATTTATTTTTGTTTTTTTACTTAATAGACTTTACTGCTCCGGGCAACGCAGCTCTTCAGTTTGCACTGGGAAACATTCACCTACCCCCGGGGGTTAGGATCGGTCTTAATCTAGAACGGAACAATAACACTGGGTGACACTCGAGGGTTTTGACAGCACCTCGGCTGCCGCCCAGTCAAAAAGACGCGCGAAAAGTTTAATATCGCTCTGCGATAGTCGCTCCTTCAAGCCAGAAAGTGAGCGGCTGACGCAGTCCATAATCGTGTTGCCTGAGTAAACGGAGGGATCCAAGTATGATCGCCTTCTGTATCCGACTCGCTAGCAACCGGACACCGGGTTTACAAACCGGAATGCCAGCGAGACCTGACACAAAATACTCTTTCATCCCTCCAAACACGCCGATGATGAGGACAACGAGAGTCACCCTGAATCCCCGGTGCAAACGACGCAGTTCGCCCAGGAGAGGCTGATACTAGAGCCGTTTCTCCTCCTCCTTTTGCGACACGTTCACTTCGGCCGGAGCCGAGAACTCAATGACGTATATCATCTTGTCATCGAAATCGAAGAGGAAAACATCAGGCTTAGTCGCGTGAAGCGGCCCGATGGTCACGAACGAGAAGTTCCAATAAATCTTGCACCTTTCGCCGACGGCAACGGACTCAATATCTCCTGGTTAAAAAGGCGGCACGGGCTCCCGGTCAATCTTATAAGAGTGCCATAGATGGTACTATAACACCCTTAGGGCCGCATTATGACGATGGATATAGCCGGAGACTGCATATACCGGGCAGGCCGACAGTAGATGCATTAGCGTCTCCGGCGATTGTTTGCATGCACGACACAAAGTGGTCAGCAGAGGCTGACCCATAACGCGACTGCAATAGACCAGGGTGTTGATGACTCCGTCTTGGCAGGCGTAAATAAACCCTTCGGTCTCGGACATCATGCCAGCTGATCGCAAGAAGAAAAAGGTCAGCTGGGTGAACAGCCCTTGCTCCTCGATGTGGTGGAAAAACACACCGTGCATGGGTCTGTCTACGTGCTGCCGAGTCGGGACAGTCTGTACGGCAGCCCTGATTGCCCGCCGACGTCGCGACTTAGGCAACCGAGCGAGGGAGTCTGTACGCAAGGCGCCACGCCGGCGCCGGCGGAACTCCAAGCCGATGGTTTATGCCACACGATCTGCCGCCTTATAAAGAAAAACGCCCGCCCAATGAAGCTCATGCTGATGAACAATCTCCAGGAGCGGGTCCGAGCTCGTTATTACATCGCTTGCTATTCCGAGGATCATGCGGTCATGAAGACACTCCAATCCCAAGAGCCGGCGCCCGCTGCTCTGACGCAGCATATAAAGGGTGGAAGATCGAGGGTGCAGACTCTGCTAGATGTTCATTATCTTGCGTGTGCCGATGCCCAGCTGTTTAAGCTCGTCTCTACGCCATTTGACGACGCCAAATGAGTAAAGCAGGACCGGGACAGCGAGCATATCTCAGTGGCAGTGATCTTATTTTTCCCAGACAGATCTGATTTCTAGATCCGTCTGAGACGCCGCTTGTACTCGCTGCGGCCCTCCGCCCCTTTCACACCCTCAGCGTCTTGTACAGAGCGCTGATCGATGCCAAGGTACCGGTAAGATCCTCCGGCGTCCAGGTGTATGAAGACGCTCCCGTCGACCAGTCGAATATCAGCGGCAACACTTTCTGCTCTCCCTTTCCTGAGATGAAGAACAGCGCACTTGTCCAACCCGAAGTCCATTCCAGCCGCCCGCGTGTACGTCGCTATGATGTTCAAGAGGAGACCCCCCCCCCCCCACACGCGGAAGCGTATAGCTTGAGGTCATCTATGTAAAATAAATGGGTGATCCCTCGCCCTCGCTCCCCAGGGGCCCCTGTTTCGTGCCCGCATGCAGCCCGCAAAGCGAATGATAGGGCTAATAGTGAGACGCAAAACAGGAGGAGGTTGAGAGAATCTCCCTGGATAATCCCCCCTTATACCCCACCACTCCAGTCGACACGTTGCCTTCACTAGTCTTAACTGTGAAGCGTATCTTCCAGAGCGGCATGAGCTGCTTAATGCATCCCACTATGTAAGGACTCGCCGAAAGGCGTTCGAGCAGGTGTATAATCAGTATGTAACTGACAGTGTCGAACGCCTTACGGTAGTCTATCCAAGCGACCGAGAGGTTACGCCTGTGCTGGACCGCATCTTACGTGATACAACGGTCCACCAGCAGGTTTTCCTCACAACCTCCCAGCCCCCTCTTGGATCCTCTTTGTTCGCATATCTCCCGCCATTCAGGCTCGATCTCGCGCAGAACCCGCTCATAAAGTATCTTTGTGAAGATCTTACAGAGCGCATTCAGACACGTTATTGAGCGGTGGTTCGCCGGACGAGACAGATCCCCTTTTTTGGGGAGTAACACCGTCCTTCCCTCTGTCAGCCACGCAGGGATGGGGACCGCGCCTATCGATAAACGACGAGAAGATGCGGGCCAGATGGATATGGGTGCACTTGAATTTCTTCCACCAGAAGATGTTAATCCCATCTTGTCCGGGAGTGGCGTGGTTCCTCATGCTACTCACCGCCTTCTCCACCTCACCCCGCGTGACTGGAAAACAGTCGCCACGCTGACTCGGCTGTTGCCGACAAAACGTGTCGAACCGTCCCAGAGCTGGAGTGCCTTCATCAAAATGACCCGCCTCGCTATACAGTTTTTCCCAAAACCGCTCCACCTGAACAGCTGTTGGCGCTATGTCGGGGGCAGGCGTAGGTGGTTGGAACCAGCGGCCTGGGTCAGAACGGAAGAGGGCGTTGTCTAACGCCCGACCCAGCCGCCTCTCTAGGGATTGCTTCGCAACTCCCAGGTTCCGCACCTTCTCCACGTAGCGTTCCTTCACAATAAGAAGGATAGCTTTATGTATTATTATTAATTATTTTATCATTATTATTATTACTATTTTGGCCATTTATACAAGTCTCGGCATCCAGCCGGCACCTATGAGGATTCTAGGGACATATGTCAAGTAGGATTCTCTTACACACTTTTTACAGATCGATCTCGTGTAGGTCTTGAGTAACTAAATCGCATTCGTCCCTGTGGTTGTTGGTGTTCACGAAATTTTCAGTATCGTCGGCGCTCAAAAACTTTCTCACGATGTGGCAGCTCTCGAGGATAACAGCCTTCTGCATTTGCTCATACGTCTGTGTCGGGAGCCCGACGGTGTGCAGGACGTCGCTGAGTTGTTTCGGTATCACTCCAGTTGATGATGATACGATTGGCACTATCCTAACACGGTCCATCTTCCATAGGCGCATTATTTGCATCGCAAGTCCCTAGTATTTCGCGATCTTCCCTCGGATGGTGTTCTCCACATTCCTCATGTTTGGTATTGCATTGTCAACTATGGTTGTTTTCTCCGCACGTTCGTCAATCAGCGTTATAACTGGCCTATTTGCAGTTATCGTCATGTCCGTTAAGATGGCTCTGTCGAAATACATCTTGTGCGTGTCGTTATTCAGGACTGCCTGTGGCTTATACTTGTAGTACGGCTGTAAGTCGGTAGTTAGCTGATGTTTACTCGCCAGTCGCTGGTGAATGATGTTGGCTACCATGTTGTGCCTGTGTAGATACTCCCCTTGACAGAGGAGCCGACATCCTGACGTGATGTGCTGAACCGTCTCGGAGAAAAGATGACAGCACTTACACTTATCATCCTGTGTTAGCGGGTCCTTGATAATGTATTCCCGGTAGTTTTTCGTGGCGATGACTTGTCGCCGCGACTCAACCACTTGTTTGACGCTTCTATGTCAACATAATTCTGGTTGGGGTCATGGTAGTCTCTTCCATGCAATTATTTTTTGGCCCATGACTGCAAGAAAGTTGAGTAGCTACTGGTGATTTCGCCGTGGTTCGGACGTTGCTCTGCCATATTCAGTGGTCTGTGAATCCGGTCTGCCCGTACGATAGCGCTGTGCATCGGTGAGACTCGCTGCTTTCCATAGAAAAATACCCTCAGTGCTTGACTTGCTTCTCGTGAAGACTGATGATGTTGATCAGGCCCCTGCCTCCTTCGGATCTTGGTAAGATCGTCCGCTCTACGGCTGACCTCGAATGATGATACCTGCTCGCCATTCGTTTGGTCCTTGAAGGCCTTCCAGGTCCGTCCGGCTCAATTTAATTATTCCGAACGAATATTTCAGCACTGGGATGGCGTAGGTGTTGATTGTCTTGACTAAGTTCTTTGCGGTCAATCTGCTCCTGCAAATTTGGTTGAGCCGGGCCGTGTAGTTATTAGTAATATTATTCTAGATCCGTGTATGCTCAATCAGCCATGCTTGCATCACTCCCAGGTATTCTTCACCGTGCTGCATCGCCCTTACGGTTCTTTGGTCGTCAATGAGGAAGTTCCCTTCTCGCATCTTCCCCTTTTCGATGCGGATAATCTTGCTCTTCTCTAGTCCAAATTCCATCTTGATTCCTGCGAAAAGGTCTTCGTTATGTCCAGAAGGTGTTGTACTTGTCTTTTGTCGGTCGCATAGAGTTTGAGGTCGTCCATGTATAGCAGATGTGAGATGGTATATCTGCATTCATTAGAGCTGTTTAGTTGACTTGGCAGCGGATTCCGTTCGAGACAAAACCACAGTGGACTCAGGGCATCTCTTTGGAATATTGCACGCCGTATTGGGATTTCCGGGCTCATCATTTAGTCTTCCTCCGTGGACAATCCTAGTGTTGTTCTCCATTGCACCATGATCCGCGTCAGAAAACTTACGATGGTTGGGTGTATCTTGTATATCTGTAGTACCTCGGTCATCCAAGAATTCGGCACGCTGTCATAGGCCTTCTGATAATCTACGTATGCTATATGCAGGTTTCGATTGCTCTTATGTGTTTGTTTGAGTACAAGTGAGTCGATGGTGAGCTGCTCCTTGCACCCCATATGCGCCTTGTGACAACCCTTCTGCTATTCTGCTAAGATGTTCTTAACCTCGGTGTGAGCAGTGCAGCCAGATCGCGCGTAAAAGTTACCCCCTCTCTAGTCTCTTACGCGCCCATCACACAATCATAATAGCGCGTGTCCGTGAGCGAGCGACACTCGGAGATCTTCGGCAAGAGCCGAGCGGATTCGAAGTTTCCCGACCGCGCCTTCGGCAGCTACACCAACACATGGACGCTGAACATGTTCATGTGCGGCCAAGCCGAAACTAAGGCTTCGAGGGAAAAAGGAATCTGAGCACGACTCACGTGTGACGTCACCGGACGGCACGCTTTTAGATTTCAATGCTTGTTTAGCGCTTGATTCTGGGCGTTATTAATGTGTACAAAAAAATGCATCGCGCATTCTGATCGCTTTTTTTTTAGTTTATACGTTGATTTAAAAATAATAATGAATCTAAATTCCAACTTATTTATCTTCTAAAAAATTGTGTACGCTTTACTCACACCCGTCCTTACGCCAAATAAATTATAATTCATAAAAGTAAGCGGAAATATATTTATATTCGTGTTATTATATTAATTCTCATACTTTTATCAAGCGATAAAGCATTATCCCCAAAAACAAGTCAATCATCCATCCGGCCCTGAATCGTAAGTACCAGAAAGTGCACATATTCTACAAGCGATGAGATGGTCCCGTTGGTAGCGTCCCTGGCTTCGGTCCGCAAGGGCCCCACTGCAAATTTTTCTCCAAATTTTTCATAATTTCTCATATTTTAGTCATAGTTGAGATTTTCGGAGGAAAAATGATTTAAAACAGATTCAAGTACTGGTCTATTTCTCAAAGAACACATTTTTTTTACTGAAAATTCATGATTTCTCATTTTTTTCCCCGGAAATTTATCGTTTTCCTATGACTTGCGGCTGCGGAGATATTCGGAGAAAAGTTAAAGATGAAAAGAAATGAGATTTTCGCAAAAAAAATATTATTATTATTATTATTATTTTCTGGAAATTTCCCTTTTTCCTATTACCTGAGTGAACCAGAGGCTGCGGAGATATTCGGAGAAAATTTGAAGATGAAAAAAAATTAGATTTTCTTAAATAAAACTTGTTATTATTTTTTTCCAGAACTTTTTCTTTTTCCTATTGAGTGAACGGCTGCGGAGATATTCGGAGAAAAGTTATAGATGAAAAAAAATGAGATTTTCGTAAAAAAAACTGATTACATTTTTATCCCTCATAATTCTAAGAAATAATGAATTTCCGAAATGTTTGCAAACATTATTTTCCTTAAGGAGTAATACCACTGTAACGGCCTGCCATGACGCGTTTTAGACAAATAATACTTGGGGTAATTATTAACCATATATTGAAGTATATTGGAAAAAAAATTATGGGAAAATATTACAAGATGGCGAAACTGCGGCAAATTCTTCCGAGGCATGTTGAACTTAAGGTGCTCTGCGGCACGCAGTATAACTTGTGCCAATTTTAATCTGGATAAAATAATTTTCTTTAAATTAAGTCTAGATGAGTGTAGCTAGTGAACCACGTAGGGGATTTTAGAAATATTGATTTTGGAGTAATTGCTGAGTATTCGACTAAAAATGTTCATTTTTTTAAGACAGTTATTTGTTAATAAATATTGTTTAAATTAAGTTATCGGAAATCCCCTACGTGGTTCAGTAGCTACACTCATGTAGACTTGATAAAACAAAATTATTTTTTTTTAGATTAAAATTCGCACAGTTGTACTGCGTGGCGCAGGGGTTCGACATGCTTCGGAAGAATTGCTACAGTGTCGCCATTTTGTAATATTTTCGGATAAAAATTTATATCAATATACTTAAATGTATTCTCAATAAATACCGCAGGTATTATTTGTTTATCACATTTTCTTCCGCCAAAAAAAAATATCAAAAAATACGCTTCCTGCAAGGCCGTTACAGTGGTGTTACCCCTTAAAGTCTTCATTTAATTTCCGAGATTTTCCCGTGATCATAATTAAAATGATGCCATATTCGGAAAAATTAGAAAAAATTTGGAGAAATTCGGAGAAACTCGGATGTTTGCGTTAAAATAATTGTCCGCAAAACTCCGAATCCTTCATATTTGTTCAAATTCATAGAAAAATTCGGAAAAATTTTCCGAAAAAAATCGGAGTTTTTCAGAAAAAAATGCGCTAGGGGCGCGGGGTCGTTCCCCGCGCTGAGTGCTTTTTTTAAAATTGTTATTACTATTAATTCTTATTTGATTAGTTATTTTCATCAGTTATCATTGTTATTTTAATTAGTTATCTTTTAGTGTCGAAAAATTTATCGCGCATTCTGACCGCTTATTTTATTAGTGTGTACGTTAATTTAAATATAATACTAAATCTAAATTACAACGTATTTATCTTCTAAAAAATTGTTTGCGCTTTACTCACACCCGTCCCTATGCCAAATAAATTGTAATTCATAAAAGTAAGCGGAAATATATTTATATTCGTATTATTATATTCATTCTCATATACTTTCATCGAGCGACAAAAGCATTATCATAATGCTTTTTCACTTGATGAAAGTATATGAGCGGAAATATATTAGGCATCGATAAGGGATGTGGATTGGAGAAAATGGTGGGAAATGTAAAAAGGGGAAATCCCTGTACATGGAAGCTACAATTAGCGAAGCGTTCGCCGTAGCAGATACAATAAAAAATAATAATAATGATAACTAATAAAAATAACTGATCAAATAAGAATTAATAGTCATAATAATTTAAAAAAAAAGCACAGAGCGCGCTGAACGATGCCGCGCCTCTGCGGACCGAAGCCAGGAACGCTACCAATGGGACCATCTCATTGCTTGTGGAATATGTGCACTTTCTGGTACTTACGATTCGCGGCCGGATAGATTATGATAGTTTTTTAGAAGATAAATAAGTTGTAGTTTAGATTTATTATTATATTTAAATTAACGTACAAGCTAATAAAATAAGCGGTCAGAGTGCGCGATGAATTTTTCGACACTAAACGATAACCAATTAAAATAATAATGATAACTAATAAAAATAACTAATCAAATAAGAATTAATAGTAATAATAATTTTAAAAAAAGCACTCAGCGCAGGGAACGATCCCGCGCCCCTAGTGCAGTTTTTTTTCTGAAAAACTCCGATTTTTTCTGGAAAATTTTTCTGAATTTTTCTATGAATTGGAACAAATATTTTTACGCAAACATCCCAGTTTCTCCGAATTTCTCCGAATTTTTCCGAATATTTCATCATTTTAATTATGATCACGGTGAAATCTCGGAAATTAAATGAAGACTTTAAGGGGTAACACCACTGTAACAGCCTTATAGGAAGCGTATTTTTTGATATTTTTTTTGCGAAAGAAAATGTAATAAACAATTAATACTTGCGGTATTTATTGAGCATATATTTAAGTATATTGCTATAAATTTTTATTCGAAAATATTACACAATGGCGACACTGCAGCAATTCTTCCGAAGCATGTCGAACCTCTGCGGCACGCAGTATAACGTGCCAATTTTAATCTAAAAAAAAGAATTTCGTTTTATTAAGTCTACATGAGTGTAGCTACTGAACCACGTAGGGGATTTTCGATAAGTTAATTTAAACAATATTTATTAACAAATAACTGTCTTAAAAAAAATATTAAACATTTTTAGTCACATACTCGGCAATTACTCAAAAATCAATATTTCTAAAATCCCCTACGTGGTTCACTAGCTACACTCATCTAGATTTAATTAAAAAAAAATTATTTTGTCCAGATTAAAATTGGCACAAGTTATACTGCTGCCGCAGAGCACCTTAAGTTCAACATGCCTCGGAAGAATTTGTCGCAGTGTCGCCATTTTGTAATATTTTCTCATAAAATTTGTTTGCAATATACTTCAATATATGCTTAACAATTACCCCAAATATTATTTGTCTGAAACGCTTCGTGGCAGGCCGTTACAGTGGTGTTACCCCTTAAGGAAAATATTGTTTGCAAAAATTTCGGAAATTCATTATCTCTCAGAATTATGAGGGATCAAAAAATGTAAAAAGTTTTTTTTTACGAAAATCTCATTTTTTTTTCATTTAAAAATGTCTCCGATATCTCCGCAGCCGTTCAGTCAGGTAATAGGAAAAAGGGAAATTTCCGGAAAAAAAAATAATAATAAGTTTTTTTACGAAAATCTCATTTCTTTTCATCTTTAACTTTTCTCCGAATATCTCCGCAGCCTCAGGTTATAGGAAAAGGAGAAATTTCCGGGGAAAAAAATAATAAATCATGAATTTTCAGTTAAAAAAATGTGTTTTTGGGAAATTTTTTTCTCCGGAAATCTCAAATATGACTAAAATATGAGAAATCATGAAGAATTTGGAGAAAAATTTGCACTAGGGGCCCCCGTGGACCGAAGTCAGGAACGCTACCAACGGGTCCATCTCATAGCTTGTAGAATATGTGCACTTTCTGGTACTTACGATTCGCGGCCGGATGGATGATTGGCTTGTTTTTGGGGATAATGCTTTATCGCTTGATGAAAGTATAAGAATTACTATAATACTACGAATATAAATATATTTCCGCTTACTTTTATGAATTATAATGTATTGAGCATAAGGACGGGTGTGAGTAAAGCGTAAATGATTTTTTAGAAGATAAATAAGTTGTAATTTAGATTTACAGTAGAACCTCGATTATCCGAACCAATTCGGACCGAGACTAGGACGGATAATCGAAACGTGGGTTTTTTGGAAGGAGATCATAAACAACACCTTTTTACATAAAAACAGTACATACATATATATTAAAATTTGACATACATATTAGCGTTGATATATATATATATGTGTGTGTGTGTGTGTGTGTGTGTGTGTGTGTGTGTGTGTGTGTGTGTGTGTGTGTGTGTGTGTGTGTGTGTGTGTGTGTGTGTGTGTGTGTGTGTGTGTGTGTGTGTGTGTGTGTCTGTGTGTGTGTGTGTGTGTGTGTGTGTGTGCGTGCGTGGGTGTGTGGGTGTGTGTGTGTGTGTGTGCGTGTGTGTGTGTGTATTTTAAATACTTGAAAAAAGTCGAATGCCTTTTTTATATTAAAAAAAAATCTACCATTTTTAATTGACGAACGGCTGTAACGCGTTTTTGAGCGGCTAAGTCTCGCAGCCGTTTGAGAAGGAGAAGTTGCGTTGGGTTGCTCATTGTTACTCACGGCGGTGGCAGTGAGCAACAATTTATCTTTCCCGCCAACGTTCGGATAATTGAGGGTTCGGATGATCGAGGTTCGGATAATCGAGGTTCTACTGTATTATTATATTTAAATTAACGTATAAACTAAAAAAATAAGCGATCAGAGTGCGCGATACATTTTTTTGTATACATCAATAACGCAGAGAATCAAGCGCTAAATAAGCATTGATATCATCTAAAAGCCTCGCGCGTTCCGTCGGGTGACGTCACGCGCGAGTCGTGCTCAGATTGCTTTTTTCCCTCGAAGCCTTCGTTTCGGCTTGGCCGCACATGAACGTGCGCAGCGTCCATGTGTTGGTGTAGCTGCCGAAGGCGCGGTCGGGAATCTTCGACCCCGCTCGGCTCTTGCCGAAGATGTCCGAACGTCGCTCGCTCACGGACACGCGCTACTATGATTGTGTGACGGGCGCGTAAGAGACTAGAGAGGGGGTAACTTTTACGCGCGATCTGGCTGCACTGGGTGTGAGCGCAGATCTTGTTGGCTAAGCAGGTAGTTAATAGCTTATAGATATTTGGCAAGCAGGTGGTCGATCGATACTTCGCTGGGTCTTGTGTATCCTCTCCCTTTAGCAACATGTATGTGATACCGTACATAAAAAACTTGGGGTCATCTCAGGATACTGAATGATGGTTGTAAAGATTTCTGTCATTCGCAGATACAGGCAGTTCGGCCGCTTATACCAGAAATTATGAATGCCATCGATACCAGGTGCCTTCCAGTTCTGTGTCCTCTTGATGACTCCGGCTAGTTCTTCTACTCCGATGCCTTCGTATCTCATCGGTTGACGATCTCGCATGGTTTCTTCCTCTTTCAGAATCCATGTAGCTTGGCACTTGTGCTTCGCTGGGGCTGCCCAGGTTGTTGAACGATACTTCGTTAGGTCGTCTTCACTCGAAACTCTGAATCCTATTATTATTATTTTTTATTTTTTTATTTATTTTTTTTATAATAGACTTTATTGCTCAGGGCAACGCACTTCCTCAGTTTGCACTGGGAAACTTTCACCTACGCCCGGGGGTTAGGCTCGGTCTTAACCTAGACCGGAACAATAACGCTGGGCGGCATTCGAGGGTTCCGACATCACCTCGGCTGCCGCCCAGTCAAAAAAGTCGCGCGAACAGTTCAATATATCGCTCTGCGATAGCCGCTCCCTCAAGCCAGAGGGTTAGCGGCTACCGCAGTCCACAATCGTGTTGCCTGAGTAAACGGAGGGACCCAAGTATGACCGCCTTCTGCATCCGACCCGCTAGCAACCGGACACCGGGTTTGCAAACTGGTATTCCAGCGAGGCCCGATACAAAAGACTCTTTCATCCCCCCTAGCGCGCCGATGATGAGGACAACGACAGTTACCCTGAATCCTCGGTGCAAACGACGTAGCTCGGCCAGGAGAGGCTGATACTTGAGCCGTTTCTCCTCTTCCCTTCGCGACACGTTCACTTTGGCCGGAGCCGAGAACTCAATGACGTATATCGTCTTGTCGTCGAAATCGAAGAGGACAACATCAGGCTTAGTCGCTTGAAGCGGCCCGATGGTCGCGAATGAGAAGTTCCAATAAATCTTGCACCTCTCGCCCACGACAACGGACTCAATATCTCCTGGTAAATAAGGCGGCACGGGCTCCCGGTCTATCCCATAAGAGTGCCGTAGATGGTAGTACAACACTCTTAGGGCCGCGTTATGGCGATAGATATAGCCGGCGACTGCATATACTGGGCAGGCCGACAGTAGATGTATTAGTGTCTCCGGCGATTGTTTGCATGCACGACACAAAGTGGTCGGCAGAGGCTGACCCAAAAAGCGACTGCGATAGACCAGGGTGTTGACGACTCCGTCTTGGCAGGCACAGATAAACCCTTCGGTCTCGGACATCAGTCCAGCTGACCGCAAGAAGGAAAAGGTCAGCTGGGTGGACAGCCCCTGTTCCTCGATGTGGTGAAAAACACACCGTGCATGGGTCTGTCCACATGCTGCCGAGTCAGGACAGTCTGTTCGGCAGCCCTGATTGCCCGCCGACGTCGGGACTTGGGCAACCGAGCGACGGAGTCTATTGGCAAGGCGCCACGCCGGCGCCGGCGGAATTCCAAGCCGAGGGTCTCTGCCGCACGATCTGCCGCCTTAGAGAGAAAATCACCCGCCCCATGAAGCTCATGTTGGTGCACAATCTCCAGGAGCGGGTCCGAGCTCGTTATTACATCGCTTGCTATTCCGAGGACTATGCGGTCATGAAGACACTCTATTCCCGAGAGCCCGCGCCCGCCGCTCTGACGCAGCATATAAAGGCGCGGGGTGGAAGATCGAGGGTGCAGACTCCGCTGGATGTTCATTATCTTGCGTGTGCCGATGTCCAGCTGTTTAAGCTCGTCTCTACGCCATTTGACGACGCCAAAGGAGTAGAGCAGGACCGGGACAGCGAGCATATTGGTGGCAGTGATCTTGTTTTTTCCAGACAGATCTGATTTCCAGATCCGTCTGAGACGCCGCCTATACTCGCTGCGGAGGGCCTCCTTGACACCCTCAGCGTCCTGTACAGAGCGCTGATCGATGCCAAGGTACCGATAAGACCCTCCGGCGTCCAGGTGTTTAAAGACGCTCCCGTCCACCAGCCGAACATCAGCCGCGACACCCTATGCTCTCCCTCTCCTGAGATGAAGAACAGCGCACTTGTCCAATCCGAATTCCATTCCCGCCGCCCGCGTGTACGTCGCTACGATGTTCAAGAGGAGCTTAAGCCCCCTCTCCCCGGGAGCGTATCGCTTGAGGTCATCCATATAAAATAAATGGGTGATCCCTCGCCCACGCTCCCCGGGGGCCCCCGCTTCGTACCCGCGTGCAGCCCGCAAGGCGATTGATAAGGGTAATAGTGAGATGCAAAACAGGAGGGGGCTAAGAGAATCTCCCTGGATAATCCCCCTCCTATACCCCACCACTCCGGTCGACACGTTGCCTTCACTAGTCTTAACTGTGAAGCGTGTCTTCCAGAGCGGCATGAGCTGCCTAATGCATCTCACTATGTAAGGACTCACCGAAAGGCGTTCGAGTAGGTGTATAATCAGTTTGTGACTGACAGTGTCGAACGCCTTACGGTAGTCTATCCAAGCGACTGAGAGGTTACGCTTGTGTTGGACCGCGTCCTGCGTGATGCAGCGGTCCACCAGCAGGTTCTCCTTACAACCTCCCAGCCCCCTCTTGGATCCCCTTTGTTCGTGTATCTCCCGCCATGCAGGCTCGATCTCGCGCAGAACACGCTCATAAAGAATCTTTGTGAAGATCTGACAGAGCGCATTCAGACATGTTATCGGGTGGTAGTTCTCCGGACGCGACAAATCCCCTTTTTTGGGGAGTAGCACCGTCCTTCCCTCTGTCAGCCACGCAGGGATGGGCACCGTCCCATCGATGAACGACGAGAAGATGCGGGCCAGATGGGTATGGGTGCACTAGAATTTCTTCCACCAGAAGATGTTATTCCCATCCGGTCCGGGAGCGGCGTGGTTCCTCATGCTACTCATCGCCTTCTCCACCTCACCCCGCGTGACTGGAAAACAGTCGCCACGCTGACTTGGCTGTTGCCGACAAAACGTGTCGAACCGTCCCAGAGCTGGAGTGCCTTCATCAAAATGACCCGCCTCGCTATACAGCTCTCCCCAAAACCGCTCCACCTGAACAGCTGTTGGTGCTGTGTCGGGGGCAGGCGTAGGTGGTTGGAACCAGCGGCCTGGGTCAGAACGGAAGAGGGCGTTGTCTAACGCCCGACCCAGCCGCCTCTCTAGGGATTGCTTCGCAACCCCCAGGTTCCGCACCTTCTCCACGTAGCGTTCCTTCACAATAAGAAGGATAGCTTTGTTCAATGTGTGGTGACGGCATTTCAGTTCCGAGCTGATTTTTCGGATTTTAGGGGTAAACGCCCTCCCCGCCGTAATGAAGTCTAACACACACTGAACACGGGATGCCTGCCGCCGCGCTTCATTGATCTTATTCTGGAGCTGTGCAACGCGCCGCCGAGTCTTAGCCACGAACGCCGCCTTATCATTGCGTGTCTGAGGCTTCGACTCAACAGCCGCGTGATACACAGCCCAGTTCAAGCTGAGGAGATCAGCGGTCTCAGGGATTGCTGCCGCGAGGGACTCATTTGCCGCTTCTCGGCAACCAGGCTGAAGAGAAAATTTCCCAGTGATTCTCTCCCTCCTTGTTCCCCAGTCCTCTGTCAAATCGTCGCGCCAACGGGGGGGTTCCGACTGCCGGGGGGTTCGATCTTGAGGCCGTCCGGAAGAGCTCCGCACGGAACGCGCGGAAGAGCGCCTGCCGGACAGCTCTGGTGGTAATAACAAGAGATCGTAACCTTGCCGTCGCAAGCGGGCAGCTTGGTCTCGCAGATGTTGTTGCGAGAGGTGTGCAAGCTCTGGGTGCACTTGGCTCCACAGGGCCTGCAACCTCGCCATGTAGCCCCGCCGCGACGGCACGCTATCCCTCCAGCAGCGGATGCGGTCCTCCTTGAGTTCCTCCGTCCACTCGAGGCGCCGATTTCGAGCCGTGGTCGTTGCCGTGGATCCTATCCGGGTGCCCCTCCCAACTGATCCTTGGTCCCCATCCGAGAGGGACCGGTTGTGGGGGGCTTGACTAGGCGGTGTTCGAACCTAGTTTTCGGCGTGCCAGGTGGTTGGCCTGGCACGTCGGTGGCTATTGCGGGGGAGTTGTGCTCCCCCGGGCGATGGGCACGCCAGCTTCCCCACGCCATTAAATTATTATTATTATTATTATTATTATTATTATTTTTTTTTTTTTTTTTTTTTTTTTTATAATAGACTTTATTGCTCCGGGCAACGCACTTCCTCAGTTTGCACTGGGAAACATTCACCTACCCCCGGGGGTTAGGCTCGGTCTTAACCTAGACCGGAACAATAACGCTGGGCGGCATTCGAGGGTTCCGACATCACCTCGGCTGCCGCCCAGTCAAAAAAGTCGCGCGAACAGTTCATTATATATCGCTCTGCGATAGCCGCTCCCTCAATCCAGAGGGTTAGCGGCTACCGCAGTCCACAATCGTGTTGCCTGAGTAAACGGAGGGACCCAAGTATGACTGCCTTCTGCATCCGACCCGCTAGCAACCGGACACCGGGTTTGCAAACCGGTATGCCAGCGAGGCCCGATACAAAAGACTCTTTCATCCCCCCTAGCGCGCCGATGATGAGGACAACGAGAGTTACCCTGAATCCTCGGTGCAAACGACGCAGCTCGGCCAGGAGAGGCTGATACTTGAGCCGTTTCTCCTCTTCCTTTCGCGACACGTTCACTTCGGCCGGAGCCGAGAACTCAATGACGTATATCGTCTTGTCGTCGAAATCGAAGAGGACAACATCAGGCTTAGTCGCTTGAAGCGGCCCGATGGTCGCGAATGAGAAGTTCCAATAAATCTTGCACCTCTCACCCACGACAACGGACTCAATATCTCCTGGTAAATAAGGCGGCACGGGCTCCCGGTCTATCCCATAAGAGTGCCGTAGATGGTAGTACAACACTCTTAGGGCCGCGTTATGGCGATAGATATAGCCGGAGACTGCATATACTGGGCAGGCCGACAGTAGATGCATTAGTGTCTCCGGCGATTGTTTGCATGCCCGACACAAAGTGGTCGGCAGAGGCTGACCCAAAACGCGACTGCGATAGACCAGGGTGTTGATGACTCCGTCTTGGCAGGCGCAGATAAACCCTTCGGTCTCGGACATCAGTCCAGCTGACCGCAAGACGGAAAAGGTCAGCTGGGTGGACAGCCCCTGTTCCTCGATGTGGTGAAAAAACACACCGTGCATGGGTCTGTCCACGTGCTGCCGAGTCAGGACAGTCTGCTCGGCAGCCCTGATTGCCCGCCGACGTCGGGACTTGGGCAACCGAGCGACGGAGTCTACTGGCAAGGCGCCACGCCGGCGCCGGCGGAACTCCAAGCCGAGGGTCTCTGCCGCACGATCTGCCGCCTTATAGAGAAAAGCACCCGCCCCATGAAGCTCATGCTGGTGCACAATCTCCAGGAGCGGGTCCGAGCTCGTTATTACATCGCTTGCTATTCCGAGGATCATGCGGTCATGAAGACACTCCAATCCCGAGAGCCCGCGCCCGCCGCTCTGACGCAGCATATAAAGGCGTGGGGTGGAAGATCGAGGGTGCAGACTCCGCTGGATGTTCATTATCTTGCGTGTGCCGATGTCCAGCTGTTTAAGCTCGTCTCTACGCCATTTGACGACGCCAAAGGAGTAGAGCAGGACCGGGACAGCGAGCATATTGGTGGCAGTGATCTTATTTTTCCCAGACAGATCTGATTTCCAGATCCGTCTGAGACGCCGCCTATACTCGCTGCGGAGGGCCTCCTTGACACCCTCAGCGTCCTGTACAGAGCGCTGATCGATGCCAAGGTACCGATAAGACCCTCCGGCGTCCAGGTGTTTGAAGACGCTCCCGTCCACCAGCCGGACATCAGCCGCGACACCCTCTGCTCTCCCTCTCCTGAGATGAAGGACAGCGCACTTGTCCAATCCGAATTCCATTCCCGCCGCCCGCGTGTACGTCGCTACGATGTTCAAGAGGAGCTTAAGCCCCCCCTCCCCGGGAGCGTATAGCTTGAGGTCATCCATATAAAATAAATGGGTGATCCCTCGCCCACGCTCCCCGGGGGCCCCCGCTTCGTACCCGCGTGCAGCCCGCAAGGCGATTGATAAGGGTAATAGTGAGATGCAAAACAGGAGGGGGCTAAGAGAATCTCCCTGGATAATCTCCCTCCTATACCCCACCACTCCGGTCGACACGTTGCCTTCACTAGTCTTAACTGTGAAGCGTGTCTTCCAGAGCGGCATGAGCTGCCTAATGCATCTCACCATGTAAGGACTTACCGAAAGGCGTTCGAGTAGGTGTATAATCAGTTTGTGACTGACAGTGTCGAACGCCTTACGGTAGTCTATCCAAGCGACTGAGAGGTTACGCTTGTGTTGGACCGCGTCCTGCGTGATGCAGCGGTCCACCAGCAGGTTCTCCTTACAACCTCCCAGCCCCCTCTTGGATCCCCTTTGTTCGTGTATCTCCCGCCATGCAGGCTCGATCTCGCGCAGAACACGCTCATAAAGAATCTTTGTGAAGATCTTACAGAGCGCATTCAGGCACGTTATCGGGCGGTAGTTCTCCGGACGAGACAAATCCCCTTTTTTGGGGAGTAGCACCGTCCTTCCCTCTGTCAGCCACGCAGGGATGGGCACCGTCCCATCGATGAACGACGAGAAGATGCGGGCCAGATGGGTATGGGTGCACTTGAATTTCTTCCACCAGAAGATGTTAATCCCATCCGGTCCGGGAGCGGCGTGGTTCCTCATGCTACTCACCGCCTTCTCCACCTCACCCCGCGTGACTGGAAAACAGTCGCCACGCTGACTCGGCTGTTGCCGACAAAAAAACGTGTCGAACCGTCCCAGAGCTGGAGTGCCTTCATCAAAATGACCCGCCTCGCTATACAGCTCTCCCCATAACCGCTCCACCTGAACAGCTGTTGGCGCTGTGTCGGGGGCAGGCGTAGGTGGTTGGAACCAGCGGCCTGGGTCAGAACGGAAGAGGGCGTTGTCTAACGCCCGACCCAGCCGCCTCTCTAGGGATTGCTTCGCAACCCCCAGGTTCCGCACCTTCTCCACGTAGCGTTCCTTCACAATAAGAAGGATAGCTTTGTTCATTGTGTGGTGACGGCATTTCAGTTCCGAGCTGATTTTTCGGATTTTAGGGGTAAACGCCCTCCCCGCCGTAATGAAGTCTAACACACACTGAACACGGGATGCCTGCCGCCGCGCTTCATTGATCTTATTCTGGAGCTGTGCAACGCGCCGCCGAGTCTTAGCCACGAACGCCGCCTTATCATTGCGTGTCTGAGGCTTCGACCCAACAGCCGCGTGATACACAGCCCAGTTCAAGCTGAGGAGATCAGCGGTCTCAGGGATTGCTGCCGCGAGGGACTCATTTGCCGCTTCTAGGCAACCAGGCTGAAGAGAAAATTTCCCAGTGATTCTCTCCCTCCTTGTTCCCCAGTCCTCTGTCAAATCGACGCGCCAACGGGGGGGTTCCGACTGCCGGGGGTTCGATCTTGAGGCCGTCCGGTAGAGCTCCGCACGGAACGCGCGGAAGAGCGCCTGCCGGACAGCTCAGGTGGTAATAACAAGAGATCGTAGCCTTGCCGTCGCAAGCGGGCAGCTTGGTCTCGCAGATGTTGTTGCGAGAGGTGTGCAAGCTCTGGGTGCACTTGGCTCCACAGGGCCTGCAACCTCGCCATGTAGCCCCGCCGCGACGGCACGCTATCCCTCCAGCAGCGGATGAGGTCCTCCTTGAGTTCCTCCGTCCACTCGAGGCGCCGATTTCGAGCCGTGGTCGTTGCCGTGGATCCTATCCGGGTGCCCCTCCCAACTGATCCTTGGTCCCCATCCGAGAGGGACCGGTTGTGGGGGGCTTGACTAGGTGGTGTTCGAACCTAGTTTTCGGCGTGCCAGGTGGTTGGCCTGGCACGTCGGTGGCTATTGCGGGGGAGTTGTGCTCCCCCGGGCGATGGGCACGCCAGCTTCCCCACGCCAAATTATTATTATTATTTTTTTTTTTTTTTTTTTTTTTTTTTTTTTATAATAGACTTTATTGCTCCGGGCAACGCACTTCCTCAGTTTGCACTGGGAAACATTCACCTACCCCCGGGGGTTAGGCTCGGTCTTAACCTAGACCGGAACAATAACGCTGGGCGGCACTCGAGGGTTCCGACATCACCTCGGCTGCCGCCCAGTCAAAAAGTCGCGCGAGAATTCCATTATATCGCTCTGCGATAGCCGCTCCCTCAATCCAGAGGGTTAGCGGCTATCGCAGTCCACAATCGTGTTGCCTGAGTAAACGGAGGGACCCAAGTATGACTGCCTTCTGCATCCGACCCGCTAGCAACCGGACACCGGGTTTGCAAACCGGTATGCCAGCGAGGCCCGATACAAAAGACTCTTTCATCCCCCCTAGCGCGCCGATGATGAGGACAACGAGAGTTACCCTGAATCCTCGGTGCAAACGACGTAGCTCGGCCAGGAGAGGCTGATACTTGAGCCGTTTCTCCTCTTCCTTTCGCGACACGTTCACTTCGGCCGGAGCCGAGAACTCAATGACGTATATCGTCTTGTCGTCGAAATCGAAGAGGACAACATCAGGCTTAGTCGCTTGAAGCGGCCCGATGGTCGCGAATGAGAAGTTCCAATAAATCTTGCACCTCTCACCCACGACAACGGACTCAATATCTCCTGGTAAATAAGGCGGCACGGGCTCCCGGTCTATCCCATAAGAGTGCCGTAGATGGTAGTACAACACTCTTAGGGCCGCGTTATGGCGATAGATATAGCCGGAGACTGCATATACTGGGCAGGCCGACAGTAGATGCATTAGTGTCTCCGGCGATTGTTTGCATGCACGACACAAAGTGGTCGGCAGAGGCTGACCCAAAACGCGACTGCGATAGACCAGGGTGTTGATGACTCCGTCTTGGCAGGCGCAGATAAACCCTTCGGTCTCGGACATCAGTCCAGCTGACCGCAAGAAGGAAAAGGTCAGCTGGGTGGACAGCCCCTGTTCCTCGATGTGGTGAAAAAACACACCGTGCATGGGTCTGTCCACGTGCTGCCGAGTCAGGACAGTCTGCTCGGCAGCCCTGATTGCCCGCCGACGTCGGGACTTGGGCAACCGAGCGACGGAGTCTACTGGCAAGGCGCCACGCCGGCGCCGGCGGAACTCCAAGCCGAGGGTCTCTGCCGCACGATCTGCCGCCTTATAGAGAAAAGCACCCGCCCCATGAAGCTCATGCTGGTGCACAATCTCCAGGAGCGGGTCCGAGCTCGTTATTACATCGCTTGCTATTCCGAGGACCATGCGGTCATGAAGACACTCCAATCCCGAGAGCCCGCGCCCGCCGCTCTGACGCAGCATATAAAGGCGCGGGGTGGAAGATCGAGGGTGCAGACTCCGCTGGATGTTCATTATCTTGCGTGTGCCGATGTCCAGCTGTTTAAGCTCGTCTCTACGCCATTTGACGACGCCAAACGAGTAGAGCAGGACCGGGACAGCGAGCATATTGGTGGCAGTGATCTTATTTTTCCCAGACAGATCTGATTTCCAGATCCGTCTGAGACGCCGCCTATACTCGCTGCGGAGGGCCTCCCTGACACCCTCAGCGTCCTGTACAGAGCGCTGATCGATGCCAAGGTACCGATAAGACCCTCCGGCGTCCAGGTGTTTGAAGACGCTCCCGTCCACCAGCCGGACATCAGCCGCGACACCCTCTGCTCTCCCTCTCCTGAGATGAAGGACAGCGCACTTGTCCAATCCGAATTCCATTCCCGCCGCCCGCGTGTACGTCGCTACGATGTTCAAGAGGAGCTTAAGCCCCCCCTCCCCGGGAGCGTATAGCTTGAGGTCATCCATATAAAATAAATGGGTGATCCCTCGCCCACGCTCCCCGGGGGCCCCCGCTTCGTACCCGCGTGCAGCCCGCAAGGCGATTGATAAGGGTAATAGTGAGATGCAAAACAGGAGGGGGCTAAGAGAATCTCCCTGGATAATCCCCCTCCTATACCCCACCACTCCGGTCGACACGTTGCCTTCACTAGTCTTAACTGTGAAGCGTGTCTTCCAGAGCGGCATGAGCTGCCTAATGCATCTCACTATGTAAGGACTCACCGAAAGGCGCTCGAGTAGGTGTATAATCAGTTTGTGACTGACAGTGTCGAACGCCTTACGGTAGTCTATCCAAGCGACTGAGAGGTTACGCTTGTGTTGGACCGCGTCCTGCGTGATGCAGCGGTCCACCAGCAGGTTCTCCTTACAACCTCCCAGCCCCCTCTTGGATCCCCTTTGTTCGTGTATCTCCCGCCATGCAGGCTCGATCTCGCGCAGAACACGCTCATAAAGAATCTTTGTGAAGATCTTACAGAGCGCATTCAGACACGTTATCGGGCGGTAGTTCTCCGGACGAGACAAATCCCCTTTTTTGGGGAGTAGCACCGTCCTTCCCTCTGTCAGCCACGCAGGGATGGGCACCGTCCCATCGATGAACGACGAGAAGATGCGGGCCAGATGGGTATGGGTGCACTTGAATTTCTTCCACCAGAAGATGTTAATCCCATCCGGTCCGGGAGCGGCGTGGTTCCTCATGCTACTCACCGCCTTCTCCACCTCACCCCGCGTGACTGGAAAACAGTCGCCACGCTGACTCGGCTGTTGCCGACAAAACGTGTCGAACCGTCCCAGAGCTGGAGTGCCTTCATCAAAATGACCCGCCTCGCTATACAGCTCTCCCCAAAACCGCTCCACCTGAACAGCTGTTGGCGCTGTGTCGGGGGCAGGCGTAGGTGGTTGGAACCAGCGGCCTGGGTCAGAACGGAAGAGGGCGTTGTCTAACGCCCGACCCAGCCGCCTCTCTAGGGATTGCTTCGCAACCCCCAGGTTCCGCACCTTCTCCACGTAGCGTTCCTTCACAATAAGAAGGATAGCTTTGTTCAATGTGTGGTGACGGCATTTCAGTTCCGAGCTGATTTTTCGGATTTTAGGGGTAAACGCCCTCCCCGCCGTAATGAAGTCTAACACACACTGAACACGGGATGCCTGCCGCCGCGCTTCATTAATCTTATTCTGGAGCTGTGCAACGCGCCGCCGAGTCTTAGCCACGAACGCCGCCTTATCATTGCGTGTCTGAGGCTTCGACTCAACAGCCGCGTGATACACAGCCCAGTTCAAGCTGAGGAGATCAGCGGTCTCAGGGATTGCTGCCGCGAGGGACTCATTTGCCGCTTCTAGGCAACCAGGCTGAAGAGAAAATTTCCCAGTGATTCTCTCCCTCCTTGTTCCCCAGTCCTCTGTCAAATCGACGCGCCAACGGGGGGGTTCCGACTGCCGGGGGGTTCGATCTTGAGGCCGTCCGGTAGAGCTCCGCACGGAACGCGCGGAAGAGCGCCTGCCGGACAGCTCTGGTGGTAGTAACAAGAGATCGTAACCTTGCCGTCGCAAGCGGGCAGCTTGGTCTCGCAGATGTTGTTGCGAGAGGTGTGCAAGCTCTGGGTGCACTTGGCTCCACAGGGCCTGCAACCTCGCCATGTAGCCCCGCCGCGACGGCACGCTATCCCTCCAGCAGCGGATGAGGTCCTCCTTGAGTTCCTCCGTCCACTCGAGGCGCCGATTTCGAGCCGTGGTCGTTGCCGTGGATCCTATCCGGGTGCCCCTCCCAACTGATCCTTGGTCCCCATCCGAGAGGGACCGGTTGTGGGGGGCTTGACTAGGCGGTGTTCGAACCTAGTTTTCGGCGTGCCAGGTGGTTGGCCTGGCACGTCGGTGGCTATTGCGGGGGAGTTGTGCTCCCCCGGGCGATGGGCACACCAGCTTCCCCACGCCATATGTTATTATTATTATTATTATTTTTATTATTATTAGTATAATAATTATAATTATTATAATTATAATTATAATTATTACTATAATAATTATTTTATTATAATAATAATTCTAATTATTAATAATTATATAATAATAATAATAATAATAATAATAATTATTATTATTATTATTATTATCATTCGTAGTTGTCCATCTGTACGTTATCGTTACTATAATTGCTGAGGTTTATCGTGGGTGCATTTTTATATTGATACATGTATTATATCACCATATGAAGCAGAATTTTTCATTTTCTCTGATAATTCATTTGTGCCCGATCGACGTTGATCACCAGGCCCAGGGCCAATCAGAGCACACCTCTGCGCTAATATTCTAATTTCACGCCCGAAAGTTCTATAAGTTTATGTTCCATAAACGTCTGTACGCAATAACGCAATAAGTAACCCTTATGGCGGCAGGCAATTCCAGGCAAACGACAAACAGCAAACACGCTATCACTGTGTCTCGTCGTACGCCGGATAACCAGACAGAGTAACGGAAATTCGAGAATCGTCTATTCGATCTTTTCGGAAATTTGAGACCGCAAAGACGACCATGCGCTATTTATTCTCTTCACGTACTTGGCGTTTCGTTGAATCGTCGTATTCTTATCAGCAAGTCAAGTGTTAGATTAAACCAAATAAAAATGTGTCGTAGCATCAGAAAATTATCCGTTGTTCTTCGTGGAAGATTGAAAAGGATATCTTATTTACTATAATTTCGGAACATCTACTGGCTCGATTTGGCACGAACACTGATGCCACCCGTATTGTTTCGCAAGTAATTGCCTTCAGGACTGCTATTAAAGTTGTTATGGGGTCAAGTCAACATGTTACCACCGAGCTGATTTTTTTATGGACCTTTATAACCTCTTTGCTGATCATCCTGTGCAGTTTGAATACGATCCACAGTAATTACATTACGCATATGGGAAAACTCCCGATCATTTTTTAGTACATTATTAATGTCTGCTAAGTGAATGTTACCACGGAGCTGAAAAAATAGGTTCGATTCGACTAATTATCGAACTAACCCTTGGTACCGTGAAAATGAGGATTCACAGTACCGTTATAAAATTATTAATGTTTTTGATAGGGAATTTGGGCGAAAATCAAGCACACATAATATTACATTGTGCAATCATGGCAACATCGTAGACGGCTCAAATGCTACCTATCTTATCGGTATTCGGTAATTATGCCAGGGAACTTCAAACTACTCAGTCGGGATAATTAACAACGAATACCATTGGTACTTATTCTCTCAATTAGTAATAATTACTTAATATTAATTTGATAACTATGTCCAGAAAATATACATTTCTAGACATTTCTCGGCCAAGACAAAATAATGCGGATTTTTTTCAAACATAATTTTTTTTTAGAACATCAAAATTATTAAAGTCTTTGGTTTCTTCCAGATTATAGACAACTTCAGTACACACTTTTTCTTTCCAGCGGATTTTTTTTTCTCGGGCCGATTTTCATTTTACACAGCTCTTTGCGCCGATATTGAGGTTACGAACGGGGCGCATATGTCTCTGACTTCGCGACACTTCTGCCAACCTGGGCATTATGATATACCACCATTAACGACGATGCCAATTCATTAAGCGTTCATTGAACGAGAAAAAGTTGTAGGAAATAATTATACGCAAAGTGATAAAAACACTTAATGCAATCACCAAATGTTCATAAATGCATATTTTTAAAAATAGATGTAGAAAAATAGTTCGAAAACGCACGTTTAATATGACGATTATTTGAAAGCTAACTGTTGGTAACAGTTAATCGGCTCCGTGCATAAGCATAGGGCGCTCCCCTTGCACTTCACCCCCGGCGGCTAGACTCCATAACAACCTTAACATCTCCGAAAAATGCTTCTCGTATATTTAATTATACAACAAAAACCTCACTCATTTTTTATAGCAGACATTGACGCGACGGTTTCTAAATTTGTATGGCACAATCAAATATTTTCAACTATAGCTTCTCATGTGCGAATAGCCAACGTTCCGAGTACGGCCGACGCTTGGCTGTATTGCGGGAACTCGTCGGCTGCCAACTTTCGACGGTCTATGACGGCCCAGCGTTGGCGAAACGTGCGAGCGATGCTTGGCTATTAAGCGGCGACGAATCGGCAGCCAACGATCGGAACACGACTACGGCCCAGAGTTGTCGAAATTCTCGTTCGATCATCGCGTCGACGTTACGCTCGGTAGTTCGCGCAACGCTGTCTACCACGTTTAATCCGACTCTGGTTAATCGGCGCCCGGGTGTATTTGGCCAACGCTTGCAGACCCAGAGTGCAGCCAACGCTTGGCGGTAAGGAGGCGACGCATCGGCAGCCAACTATCGGAACGCGACTATGGCTCAGAGTTGTCGCAACTCTCGTTCGATCATCGCGTCGACGTTAGGCACGGTAGTTCGCGCAACGCTGGCTACCACGTTTAATCTGACTCTGATTAATCGCCGCCCGGGTGTATTTGGCTAACGCTTGCAAATCCAGAGTGCAGCCAACGCTTGGCGGTAAGGAGGCGACGCATCGGCAGCCAACTATCGGAACGCGACTATGGCCCAGAGTTGGCGCAACTCTCGTTCGATCGTCGCGGCGACGTTAGGCACTACATTTCACCCGACGTTGGCTACCATGAATCAGACAACACTGACTAATCGCCGCCCGGGTGTAGTTGGCTATCGCTTGTAGCTCCAGAGTTCGGCCGATGCTTGATCGTAAAACAGCAGTTTGTTTGTATTTCCGTTTGAGCTTTGCCTCAACAGCACAATGTAGCGCGCAACGTTGGTAGCATCGACACTTTGGGATCGTCCATTAATGACGTGAGGTTTTTTGGCCACTTTTTGAGGCCCCCCTCCCCCATGGTGATATGTGGTGAGGTTTCTGTTATCCAAATCCTCCCCCCACCCCCCTATTTGAGCCTCACGTAAATTATGGACGATCCGTTTACAGTAAGGTTAAGTTTCGATGTTTGTAGTATTTCGGTGTGAAAACAACGTTGATAATTGCTGGGATTAATCAAAAATCGATGAGAGCAATAATACTGAATATTCAAATTGAGAAAGCGAGTGAGCACTTCGGTAGAACGGTCCGGGCCGGACTTTCATAAAACGTGTATTTTTTTAATTCTTAAAACAATATATGCCGTCACATTTCTTCATTAAAAGCTTGACAACAAAGAAAAAAATTGAAAAAATAAATAAGAAATAATAATCTATAAATTTGGAAAACGCTCTTTAAATCATATATGAATGTATTGAATTTTGCTTCTAATGCTTGAAAATTACATCGCTTTACTTCGCGCCAATTTAAATTTTCGCGCGGTCAAGTCACTTACAGAAAAATTCGATTGATATTAACTAACTGCGTCTTCTTGATTTTTGTTCATTTGAATCAACTAGACTTTTCGTTAAATCAAATTTTTCCTATCGCATTCCATTATTGGAATGATTTATTTTGAACATATTTATTTATTCAAATCAAAATATATTTCATATCGTCCAACAACTCAATATTTTATTTAATCCTAATAAATCTGTGATTCGGTTTCATCTGTTCATAAAACATTTAGTTGAATCCACAAAATGGATCTATTTTATTCGTTTTTAATTTTAGTTAAATATAATTTTTGCAGAATCAACCATAGTCTATTTGATTGAGCTAATGGCCTGTCAAAGGGGTGTGTTGGTAGAGCGCATGGAGAGAGAAGAATTATATATATATATATATATATATATATATATATATATATATATATATATATATATATATATATTGTAACGGATCGGAATCTGTTACAATACATTTTATTTGTTCGGGACTCGATCAGGGAAGAAATTAGTTTAAACTCTTTGTTTTGGAGGTATTTGGTAATAAAATGACATTTATTCAGTATTTTTGACTCGATATCATGTTAAAAGTTTGCTGTGTACTAGTGTGGTATGTTTTTTGTGTTTCTAAAGTGTATTTTGTGTGCCTTAATGTATCGCGGCGTCAATTGCGGTGCGCTTGATCTCGGTACGGCTCGCTATCCCCTCTCTTCCAATTGTCGCTCGTCGCGCGCGGTGCCGAGCGCGCTCTCGTGCTACGCGCCGTCCCTAGGTTCCCCCACTCTATCGACTCACGACGCGGTGGATCGCGGCGCGCTTTCCACTGACGCGCTACGGCGCGCTTTCTTGTAATTACTCCCCGTGAGCGTAATCGATTATCGCGCGTCGGTAATCGATTACTCTAACTGTGGCTGACGCCGTCGGATGGCGCCATGTACCCGCTTATGATAATATACTGCTTGTTATGTCTGTTGTGTCGGTGTGGTGTTTCGAATTTCGATGCCTCTCTGACCTTCAGGTTCTCCTGATACTTTCGGGAGCCCTTGCAGATATTTCGCGTTTTACAGGTGTATGTAAGTGTGTGTGTATTGTCGCCTGGTGTTTCGAATACCTCCTCGCACTTTCTATTCCCCTAATACTAATTTTCTGTTTATCCTTTCGTAACTTATTCCTCCTTCGTTTAATCTTAATGTTTTTTAGTACTTTTTTTCTTATTCTTCTCCTGGTTTTTGTTTCCGTATTTATTAAGTTAAAAAACTGTATCCTAACTTTTTTTAAGTTTCTTAAGGGTCCCCTCTTTCAGCTTTTCCCTCCTAGAAGGTGGTACTCTGCTGAGCGGTACTGTTTAATCCACATAAAGAAGTGACGTTCCTCCAACTTTCTTCCTCTTTTATACCCGCATTTTATTGTTTATTGTTACCTTTCCCTTGCCAATTACCCATCCTCCCCTTTATTGTTAACTTTTTTTTTATATTTGAATAAATTCATGCTTCCTTTGTTTTTTTTGTTACTTTCTCTGTTTTCTTTCCAACGACTTTTCCCCTTCCCTTACTCTTTTACCAATCGTTACCTTTCTCTACTGTTTTTGTTTCTTTTCTGTTTTTTCTTCTCTCACTCGTCTTTCCTCCCGCGTATTGTTTTGCGACCTTCAGTTTTTGTGTTAACTTGTGGTTTTCAGAGGTCGTACCTCTCCACTTGTTATGATTTATTATTCCCCCTCCCTTACTCTCATAATGGGTCGGTTTGTTTGAATTTGTGGTGGGGGTATGGCGCCTGAGACGGATCTGTACGTCTCATTGTCCCCCGTGGCTCTTTATGTTTTGGATTGCTTTTCAGAAATCCAAATCATGAAGAGTCACAAAAAATGTATTCCTAAACCTACTCTGGGCCTATCCCGTTCTTTTAATTTTAACTCGCTTATTTATTTTACGTTCTACCGGGCCGCTGCCCATCAATATTTATTTCCCTCCCTTAATGCTTAATGCTCGCTTGCAATGATGACATAATAATGTCTTTTTTTGTTTTTTTTTTTTAATTTATTTTATTCTGTTCATTTATTTAATCGTTTATCGCTGCTTTCATCGTCTTCGTCGCCGTCGTCTCCCAGACCCATCTCCTGCCAATACGCTCGGCCTCGCTGTTGTCGTCGTCGTCGCCGTCCCCCGTTTCTTTGCCGCCTGCCACGCCTCTGTAGCGCCAGAACCGCTCTGCTATGCGGATGTCGTCGGCGTTGCCGTCCCGTCTTTCCTCGACGTCTTTCAGGCCCAGGTCTGGCCAGAAACGCTCCGCCACGTTGCCGTTGTCGACGTTGCCGTCCCCTCTTTCCTCGTCGCTTTTCAGGCCCAGGTGTGGCCAGAAATGCGCCGCCACGTTGCCGTTGTCGACGTTGCCGTCCCCTCTTTCCTCGACGTCTTTCAGGCCCAGGTCTGGCCAGAAATGCTCCGCCACGTTGCCGTTGTCGACGTTGCCGTCCCCTCTTTCCTCGACGTCTTTCAGGCCCAGGTGTGGCCAGAAATGCTCCGCCACGTTGCCGTTGTCGACGTTGCCGTCTCCTCTTTCCTCGACGTCTTTCAGGCCCGGGTGTGGCCAGAAACGCTCCGCCACGTTGCCGTTGTCGACGTTGCCGTCCCCTCTTTCCTCGACGTCTTTCAGGCCCAGGTGTGGCCAGAAACGCTCCGCTACGTTGCCGTTGTCGACGTTGCCGCTCGCCGTTTCTTTGTCCCCTGTCACACGCCTGTAGTGCCAGATACGCTCTGCTACACAGACGTCGTCTGTATTGATGTTCCCGTTTTCCTCGTCGTCTTTCAGGGCCATGTCCAGCCAGCAACGCTCCACGACGCTGTTGTTGGCAAAGTTGCCATCTTGGTCTTTGTCCGGTTTTTCCTCCGAATATGACCGCGGCTATGATTTCCGTGACTGGCCGCATCGGGCGCGGCTTAAGTCCCTCGGAATGTTGCTGATAGAATTTTTCGGATGCGTCTGATATCTCACTGACACCGTCGATCTGGATTCCCACTGGGTTTCCTTTCACGCTGACCGGTAGGGTTGAACATTTTGGATGAACTGCTTTCCGGGGTACTCCCTGTCCATCTTCCTCGATGACGAATTCTCGTGACGGCTCGTATGAATCGGTCGCGAAGGCTCCCATAGACTCATTTTCCTTCATGATTTCGTGACTTTCGTGGGTGCTTCTCCCGGCGGTAAACTCTGCGATTGGGTGCTGATTCCTCGGCTGTTCCTCGATTTGTTTGACGGATTCTTGTGACAGGGAGAGACTTTTGCTCGTCCCTTCTCGTTGTTTCGTTGGTCTTTTTGTTCGTTGGCCGTTCTGTGCCCGAATTCGTTTATTATCAAGAATTCTGATCATTCCTAGTTGAATTATTTGCTCGGCACCTTGCTCTTCTATCTCGTTTTGAATGTGCCGTTTCTTCTTCATTATTTCCCTCTTTGTCAGGTTTCTCTTCATCCGTTGACGTGCTTCCTCCATGGCCTCCTGGGTTTCTTCATCGTCCGTTGCGCCTCGTGATGTTTCATTCACCGTGGTGATTGCCATCGATTCGGGCGCAACGTTCAGCAGTTTCCCTGGTTCTGTTGTTGTCCGGCGGGTTGCTCAATTTGTGTTGGCGATGCCTGTGACTCCTGTTGATCTCTGATCGGCATATTCACGGACGCTGGTCCCCCGGGCTGATTTGGATTCCATAGTGATGCGGCAGGATTCAGAGGGGTTCTCGTATTCCCATATCCTTGCTGCATCCACGGCCCTGGTGTTGCGTTGGCTGTCCCATATCCCCCACCCCATTGCTATTGGCCTTGGAATGGTGGTGGTGGTCCCGAATATTTCGGGTATTCTGGTCTCCATTGCTGGCTTGGTCCCATTGGGCGTGGTCCCCCGAATGCCCCAAACCTTTGGTTCCTCCACTGGTTGTTTTGCTGCCAGTTTGAATTGTTGGTCTCATGCCACCGTGGAAAGGATCTTCTAGCATTCAGAGGTCCCGCTCCATCCATACTCTCCAAAAGCTCAAGGAAAGCATCAATGTTTTTGATGCCACTGACCCGTACTGCCATTCTGATGGATTCGTCAAAGTGATTCGCCAGTTTTCGGATGATTTGCTCCTCTGCTAGCCCCTCACTCAAATCCTTCGCATTCGCAAATATTCGGGTCGCGTATTCGGTCCGGGTCATGTGGTGGCCGTCCCATTCGTACGCCCCGAACTCGAGATTCCGGCGGATTTTGTCCTGGATCTCTTGACTCCAGTACCGTGCCCGGAATTTTTCTTCGAATTCTTCAATTGACTGGATCCTTTCTTCGACGATTCTCCACCAATCCTTGGCCGTATCCCGGAGTGACTGGCTGATGATATAATGAAGGTCGGTATTTCCGGTAATTCGCCAGAATTCCCTGAAGTCCTTCAGAAACCGCATTGGTCGTTCTCTTCCATCGCCGCTGTAAGTTGGTGGCTTTTGCTTTGCTGCGTATGCCTGACTGACATCGAGCCCTGTCGTCCACGTCGTGTTACCTC
This sequence comes from Ophion ellenae, assembly GCA_963210295.1. Taxonomy (NCBI): domain Eukaryota; kingdom Metazoa; phylum Arthropoda; class Insecta; order Hymenoptera; family Ichneumonidae; genus Ophion; species Ophion ellenae. The sequence continues at coordinate 8,753,791 of OY723390.1, read as the reverse complement.
TGGAGGCTGAATTTTGGGCCAGAATGTTCTTCTCACATGCCGTAATTCGTTTAGAGTGATCCGTAACTATTTCTCCCACCTCCTTCGATGAATGAAGAAGCTGGGATATTGTCCTTCTAAGGGCCTCCACTCGGGTATCAAAATCTTCGATTTTCCCGTTATTTTCTTTTTGAGTTTCTTCGTGACTTTGCTCGAGCATTTTCTGAGCAATCACGATTTTCCGTTCCGTGCGTTCCTCGATTTTGTTCATATCGTTTGCCATCTTTTTGGTAATTTCATCTTGTTGCTCAATTTCCGCCTGTGTGGTGAGGCGTTCCCTACGCTGCTCGTTGCGTATACTGTTCATGGCTTTTATGAGAGCCAAAGTGGTTGCGCTGTGCTCCGTTTCATTGTCCTCAATGATTACCTCGGTATTGCCTCTATTTTGACTGATCTCAAAAGTTTCTTCGTTCGTTGTCGGTGCTGGTCCTATCTCTGATAGCCGCCCAATATACTGCCGATCTCTTCGCCGAGCTTCCTCTATTAACCCATCCGCCGTCGTTGATTCCCAGTGAAGGGAAGTTTCGTTGTTTTGTTGTGCCATTTTATTATTAATACCTCCTACGAGTTTTTCTTTCTTATGATCGGGCCCCACGTTGGGCGCCAAATGTAACGGGTCGGAATTTGTTACAATAAATTTTATTTGTTCGGGACTCGATCAGGGAAGAAATTAGTTTAAACTTTTTGTTTTGGAGGTATTTGGTAATAAAATGACATTTCTTCAGTATTTTTGACTCACTATAATGTTAAAAGTTTGCTGTGCACAAGTGTGGTATGTTGTTTGTGTTTCTAAAGTGTATTTTGTGTGTCTTAATGTATCGCGGCGTCGATTGCGGTGCGCTTGATCTCGGTACGGCTCGCTATCCCCTCTCTTCCAATTGTCGCTCGTGACGCAGGGTGCCGAGCGCGCTCTCGTGCTACGCGCCGTCCCTGGGTCCCCCCCCCTCTATCGACTCACGACGCGGTGGATCGCGGCGCGCTTTCTTGTAATTACTCCCCGTGAGCGTAATCGATTATCGCGCGTCGGTAATCGATTACTCTAACTGTGGCTGACGCCGTCGGATGGCGCCATGTACCCGCTTATGATAATGTACTGCTTGTTATGTATGTTGTGTCGGTGTGGTGTTTCGAATTTCGATGCCTCTCTGACCTTCAGGTTCTCCTGGTACTTTCGGGAGCCCTGGCAGATATTTCGCGTTTTACAGGCGTATGTAAGTGTGTGTGTATTGTCGCCTGGTGTTTCGAATACCTCCTTGCACTTTCTATTCCCCTAATACTAATTTTCTGTTTATCCTTTCGTAGCTTATTCCTCCTTCGTTTAATCTTAATCTTTTTTAGTACTTTCTTTCTTATTCTTCTCCTGGTTTTTGTTTCCATATTTATTAACTTAAAAAACTGTATCCTAACTTTTTTTAAGTTCCTTAAGGGTCCCCTCTTTCAGCTTTTCCCTCCTAGAAGGTGGTACTCTGCTGAGCGGTACTGTTTAATCCACATAAAAAAATCTATCTCTATGCTAGTGACTTCTTTCTTTTCTTGTTTTTCAAGACTCCCCTTATTCAGCGTTTCCTCTCCTAGAAGGTGGTACTCTGCCGAGCGGTACTGTTTGATCCACAAAAAGAAGTGACGTTCCTCCAACTTTCTTCCTCTTTTATACCCGCATTTTATTGTTTATTGTTCCCTTTCCCTTGCCAATTACCCATCATCCCCTTTATTGTTAACTTTTTTTTATATTTGAATAAATTCATGCTTCCTTTGTTTTTTTTTGTTACTTTCTCTGTTTTCTTTCCAACGACTTTTCCCCTTCCCTTACTCTTTTACCTATCGTTACCTTTCTCTACTGTTTTCGTTTCTTTTCTGTTTTTTATTCTCTCACTCGTCTTTCCTCCCGCGTATTGTTTTGTGACGTTCAGTTTTTGTGTTAACTTGTGGTTTTCAGAGGTCGTACCTCTCCACTTGTTATGATTTATTATTCCCCCTCCCTTACTCTCATAATGGGTCGGTTTGTTTGAATTTGTGGTGGGGGTATGGCGCCTGAGTTGGACCTGTACGTCTCAATATATATATATATATATATATATATATATATATATATATATATATATATATATATATATATATATATATATATATAGGTTATGTTTGAAAAATATATAACGCGTTATTCGATAGAACTCTCTAATTATCACAATGATATTAACTAATTGATATCGTTTATGTAATAAAACAAATAATTATAGGAATTAATTTGGTCTCTTATGCCATATCTGCGACTAAGATGTTACAAACACTCGGAGAATAGGAGCAGCATGCGTAGCTATGAATAGGTAGGTTACAGGTTCTATTCGCATATAGGTAAAATATTCTCTTCGATTAAAACCATCGCAAGAGGCTAGGGAAAGACGAATTACGATCCAAAATTGTTGTCGTAAAACTCTCAATTAAGTGTTTCATTTCATTGTGAATTTATGAAATATTTTATGCCTATAGTTTTTGATTTGAAGTTTTTTTTGTCAGTGTAGAGCCGACGCTGCAATCGACGTAGGTCGGTGCCGCAATCAACGTAAGGCCGATGTTGCAATCGACGAAGGGCCAATATTGATTATCTGTTGCGGCCCAACGCTTGGGTGCAACGTTGGGCCGATGTTATCATCCCGGCGTTTATTGGACGCCGAACCTACGTTAGTGAACAGAGTCGGGCCGCCGTTCTAACTCAGGCGATCATCGTTGCGCCATGGGTGGCCCGGCTTTAAAATCGTGCACGGGTCATAATATTCAGCTCCAATGTTCATTTTTTAATTCTTTTCTGTATTGATCGTAACAGTTTCCCTAGCCTAAAATCACGGTGGACGAAATCTTATAACCGGAAGTCGCCTTTCAAAGGAATCTCTCCATATTCCAGAAAATTGGGCATCTCGCATGTTAAAATCACATATACCGCGAATATTATCCCCGAGGATGGTACAACAGCCTGAAAAGGCATAACACTATCGGGCTAGATTACCAGGAAGTTCGCGTTGATAATAGATTCGTGCATAAGAATCAAGCCATGGCTACAGGGATGGACATGAAACCACTCGAAAATCCTCCCATTATTTCTCGGTTATTCGATACTCGTTCGAAATTTGCTTGAACACTCGGCGTGCTGAAACTCCCTAACGATTGCAAAATTGAGGGAACTCGGATAATTTACGGAAAAAAAATCGATTTTTTTTTCTAAATATTACATTTAAACCTCGATTACACTAAAACGAGTTTTTTCGTTCTTAGGATACGATGGTAGTCAGAAACGATTTCGTTGGAAATACCAAAAACGGATTTCCTGACAACTTGTAGTAATACAGGTTATTCCATTGTTGTTATAAAGATTCCGCAGAAGAATTAATAAAAATGGATTAAAAAATAGCGTGCGTCCGAAAATTTCTCTGGGATGAATACGCGTTTTCACCTGACCGGAGATAATTTTAACCTGATGCCAGTTTGCAATTAGATTTCAACGCCAAATGTTATCGGATAACGTGTTAACCAGGTTAAGAGTAGCATAGACGCGTGGTCGTTGACTTCTGGCCTTCCAGGACCCGAGATGAGTATGCGTCTCGGCAGAGCCATGGTTAATTTTATTTCATCGGAGGTAGGAGTCGACGACAGGTAACTTAGCGCAGACGGCATGTATCAAGGCCTTTAGGTGCTGGGTACATGTGCAGTGTATATTACTCATACATTGCCCAGCGACCGGACATTCAAGCCATATATATCCGTTGAATATTTTGTCGGGCACAGAACTGCCAAGCAAACCTTCAGCTTTCCATTGAATAAAGCAATCTCCAGCTTCCAAAATAAATATCTTCCCAACAATTTAACTACTACAGTTCTTCGACATTAATGGTTTTCGTCAAAAGCACACAGTAAAGAGTGACAAAAAAACTGCCACTTGCCAATGCAAGATTCTCGAATAATCCGCTACCTCGCGATGAATAGAGCATGATCGTATGGGTGATCATTAAATTATATTTTCGATAACGTTTGTTTTTATTAATCGTCGCTGCATTCAGATACACCAAGTACTGCGCCACAAGAGGCTCTCCCTTGTGTAGACAATAAGGATAAGGTACTATCGTAAGGAATGAGGAGTAGAGGAAAGTCCCTCGCTTCAATCGCATCATCGAACTCGAATGTTATTTAGGGCGTTGAGTTCCTGATCTGTGCTTTCTAGTGGACACCGCAGACTCGCATGGGATGCGGGTTCGAGCTCTGCATTTTTTCTTCTTGTTAGTGATCACTGTGAATCCTTATTACATATATGCCGGGTAGTGATATATTAAAACATTCACGAGGGCATCTAGCAGTTTATGGAAGTCGTAGCATGGGAAGAAGGCATCTCATAAATCTAATCGCCCTAGAGAAAACAGGCCTGGCGAACTTTACCGACTCATTTTTACGTCCCTTCGAAAGTTCTTGTAGCATTGCCATTTTTTTGCTGGTCCTTAGGGTGATTTGGATTTTCCGTAAGCTAGGGCAAAATGAGACCACATTGTAGTATTCTAGGACAACCGTAGCGAGGGTTTAAAATTCGGTGATGTAGGATTGATGGAATGACGGAAGACTGCAGAAAAATACTCGCGCCCTCGTTATTCTACGTAGCGGCAATCGTAGTATAGAAAGGGAGAAGTCGAACTCTTTTGAAACTGAGTTTAAATAGCTCTGAATGTGACCAGTTTTTCCATGGCTTTTTGTTAGATTGATCACGAATTGGAATCGGATAATGAAAAAAAAACCGGAAATCCCTTGCGAGCTTATGCCAGTTATAAAGCGAATTTACCTACAGCCCATACAGAAACATTTTCGTATTACTGTCCTTGACAAGAATGAGTGATTTCGTCGACTTTTTAACACAATGCTGACAGGGTGGCTCTCAAGCCTTCCGGGGATGTGGAATCTCGTTTATTCTCAGGACTTACAGGAGAATGTTAGACCATGGTATCAGAGAAAGAGTGACCCTTCAAATTGAAAGGCTCTAGGGATTTTGAAAGATTAATAATAAATTTACAAAACGACAAGCGCAAATTGTTTTTTTCCCATACTGTAACGCCCCTTTCTGGTGCATATAAATATTTGTTATCAAGAGAACGACTGTGCTACCCTGTATCTCAACGTGCCTGTTATGTTTACTCCTTTTATAAAGAGAAATCGTCTTATTTTCATCTCACCGTTTCAAGATACTCAAGCAGCACCGCTTTCGATAGCGATTTGGTTCAATCGAATCAATAGATTTTGAAACAACCTTCCCAGCCCACTTTCATTGATAACGCAGTGAGTCCGTTGCATGGCAATTGCGACTCTGTGCACCCCCATTTTCATCCCAATGAAATGAATACCGATACCGGCTGAATTCTTCAAAGCGCTTGACTGAAGGAACATTTTCAATTAATGGAAAAATTCTCCTTTTTCTCCATACGATCGAAACAGGAGCAATTATAAAATGAATTTGGCAATACAGTCAAATATTCGTAATATAATTCAATGAGATGGCAATTTATTTTTGCTGAAGTGATGTCACAATCGTTCATATAGTCTCGTTTTCCTAGGAGTCTGGTGTAGTATATTTCTGTTCCAACGCTTCAGCTCTTACGATTCCTGGTGAAAGAGTCTCACCGCTCAGTATAAGAATATCAATTACTGAAGACATCGGGTCGCATCGGTAATAAGAGCGTTCCCAAAGAAATAAATATTAACAAATTATTTGCGCATCTACAAAGAACGAGAAATCCTAAAAGTTAAATAATAGAGGGGAAAAGCAGAGTTTGCATTATTTTTATCCTGAAAGAGGTGTTCTACTGGTCGGTTCTATTGTACCCACTTTCCAAGAAGCACCGGGGCATAAGTCAATGAGCACTGATGCCGATAGTGTCAAGAAGGGTTGGAGTATAGTTCCCTTTATTTCTTCCCGGACTTCCTTCTATTTCGCTCTGCGCGTCTTCCGTTTCCCTTTTTTTTTATCACTACTCCCTTATTTCGACGATGTGTCTTGGACACTACTTTCCGTGGCCTTTACTGCGTTTACTGCGTGGCCTTTACTTGAAAAAGTTGTTGCTACTACGGTCGCAGATTTGCGAATGGATCAATACAGTGCTCCGCAACAGTAGTTGATGGTTCAGAGTGTTGCTCACATCTAATAAAATGATTCACTTTGGATAAACTCAAAAAAGAAAAAATTATTTTATTGCGCACACTTGCAATGTTTGTACAAGAGTATTTCGTGATGGTTGCTGGGAGTCCATTCACTTTTTTCAGGGCTTTTGTGCTTTTGCAAAATAATATTTTCCCTTTAAGCAGAGACTCTCAAAGCAATGTTCACGCGATCCACCATGGACAATCAGACTAAGTTGGTTCTAGAAGGACATTAAACAGCTCATGGTTTGCCAGCTGTTCTCTTTATCGGTGAATACTTATGTTCGGTACGACCATTTTGTCCATATTCTGACAAATATATTATGTCTTCCACAATGACAGAAATGTTCAATTTTCATTGTTTACTGTTCACGTATCTTCAATGTTGCAAATAGCATGATATATTTTATTGTCGTGATAATAACCACTCCTCGCGCGAGTTGCGCGAGGACGCTCCGCAACTTCTTGAATTAGGCGTTCGTTTTTTTCTGCGGTAACTCATTTTTGTCTTCCGCTTTCCCTATCTGGTTGCCTAGTACGATACTTGGGCACGAGAGCAGGCTGGGCTTTTACCTACGTCTATTTCCTGACAAGTACTCTCCGGTGGCGTTGTATCCGGGTCGAGTAGCTGTATGGTTTGGTGAGGTCGAACTGTGGATGGCTATAGTCGCGTCAGCACGTCCGTGTTGGCTCGTCTTTTACTCTGACTATACAGTCATCTTGGTTGCTTCCCTATTAGATATGTGCGCTACAGATACGACGAGTCGGGCACTCCTAAATATGCGAAGAGATGAAAAGGGCTTACGGAAAGAGCGGTATCTTAAAGAGATATATATATATATATATATATATATATATATATATATATATATATATATATATATAGTAAGAAAAGCAGAGACAGAAGAAGATAGGTACAGTGTACAGCTTCCTTCGACCAAGATTTCGAGTAGAGATCGATCGCGAGGGGTAGTTCATGCTACTTGGGCTTGATACGAGTGTTCTGCACGTGTACACGAACCTCGTCGCTCCAGAGCAGAAAGAAGAGAAGAAAAATAGACGGGAAGGGAGGAAAAAGTCTCTTAAGCGAAATCTCCCTCGAGAGTGGCTGTCTTCTCGGACGGTTTTCTACTACAGCTTGTAAGACGTCTCGGGGGTCGTCGCACTCACTCAGGCTACTCCATTGTGTTCGTTCTTTCTCATTCTTTCTCTCTCTCGCCTCCTATATATACTTGGTGTCCATTTCCGCTACGAGTGATTTAATTAAGGCTGCATGCATTGCAACGGGTGTATGCACCGTGAGAAGTTGATTGTCATCCTGATACAGCTGGGTGTCATTCTCCGATTACGAGAACCAGTATTATCGCAGGAAACCCCATAGCCCAGGTTTTTTCGATAATTCTCTCACGACGCTTGTGTTGGTGAGAATGAGTAAAATAAGTAAGCAGATTTTTACCCATGATGCGTTTCATCGTCGGCTAAAACAACGTTATCGACAACAATGTCAAAAGGATGGCCAATCAATTATCTTTTGAGCCAGTCCAACGGTCTCCAATCGGCTTATAATTGGTTTGTGTTTGGGTTGACTTGGGTCTTTATTTGCTTGCCAAACAGAAAGAAATCTCTCTGCAGTTGTTTTTTTAATGGAGGAATTGATAGACAGGTATTGTACGTTAATGTTTGATCGTTCTCAGGATTATCCGTTCAGCTAAATTGGACTGGAACATTTGATGCGCAACCTCCGTAAACGGAGACACTTTGACATTTAATCCAACAACATAACCGTTTAACTACGCTTATGCAAAGAAATCGTAGACTTTTGGTATCGGTATCACACTTGATCGAGTTACCGGGAAAATATTCGGGTATTAGTCTGTATCGTGTATAAAGAGGTACAGGCAAAAAGAAAATGAAAGGAAAAACGGGAGTGAGAAATAATCACGGAAGTGGAATAGATAACCGGACTGCGCACCGTATACGTATAAAATTTTGACGAAGGACATGTTGGGTGCGACGCAACAGTTTTGTCAGAACAAATCAATCGACTGGAATGACACATATTTCGACAAGTTGAATGAAAGAAAAATGTTACCAGGGAGTACCGCTTTCAGACCCACTCTCCTTTGCCGGAAGCAGGATAAAAATGGCGACGTCCAATACATGCATGAAGATATGGTAAAAGTGGAAATCAAACGAAAAAAACAAGAAGTGTACAGATACAATAGTAATACGCAAGCTATTTACATAAAAAATATTCGAAAGGCATTCATGAGACAGACATTGAAGAATTCCGAGGAAAACTTTTTTTTGCAACGTATCATCATCAATCAATACGTAGGAGGCTGGAGTGCGAAAAGTACTGGATTGAGCAGCATAGGTTTGAGTTCAACATTCACATGGGCAGAGCGAGTTGTTGATCCCGAGATTTATCTTCGAAAGACAATTCCCGTTTGACACGAAAGAAAAAGCGTGTCCATTCGCGTAAATCGGAGCGGTTGAAGAAAACCACCGATGGAACACCTACTATGACCGGATATAAACTTTAAGACCTTTGATTCGCCCGGGATTTGTTCTGATCTGTCTCATTTCTCGCGTGCGACATTCTTTAAACTTTCGGGCTACTTTCACATCGTTGTACCGACATCTTTTTGTCGTCGCGCCGTTGTTACACTTTTTGCCTACACCGTAACAAAGAATTTCCGAAGACTATGACGAAAACGCGAAAGTTCGGACACGTTCCATTTCTTTTTTTATTGGACGAAAATGATTATCCGAATGATAATACGTGAAAAAAGCTACTTATAGAAAATGTCTAGAAAATTTATATGACCCAATTTAAGTAGAGATGATACATTACGTACGAAATATGGGTATGCGCGGATCACGAGGATATAATGGTGCATGGGTGAATGCGGCTGCTGGAGTGGCGAGCGACTTAAGCCTCTCGACCCTGAATTCAAATTGGATATTCGATGTGATCGCAGGCCATACTGCACAGCACAGAGGGTGAGAAGATTCCGAATTGGCTGATTTGCCTCTCACGAAACCACATCTTCGATCCTCTCTAGTGTGGTAAACCAAGTGTTTCGCGTATATATTTTCGCTGCATGATCCACTGATTAACATGGATAACCGCCCATCGAACATCTCTTCAGCACGTCTATGTTGCATCCTCATACATATTTAATTCAAGCTATGCTCATTGTTAGTCACGGACGAGCCCAATGCCAGAGCGTTGTTTCTGTTCCGTAGGCGAGTAAAAATTACGCATATCAATTAACGATTAAGCATTCTATTGTAATGAAAGTAATCAAAGATTTTTGCTTTCATTTGCCTGCTGCTTCGGCAAGTTTGATTTATGTGTTTTCAATCTATGGTATTGTTACTTGCGGTGGCATGATTAACAGATGAATGTGGATAAACTTTATAAAGAGATAAACAGTGAAGTAGGTGGTGTACCGAGATTATATTTTCACGTCACAAGTTATCCTATTTCCTAAACAGAATGGGGTACCGTTCGTCTCCATACGATTAACGTAAAGCGACCAAATAAATACAATCGTAATGAGACGTTTATCTCGATAAATCCACATTCTTTTTTGTTCTTCATTATTTATGTTTCGGCCTTTTATTTTTTTTAATCAATCACGGTAACATAATCGAGTTGCCCTGCTCGGAATCACACAGAGATGTCGGTCTTCTTCTTTCGTCTCCACAACCTTCGCCGCCAGGCGGAGGAAGCTCGAAAGAAGAAGGAGAGACGCGGAACCGGACAAGGAGGACAGAGAGGGACCAAATGCGCTGGGGACCAATCCCAGCCAACCGCTGGATCAATGCAATGTTGCAACAGAGTTCATCGAGGACCTAGCAAACTCTTCGAACGTGCACCCCTTCAACCCAGCGATTCTCTTGACGAAATTGCTTTTCAAATACCAAGGTAAGTTGGCTCTTTTGCAGTGGCACGCAGTATAATACACCTTTTTAATTTTTACCAATCTTGCTTGGCATTGAAATCTGTAAAGATGCACTACAAACGTAATTCGCGCGAAATTATAAAAACGACAAGGGTCGATCAATGTGTCTTGAACAACATCGGTTTCAATGATAAACAAATGCAGGTAGGATAGAGAATGGCAACAAGAGGGAGAATAAGAAAAAGAAACTATGCTCCCGCGGAATGAACCATTTTCGAATACTTCATTCGAGTCCCGCTCAATGGGGCGAGATTACTCCCCGCATGGGATTATAGCACTGTGACTGTGTAATTGTGCTAACTATAGGCTGGGAGAACCGAAGTGGTGAAGTGACTAACTAGATGAGGAGATGATGCATCCGGTCGTCGAGTGTGGAATGCTTCGAAGGCGTAAAAAGTTCAGGGGTCAAGAAGTGGCTGGGAAGTACATTTTTTCCACTTGGCTTGCCCTTCCCATTCTTCAACTTCTCTCCCCTTACCGCAGCTCATAACTTTCTGCACACTTTGTACACCATGTCGTACACTGTTGTGGCCATGTGAATAGGACGTAACTTCACTAATACACGTGTGCAAGTTCGTTGCTGACATGTGTGTGTGTGTGTGTGTGTGTGTGTGTGTGTGTGTGTGTGTGTGTGTGTGTGTGTGTGTGTGTGTGTGTGTGTGTGTGTGTGTGTGTGTGTGTGTGTGTGTGTGTGTGTGCGCGTGTGCGTGTGCGTGTGCGTGTGCGTGTGCGTGTGCGTGTGCGTGTGCGTGTGCGTGTGTGTGTGTGTGTGTGTGTGTGTGTGTGTGTGTGTGTGTGTGTGTGTGTGTGTGTGTGTGCGCGCGCGCGCGCGTTCAAGTGCAAGGTCTCCCTCGGGTTAACGAGCGAATGTGTGGCACTCTGATGCTCTCGTGGTGCCATGTGGAATCAAGTTTCCGAAGTAGGTCGCGCAATATTTGGAAACGTGGACCGCAAATCCCTGACTACTACATCGAGCTTACAGCCAGATGTGCAAATCTTTGGTAACACTAATTTGTTGGCAACTTTTTATTATGTAACGTAGAAGACTTTCATGCCGTGCAGGGGTGCCGCCCCCCGCCGCCTCTCTCTTTCGTCATCTGTCCCTTGATGGACGAGGAGAGAAAGCTGCAGCAGGAGATTACTTTTTCTTCCGTAAGCAACCGACGGAACAATGTCCTCGTGGAAGCTCCAGTACAACCTTTATCATGGCCTTGTCGTTTATGACCTTTCATATTAGTTACCCAGTTGGTCGAACCTAGTGCCAACGTCACGCAAGACATTTCAATCGGGGTGACAAAGGCTCGGCTTCAAGAGCTAATTTCCTATAGAATAATACAATTAAATGGGAGTTGGAGCTAAATGACTAAATATAGTAGTTACTGGAATTGAATATACTGTGTGATTATTGAGATAATAGAAACGATAATATTGAGTGGGAATCGCCACAAGGACATTGAACGAAAAATATTACTGTGCTGAAAGAAATCTTGTCATCAAAGAATTTAATGCACTAAAGAAATTTTTGCATTCGAAATGAAGCACCGATTTATCTTCTCATATTTAATAATGTAATAATTTGTAAGGCATATTTGTTGGCGAATTCGTATTAGAAATTGACGATCCACCAAACCAGGATCTTTCCAATTCCAATCTCTCGAATGGTACTACAGTTGATGCTGCACTTTCTTGATTTAATGGACCAATCGATGTAGCAAATACCGTATATGTCCTCTTTACTTTATCACGTTTTAGAGCCGAGTAATCCGGCGGAACGTCACTATTGATCCAGTCCACCATCTCAGCATACCCATGAAACATTCATTAGCTACCGAATTATCGACACTTCCGATTCAATCATTGTCAAACATCAAATTCCCAGATGATTCAGAATTTGAGCCTTTATGTAACAAATATTCTTTCGATAATTTCGCCCGATCATTAATAATTTAATGTAATTGAAAGTTGCAGTGTTTATAAGTTGCCTCTCCGAACAAAACATCGATCGACGTATTTTTTTTCTTCGCAAAAAAAACAAACGTTTTTTTATGGGCAATCGGAGGTAACTCGGGTATACTGGTGATCCTTGTTTAAGATTTAACAATGACTGGTTACTATGGATTCCCAGCCACCCTGTTAATTATTCGCGGAGCAAAACGCCGTCGGACACAATCTTTAGGTCAGAGATGACAAGGCGTAGCCGTGCTTCGTTCTTTTTTGCATGTTACAATACAGTATAAAACATCCAATGGCGTTATTCAAATATTAGAACCCATTCGTTGGGAGAGTTCATCAATTGCGAATGTAAGCGACCAACGAGTTAAAATTAACATTCCCTTGCGTTCGAATCTATGGCATCAAAGATTTTGCACAATTGAATAAGTCTTTCGCTGTAAAAAAAATACACAAGGTGTAGCACAATTATTATAGACACTGATAATGACAATATGTTAAGAGCCAAACGATGATTTTTGTGATAAAAACTCGGCCAAAATCGTCAATACTGCTGAATAAATCGTCAGATTTAAAACGGTTATTTTTTTAAGCATCGATGGACTATACCCAACACACATTAGCTCGTATTATTAAAAAATATTAGATTCACGCTTATTACTAATAAGCAATTCTCGTTGATAGTTTCTGAAAATAACAAGAATGCTATGATTACAATCAAATAGTAAGAATATTGAACAATATTTGGATGAACATATTGAACAATATTTGGATGAACATATTGAACAATATTTGGATAAACCAGGTTAACATACAATCAACATGAAATCAGTTTTAATTCAAGTTTATTCTGCACTCAACACGATCCCAGTTTTTTAATCAGAATAATTGTTCTCTGCCTTCCTCAAATGTTGAGCTCGAGGATAAATATAAATATGTATTCTTTCTCCTCTTCTCGTGCTGTATAAATATGCATCGACGCTTGGTGACACATCCATCCGAAATTTCAACCTTAAAGTTGACCCACTTTTTTAAGCGCTTGTGCAAGTAGACACTAGAAATAGAAGAATCAGCTTTAATTTGAACATATATCTGTATTCAGAGATTATTATCCGTGCAGTGCAATGGCACAGCTCAGCACTGTAGCCCTGTTTGTTAATCGACTACACGACGTGTCTTTAGTCGAGGAACGATGTGGAGATGTCATACGCTGGCACAGGACGAACGCTGCCCTTTCATCACACGTGTCCTATGTTCCTGCAATTTAGGGGTTCGAAAGCTCACGTGTAACCGAGTGCCACGTACTGTGACGTCCAGGCTTCTTTGGCATTATTTTGTGTTGTTCACTCACACGAACCAACCTCATGAAACATCGATCGACGAAACACTCGCTGCTCAATCCCACAATAATGACGAAAATATATCAGTTTTCGTCCCAACGGAATTTATTCGTCCATTCACTCAGTCCACGTGAGCTCTTTTTCGCACAGGCTGCGGCAATTCAATTAATTAATGGCTAAACGAATTTTCCCACGTTCGAATTGAATTTGGCCCATTTATACAAACGGTTATTACCACACACCTCATTAATAAAAAAGTAAGGTTTTCATAGTGGACGGGTATATCGAATGTTTCGTTTTGCACTAGTACAGCCGATGCGTTTGATGAACATATAGTAAAATCCTGATCTCGAGGAAAGCGGAAAGACAGAGAGAGAGAAAGAGATGCATTATTGCTAAGTATATGTTTCCTCGCTTCTTGAGGTCGTTCAAACTTTTGACGAAAGTACTTTGAAACCAAGGTACGAAGTTTGTGCAATGTAAATTTTTTTTTAGTTGGATAAATATCTTGGTATACAGGACTAATGATAAGCGTTCCCACTCGAGGGACTTCGTTTTTCCGCGCTCAGACGAGGTACTCTTTTTCCCATAAACTTTATTCTCAGCTTTTATCTCGATGCCGAACCACCAAGTTCTTTGTATCGCCCTCGTACGCGACATTATAATGAGGCATTGACTAAGTTTCCGTGGTTTGAGCTTTTCGCACCGCTCCAATTAAGATTTTGTCACTTGGATGGAGTTTTAGTGGCCGAAAGATTATTTTATATAACGCTCGTTTTCTCTATCGCTCTTTCTCTATCGCTCTTTCTCTCTCTCTCTCTCTCTCTCTCTCTCTCTCTCTCTCTCTCTCTCTCTCTCTCTCCTCTCTCTTAGTTCTTTTACCTCGAACGGTTTTATCACGCCTGTGTAATTACGGGGATAAATGCACGAAGACACAAGAGCTGTGTGAGCTTGCGATCAGCCTCGTAAATTCCCATAGATGGCAGGAGAGGATGGAACGACTGAACCGCAGGGGAAAATTCCGTATAGTGCTGCCGCCGGTACGGACGAACGTGAATTCACCATCGCATCACCGCGCTTGGACTCTCGTGCTATTCGAGACCGTCAGTCGCACCGACACACTTTAATATCATTCCGAGACGCTTTTGTGGCGTTTCCTTTTCAATACGTGTACATAAAATTCGAACAGTTGTAACAATTTCCTTTATATTGTTTTCCATTCACAATTTATTTATTTTTTCGAAAATACATTTCACATGTATACCGTATACTATTGGAGGGATAATTCTGGTATATTTCATCTTGAAAATGGGCTTGAGGATTTGATGATATTGGGTGTATAGATCATTTGCGGATGATGGGAACCGATTTAGCCAGGTCTCGATTTTAGGAAAAAATCATTTAGGGCGTGGAACTATATGATCGATTTCTATTAGCTGACAACGCTCTCCGTATACTGCAACTAATTGATCTCTCGTTAATTTTACATTATTGATTGATGTATAAATGTGTATATGAAGGGAAAACTTCTGTATACATGAATATACAGGGTGGATCAATAACTATTAGAACCTTGGATATCTTCGAAACTATAAGGTTCACAGAAATATTTGCTGAAATGAAATTGCACAGTGCGAAAGGGGTCGTCCGATAGCGATAATAGTTTTTTTGCAGGTGGAGGTACTTCGGACATTTAAAGGTAACTCCATTTTTTTTATGGATTGGTATGTTTTTTCTCTGTATCATGAAAGAACAGCTTAAAACAAGTTCAACGACCTATAACATAAGGTCATTAAAGGTCATAGAAAGTACAGAAAAGCGATAATACTTAACTTTCCTTGTGGCGATAATACTTACAGTGTCCTTGAAACAGTGTTTATTTTAAAAAAGCTCGAAATGTGAAGATAAATCTCGGGTGCGCGTAAGCGTGATGAGATTCAATAGTTTCATACCTATAAATTATTTATGGCTCCCTAGTCCGATATGATTGGAAACAGAGTTCCATTGCTTTTTTGTATTTCATTTTATTTGTCCGTGCGGAATCGTACGTAGCTGTAATTTCTCTCTCTCTCTCTCTCTCTCTCTCTCTCTCTCTCTCTCTCTCTCTCTTCGTTTACCGTGACGAAAATTTATCATAAGTTCTATGGCGATGAGATATTGATGTTATTCAAGATAAGATAACTCCGTGCCCATTATTATGATTATTATTGAAGTTTTTGTTGATTTGATTATTTTAACCCTATAAGTATACGGGGTCCGTACTGATTCTACGTCCATTTCAAGGTACGCCTATCGTCAGAGCGCCTATAAACAGGGCGCCTTATTAATGCCTGATAAGACTCCTATCCGGCGCAAATCAGGCGTGCCTGATCAGGGCGCCTTATTGATCCCTGCCCAGGCTCGTGTCTGGCTTAAATCAGGTGTGCCTGATCAGGGCGCCTTATTGATCCCTGATCCGGCCCTGATGGATCCTCAGGCAACCTGATTAGAGATCTGCTCGGGGTGGTGGAACTTTTTTTTGGCGCCTCCGAAGGCAGCGCATAAGTCGCTTGGATCTCAATTTTTTTCTATGAAAAAATTATGTAATATAAGTCAAATATAGCCAAATATATTCTTAATTTCCGAAGCATTTAATTGAGTACTTTTCTTCCAAAAAATTCCCGATCATCACCCAAATTTTTAGCTTTCACACTGGCATAGCCCCTTAAAGAGACAAATAATCCTGTCAACGCTCCTTTTTTTGTCCGCTCATGCAGATCAATCTCTAGCTTAACCTCGTCTGTTCCGGGATGCTGTCATTTGATAACATAGCTTAGGCGCTTTCGATAATGGAACAGCCTATTTAGTTACGGGAAGATCGAAGATCATTTAACCTTATCAGTTTGATTTCTTTATTTGGAAATTGTAAACCAATATAAAAAAGCTTCTTTAACGTTTCCTTTTGAAGGCGCCTCGTAGTATGCTAAAAACGTAACCTAAAGGTCCGTAGGCGGTGCTCTAAACGCTCTTTTATTGTGCCTAAGGCTTATATTTGTAAACATTTTTAAACAACGACAGAACTCATGAGAGTGCGCAGCGTGAAAGACCATAAAATAGCATAGACTATGGATAAGCGTATCATTACAAAGGAAATACAGCTCTGAAGCTTTGCGAGTTTAAATGGGGGCGAGAAAGATAGATTGAAAATTACCGAGGGTATTTCAAGAAATAACAACACAAACCGCATTGTCTCCAAGAGCATTTTGCTGGTAATTCTTGTTCTCGGGATTACACTGCTTTCTCGAGATCTTCTGGATGATCTATTGTTCTTGAAAGCCACAAACCCTCTGCAGCTTCTGGACCGAGAAGCCACCGAGGAGTTTGAGGAGGAATGAAAATTAAGACTTCTTGACCCGAATAGTAAACACTGGAATTTTGTTGTACAAATTTTCGGGCATTTGATGATAAGTCAGAGACAGTGTCGTTCACTTGTTGAAGTTTCATTGCTGGTTTTTCGGCGTTCTAAAAATAATAGAAAGTTTACGCGAGTAAAAATTAAATTCAACTTATTCCTACGGTACTCAATCTCATTCCTCCATCGTACTTCTAGGATTTTTTTCCGACCACCATTTTTTTATTTTTCATCATGATTTTAAACGAGCATAACATATCAATATTCTAATCTCGATATGATGAATTTGCTTCCTGGTAAGCTGTTGAAATAAAAAAAATCTGATTGAATCCCCGAGGCCCAAATATCCTTCCTTCAGCTCTAATTTTAAATTACTGCGAAAAATGAACTAAGCCGATATCGAAACGAACAAGAATGAGAAAATATTTAATAATATCGCCTTTTGTTTTCAGTGGTTCATCATTACAAAGTTATAACTTTCCAAAATCCAGATTGAGATGCAATAGGATTGAATACATATTTCGTTTCAGACTCGAGTCCGTTGTGATGTTGATGGCTTGTTATGCTAATTAATACATAATGACGGGACGTAATTGCATTTGATTTGCGGACTACGTTTATACATGCTCCGATACATTTTCTCTATCAAGTTATCCCTGCCTTGTACTGAGATTTTCTCGTTTCGATGCAACCTTATAATTTATCGATTACCCTCAAGATCGTATCGGGACGCGAGATGATTACAAGATCAAATTATCTTATGCAGAAATTTCGTACCACCAAACCGTGGGTCTTATCCTGAAGTGTTTCGGGAGACGAGGAATTCTGATCCTCGAGTATCTTGTTCCATCCACGCTCAAGTATACATGAATAAATATATATATATATATATATATATATATATATATATATATATATATATAGAGAGAGAGAGAGAGAGAGAGAAAGAGAGAGAGAGAGAGAGAGAGAGAGAGAGGGAGAGAGAGAAGCAGAGGGCGAAGACTGCTTCTCAAACACTACTGGGAGTAATCTCACTCCGAAAGATCCAAATGCACCGAAATTGGTTCAATCGTCCTGTCGGCGTTTTCGATAAATGAATCCAACCAATTGAAGAGGATGATAAATACCAGAGATTTGCAGGGGAAAAAACGAAAGCTACTGAGCAAAAGAGGAGCCTAATAGACAGAGGGCGGGAAAGCTCCCGTGGCAAATACTAAATTAATCTTAGCTTTCGGAGGACCCGACGCTTTCCAACCCTTCTCAGCGAAGTTCTTCGTAACGTGGACACCTTTCATGGCCTATCCGAGGATTTTTGTCTACCTTTCCTTACATTTTCCTCAACTATTTACTACTTATCGGAATGTTTTTTCAATAATTGTATTCGTATTTTATTTCATTTTGGTTTGCCGGGCTATAACTTAGTCGATCTGTAGGGTAATATATAGTCATTCAGGTTTTCTCTCTCTCTAAAAAGGAAAAGGTGCTGGCATTTGCCAATTAGCAAGCAACCATCCTCATCCCGTATATAAAGCCAAATTTATTCTCTTTAACATTTATTTCGTAATAATCAATAACGACGACTTTTCAAGGGTTAAGGACCACTTGATTGACCGAATGTAGGGCAAAAGCGTAATAGGTGTTCGTTCTACCGTAGTTTTTTTGCGATGAAATATCGTCTCCGGTATATATCGGCGGTATACACGACGGGGATGCAATTGACGAAGGAAAGTGAACCCCAGATCGAGTAGCGGACGCACCCCTGTTTTTTTGCTCTGGAACAGGGTTGGATCGGGGAGAGCAAAGAAAAAATCTGGCGATTTCTCGGGCGTGGATTGATGGTTCAAGCACGACGTAGGGCCGCTTGGATTCGAGCTTGTACATGGTCGAGAGGACCATTTCGATGACTCTGGTCTGTTCGGTGTATGCGTCACTGAAAGCGAGAAGTGGTCAAGCACTGGTTCGAATTTACATTCAAAAAGAGCTCACAATACCTCCGATAACATAGGGGAAGTTACATAGTCAAATAAGTCTAGGTGGATTGTAGAATTTTACTGATGGATCAAATTGTTTAATATGGATATGTCGTTGGTTTGAGAATAATTAATGTTTATTCGGGACATGGAATTTTCCTGCTCAGTAGATTTAAATAAACATCCATAGCAAAAGCTGGTATATTTATTAAATATAACCATAATTTATTAGCTAATTCTGCTTTTTCATGTGTACAACATGCGCGAATATGAGCTTCTTCCTTGTCAAATGGAGTGCAATTGTTATATGGTGCTGAATGCCGACCATTTCAAGCAAACGGTGGGCTCTTCTGTTACGGAGGATATACGTCCAAATTTAGGTAGACCGGAATCTACTCCGTGCAAGCTTGTAATACACCACTCTCATGAATACCATCGCTATTCATAGCCCTTTACATTCCTCCCATTACGCGCTACCCCCTCCCCTTTCATGGCACGTGGTGCATGAGAATCCACTTATTATCTAGACCGCGTGTTAGCGCGGACTTTGGTTCGACCAATGTGAGTTGTCGCACAGCGTACGTGGTGTCCGATTTACTCGACTATGCCGAACTAATCGTGTCAGAAAGTAAATCCGTACCACGCGCACTTGTTACTAAAATACGTACTATTGCTGCGGCCAAGTATCATCGTTCAAACAGTTGTACGATAAACCAGCGTCACCGTGATTTTCGCCATTAACTATTCCATTTGTAACCGTCGACAACACACAACCTGTAATTGCACGTTTACCGGAAACGTGGACCATTCTTGTCATAATTGTGAGTGCACCCAAGGTAACTACATATCCAATTTCGGTTGACATTCGAGCGAGTTTATATACCAATGAGGATAATTACTTTCGTTCTCTTGGTGGGTTTGGAAATTAAGGTCGCGATATTCAACGCTCTCTGTATATATACATGTACACATATTCAGAGTGAGAGATCTGTATATTGTAGATATAGTTACGTATATAGTATATGTATATATGTATACAGTTACGACAGACAGTATTAGTACATACACAGCCAGTAGATATCCCAACTCCCAAGCAGATAAATCGCGTCCGTTTAATTGGTGCTACTATAATTGCTTGGGGAGCCGTAAAGTTTCGGGAAATCCTTCGTTAAGGTTGGGAAAAGTATCCTCTTAGGAATTTCCGCTTTTAAGTTCTTCCGCAAGCTCTTCCTTCACACTGAATGAATAAAACGCGACGAGAATAAAATGCAAAATTTCCCGGGCATGTTCATCCGGCTATGTTATAATTTTTCCCCCCGTTATAATATTTGTTTCAACGAATATAAAATTACGTTATTGTAAATACATATTTATCTGTTGTATTAAACAATAAATGTATCGATTGAACAAATGGGAATAAAGATGTAAATGAATATTGACCAATTCGTATCGAGTATTTGGATATACAGGGTAAGCTGACCAGTGAATGCTCGAAGGCTGATTTATATTTAAAATAAGTAAAAAATATGAATTGTCGATAAAAACTTGAGCCATTATAATTTAGCAAAAAAATCACAGGTGCCGTTAAAACCAATTTCTCAGATTAATTTCGAATTTTTACGCCACACGGAATTTGTCTACTTTATGGTATTTGCACACCGCGCTATTTAGTTATGGTACGGCTGTGCACAGTAGGTTTTCTATAGGCGAAAACAAGCGTTTTTATGCGCTTTGAGGGTAAGTATTACTTTTGTTGCTTAAGATATAATCAATCGTTGATTTCTCGCAAATTAGAAAAAAAATTGCAATAATAGACCAGAATTAGACATCCTTGTTCACTGGCCTGGTTCCAGTGAATGGAAATACCGGCTCTATTCTGATAATTCTCAAAGTAGAGTAGAAAAATTAGCTCATCTGCCGAAAATGGCACAATTAACTACTCTTAAGAGATCACTATGTACACTTTATTAAATATGATTACAAAATAATTTTATTTATTTTTCAATTCAGGCAAAGTTGAGTTTTCTGTTTCTCTATCGAAACAAACTTTGGTAGTTTTTTTTCAGAATATCACGTTAAAATGCAAAAAAGCTGTCTGTATTCTCTATGAAATCTTAGTAACAAATATAATAGTCACATGTATAAGAATATTATAATTTTTGTGCAACACTGTGATCTCCAAATCTAGCATTCGATTAAAATCAATAATAAATTGTTATCCTCTACAACGTTAATCTACATTAAACGTCCATTTACCGGCGGTTGTGAGTCCATTTACTGGTAATTTCGTTCAGTCATCAACGATTGAGTAATTTCGCTACTCATTAAGGGTCTATACCAGTGTGAACGCTGAAAATTGGGGTGATTTTCGGGAATTTTTTGGATGCAAAGTACTCAATTAAATATTTCGGAAAATTAAGAATATATTTGGCTATATTTGACCTATATTACATAATTTTTCCATAGAAAAATGTTAAGATCCAAACGACTAATGCGCGGCCTCCGGAGGCGTTAAAAAAAAGTTCCTCCACTGCTGACATGATTCCGGCCGATTCAGTAGCTGAAACCGAAAAAGGAAAAACTGTCGTTAAACCGGAAGGTATTTCCTGTACAATGACATAGGATTTTCGAAAAATATCAAAATTTAACAAAATGACGTAGTTATGAAAAAAGTCTGTTTTCTTGCCTATAAAATCGTCGTTTTTTTTCAATGCCAAATCGTCAATTTTTATCCAAACAAAAATATCCTACGTCATTGTAGAGTAAATATATTCAAGAGTACTGAGTTCAAATCTAACTCAATCGGATAATTGCTCTTTGAGTTACAATGTCAGCAAATTTGAAAAATCTCATTTCGAAAAAAAGCGTTTAAAGATTTAACCGTCGATTTTTGCAAGATAAAATGATATTGATATAAATTATATAAATGATAATGATATTCTGTAAAGTATAAACTGTCGGAAGTGGCAAAAAAATCGATTTTTTTTAAGTGTTATATTACTTGTGGCAATTACTCCGAATATTGTATTCTACCATAAGAATAATATATTTTGTTAGCTATAGCGATTAAAACATTTGTTTCGATTAGTTTTTTTATTTTACAGTCCATCTGGATCTTAAGGTGTCGTTATTCGTTCATTCACGAGTCGGGTCACCCTATGCACTAGCTCGGCGATGGAAAAAAAATGAAAGCATTATTCGTATAAATGAAAAGCAGGAGGAAATTGTATTTCGAGTGATACGAATTAAGTAGTGTAGTTCATCCACCAATGTACTTAAGATTCATGCACGTCAAGATTTGTTTCTTAACGTAATTTTAACAAGAATACCGGGTGCAAGGTTTTTCTTAAAGAATTTTTTTGCCAGAAGCTGAGGATGAGAACCACACGGCAGAACTGTTTGAAATTCATGATTTTTAATTTCTGTTTGTAATGTTCATTCGTCTCGTCGTACGCCCAGTGTCACCTCACACCCAAACAGCGAACAGGGTGGGTTGACGAAAGAGGGTGGGACAGAGAGGTTGTACGACGAGCTTGCGCGGAGCTTTTCCGCGCATAGTGGACGCGTCAAATGGCCACCAGACAGCGCTGCGTGAGAATCTCTGTTCCACGGGTTGGCAAGCTCTCGCCGGCCCACCTCGATGATCGTTCACGGCGCGCAAATGAAAGCGCGCGATACGAGAGCGTATGGCGAGGAGGTGCAGACTCCTGGTGAGAGCGAGCTGCCGTTGTTTTATCGCGGCGCGTCTCGTACTCGCCGTGCGACCGGCTTCGAAACGCGCCGGTGACGACGACGTCGACGACGGCGATAGCGTGCAAGAAGGAAAAGAAACACACACACGTACAGAAATATTTTTTCATCGCCTCCTTTCCGTTTATTAACTTTTTTTCTACCACGTTGCACGAAATGCGATTCCTGAAGAGAAAGTGCCGTTGTCTCGTGTACGAAATAGTGACGAAGATCGCGTTGATGAGGCGCAAATACGTCATTTTTGCAATGTGAAAGTGCGACAAAAAAAGCATTCCACGTAAGAAGAAACAAGCTACCGAAGCCAGTAACAAACGAAACAAAAAACAACAAAGTAACAGGAAGAATTGAGTGATTATGTGTTTCCAAGGTTGATTGAACGA
Organism: Ophion ellenae; assembly: GCA_963210295.1. Lineage (NCBI taxonomy): Eukaryota > Metazoa > Arthropoda > Insecta > Hymenoptera > Ichneumonidae > Ophion > Ophion ellenae. Next base: position 8,730,832 of record OY723390.1, on the reverse strand, counting down.
AAAATGTGATAACGAAAAGAAATTCAGTGCGAACGAACTATCCGAACAAGGGAAAATGATCAACAAGAGTCTCGTATCTCAAAACGGACCAGTAGTTACGATCAGTGTGCGTGTGAACAAGGGTGACTAAGTTGAAAAGGCTGTAACTTAAGGAAACTAATTCAAACTAGATCAATCGAATTTAAAAGCGCGTGAATAATACATTTTCTTTCCGTTACAAACTTTCGATGTCTAATTCAAGTATTAGGAGGCAGAAGCGGGAAAAGAATTCCTAGAAAATAATTCTTTATGATGCAGAAGTATATTTATATCACAATTGAACGCTGGTTGGCGGGTCCAAAAACGTAGGATACCTTTAAAAATTAAACAAATGAACTTCTTCCGAGAGTGCTGAGCTTCAAAAAACAAATCGGGGCGAATTAAGCACGGAGGAAAACGAGCTTTAGAGTATACTGCGATTTGCAAATAATGGTCCAAAGATGAAATAGTGTCGTGGTCCAATAAGAAAGTACTGCATATGTACCATTACAAAGATTCTTAGTGATTGAGTTTGAAATATCTAATAGTGGGGAGCTTGCGAGGCCGTATTTTTTAACAGTGTATACGCGACTACTGAATTAAGTGGTTCGGGATTTTACGAAAAGTGTAGTCTCGATAATTGCACGGAATCGAGCGCACATTATTTTTCATTAAACTTTAACGCAGTTGTAATCACCGGGTGAGTTGACTAAAAAAACGACTAAACCAAGATCAAATTGTATTTATTTAACAAATGTCGACCCGACGGTACCTTGAAAAGTTTAGTTAAATATTCAATCCACATCAAAACGGTCCTACATTAGGTTTGTTGAGTTATAAAATTACTTTGAATTTTCGTAAGTTCGCGGGATACGGATCGAGTGCAGTTCGCGAAGGGAGGACGAGTGAACTGAGTGACGATACTGTCGGAAAGACGATGTCCTTTGAATAAATGATAATGATCGATACGTAGCGGGAGACGCGAGGGTGGAAAAAGAAGGTCTGCAGCAAACCAAGTTTACGGCTGGAGGACAGGGATTGCTTATTTTTCCCTGATCCCAAACACACGCGATCGACATTGGGAATGGTAGCGATGGCGACCTCGAGTAGATACAGCAGTTACAATTGTCTCACGAGCTGGGACAGTTATGATCGCATACCAAGGTATATAACGTACATTTGTGTATGTACCCTCTAATATATATTTGTATATAGGGAACAGTTATTCGTAACCCGTTATATCTATGTAATGTTGATTATTATGACATATGGCTGCTTTGAGGATGGCCCTTAAACATTTTCTGGATGTATCGTTGATTTTTAGGACAGGGTAGTCTTCGAAATAGAATTAATGTAGATGTGGTTGCATTTATCGAAACATGATTTTAAAGACATTAGGGTTAAAATAATACCGAGTATTGGGTCAATGTCGAATTTTGTTTCTGTTACTGAGCGTCGAGACGCTGCCGCGTCGTTTGATAGGCTTTTATGAAGCTGGTCCTCCAAATTGACTGTCTTGGAAATCACGCTTCCCTATATATATACATATGGATTTGCATAAGGAATTTTGTTAAAATATTTACCATACATATTTTTTTAATGCTCTTAGATAACTCTGAAAAATTACTGCATTAAAAGAATCGTCTCGTCCCACTCCTTCGGAAAACTCAGAACTATCTGAATAAAGCCTCATAGAAAGACTGACAAAAAACCCTCTATTCATGTACATATATACACATTTCGATGGTTTATTAAACGAGTAAACTCCAATCGCACCCCCCAGCAGTGATTTCTTCAGCGAGATAAATTATTACCGTATACACACTATGTGATGATGAGTAATGTGTTTATCGATAAAATGTTACCTTTCCCAGTACAAATAGAAGTTACAAGGTGGAGACTCGATGAAAAAACGCAAGCTCAAAATTAATGGTAATTAATTTTTTCAATAAAATGATTTGCGGCATCTTTGTATTTTCTTCACTAAATTTGTTATTCAGATTGTTGTCTCGCTCTTTTCTTGAGTATATTTATGCTCAACGGTGCACTGAATAGTTCATTTATTTACATGAGCCGAGAAAGCATCGGCATGAAACTATATTGCAATTTTCAACGACTTTCCGGACGAAACTGAAACATTTATTTTACCAACATCCGTGAATGGTATGAGAATATTTGACTGTGTTATATAATAATATATACAATCATTGTGCTAGTTCATCCATTTAGATCGACGAGTTTAGAGGCACAACGGCATTGACGGAAGATTTTGTAATATTGAAAGAAAAAAAAATCGTTACCAGAGTCCCACTGAAAGGTTGAGTCATTTCTGAACCGAAATCTCAATGACCCTCGGATTTCCGTACCAAACGACGACGATAGGGGATTTGCGTTTCTTGGATACACTTCTACCCTCGAAGCAAAGCAAATTGCATCGATCCAAAAGCATTGGCGTTGGTGATGTTGGAAAATCAACAGTGGACGGAATTCATTATTCAGACCTCTGCAACGAAATAATGTGGAATTCCCATAAAAATAGGATTTTCATTGTATCAAGTTTCGCGGGCTTCATTAAAAGCTCTGTCAAGATCTTCTATCTTGAGAGAATGTTGAGTTGAGAGAAATATGAAACAATAGTACAACGTCTGCGAGACTTTTCTGATAGATACGACGATGATTATAACCATTGGCCACTTTTACAGTTCTTGACACTGTCCGTTGATGAAACCTGGATTAAAAGAGTAATAGATATAGCGCTGATATTGCGTTGGTTTATACCAATGACAATTGCGGGATTGCGAAAAATAAAATTGGAAACAAACATCCATTTATTCGCTCGTAGAGAATAATTTTGGCGAGAAAAATTACAAGATCAAATTGATGTATTTTATATCTTTGTTGCCTGAGGTGACCAAGTCCTCGATTATTTTGTTTAAGCTCGGAGAGCACCAAAGATGAATATTCATGCTCCAGGGTTTAGTATTGCTTTACAGGCATATAATTCGATTTTGACCCGCTCTGGCATAGGCAATTTAACTCACGTGACTTCGCAAGAGAGGATCGATGCAAAAACCGGTATTTATCCGATACGCGAATCTCATGCTTAATAGTCGTGGAGTCTATTATCGAACTAATTTGGTTTAGGCCTAGCAATAAACGGTATATGTAACTCACTACTCTCGGTCCTTGCATTTGTGCGCGTGCACAAACATACAGCCAGAAAAGAGCGTCTTTGTATAAGAATTGCATTTGATATATTTCATTAACGGAAGCAATACTGATTCAAGCATTCGAGAGATACTGATAACACTATTATAGACAGTTTGTGAGCGTTGTCCATCCGCGATTTAATGGTGGTAATTATATTTTTGTAATTCTGCTCTTCTTAAAGGACTACTAAGGGGGCGACGGTTTGGACATTTTCTTCTATTTTCAAGGCCCTTGTTTTATTCAAGCAGTCTTTAAAAATAATAATCATCAAAATTTAAAAAATCAGCTACATACAACAACTGCGTACAGCAAAATGTAAAGTTAGTCACTGCGATTGTAAAAATAAAATAAAAAAATTGAAATTCGCTTGATAAGATTTTGAGTATTCGCTGGGACAAGGTCGAAAAAAGTTGTTTCGAGAAAAACGCGTTCAAAGTCTTCGTTCCATTTTTCTTGATATAAAGTTATGTTTTTTCTCGAATATTGATACTTGCAATAAAGTATCTACTCTCGGGCGATATGATGGTTCTTCATCTTCATTATATTTTACAAAATAATAAGACCCTGTACTTCTTCTATTGTGAACGAAACCATATCTGTAAGGACTGATGGTCCGAACCGGTCACGCTACCTATTCTCACTAAGGTGACTCCATCAACTTCTGGACTTAAAATGTCCCAACATATTTTTGAATATATGTACTTTCAAGAATTATAAAAAATGTCGCTTGGGGAGATTGAAAAGGGGGAAAAGCCACTGTGCAAAGATCGCACAGTGGTTTTTCCCCTTAACTAACATTTCGTATGGAAAGCTGTCAACTTTCTGCGAGAAAATTGCGCTCGAGTTTTAAATTAAAAACTTGAACGTGCAAAATTTTTTTCATTTCTGGCAGTTCTAAAATCGTGACGTAACGCAAATCTTGGCCTCCCCCTGCCCCCACGTACGTAGGACCGTAACGCGTGGCCGTAACCCCGCCCTACCCCCAAATTGCTTTAGGTAATTTGCGCACCCCCCTAATATCGAAACGCCCAAATTTTCTCTTAAAATCTTATTACCCTGTGTATTTTTCATTAAGTGGCAAATATTTAACATTATGTTTCCCTTTTTTTAGATGTTGTTTCAGCTTAGATAAAACAAACACACTTTATGCTTGAGAAAAATTCGCAAAGCAAAAGTTTATCCACTGTATGCAAGACGAATTACTGGCAAGTTAAATAGTTGAAATATATATATATAGCATTTTCAGTTAGTCGTGTTACATTTATTTTATTGTATGCAAATCAGTCGTATTGAAATGTTTTGCAGTCCCAGAATTTTCGTACTTCAGTAAAAAGTCTTCCAATCAAACTCGAAACCTTTGCAATGTTCAATAAAGTTTTATCTCCATCGAGGGGTTTTCATTTCTTGTCAACGAAGTCTACGCTCTGTGAGCTTGCGACAGTTTTCGCAAAAACTTTTACAACCATTTTTTTTCTACGTACTCCAGGAACTTTCAATTTTCCGAATGGGTTCAGAAATAAGAATAACATTCACGGAAGGCTACAAAATACGAAAGAAAAGCATAAAGCTCGTGTTTCTCCCGTGTATTATCTGGTCGTGATGAAAAATCGATTTACGTCGAAGTTGTTGCGAATTCTATCGCACGCGATCACGCGACAAGCCCACATATATAGACCCTTCTTCGTGCTCTCCGGCACAGTTTTTTTTTCTTGTCTATGAAACCCTACACCGTACCTATACAACATTTACGAACGCTTTTTTCCCTATCCGCTGTGAGCTCCTCGTCAAATCGTCGCGGTGAGAGCTTTGTCGGGTAGAAGTACGAAACGTCGTAAACCACTTTTTCTACGTCTAGATACAGGAGGAAGAATAATACCCGATGGGCAACAGGTGGTAGTGTGTATATGTGTGTGTGTGTTTATACTTCGGATTAAAGCGTTGAATTGAGCCAATAATCCCGGCTCGCCGATCGTATCTTCCGTTCAATCGATAATACAGCGTGACCAAAGTAGACGATGTCAGTGCGTGGTCAGACGTCGCGGTTAAAGCGCCGAAGCCCCTTGTACTATCATGAAAAAAAAAAAAACAAACGAAAGAAATTTTTTTCTCGATATCCAGACTTTTTCTCACTTCTTAGAGCGCTCGGTATTCAAGGCAATGAACTTAATTATACCAAAAGTAACAGAAAGTACGTATAAATATGAATTTGGGTTCTTTCTTCGTATAATCAGAACTTAATATCGCTACTCTCTATTACGAACCCCTATTGCTAATCTTCTATTACAAATAAAATATTTCCTCATCCGTTATAGTTCATTCCTTTTTTTCTTTGACTATTGTTGTTGCAAGTAATCGTCGCACGCAGATAAAAAAATCTTATTCTGTGGAAATAAACCTAACTTATCGAAAGATACACTTTGTAAAATTGATTCCTTTAAAAAATTGATGAACAGTTGGAGATGCCTAGTATTCTTGTTCGTAGAATAATTAATGAGATCCCATTAATATCGGTTGTTTTTTTCCCTCACAGAAATTATGCAACTTTATAGTTGCTTTTTGCTCAGTCCTGGTATCATGAAATCTCAAACTCCTAAGAGGATCTACCTATTAAATTGACCATCGTGCGGAGAGCCCTGTTTACATGTATGAAACAACATAAGCCCACAATATACTTCAAGAGCATCACGGATCAGGCTTTTACCTTGTATAACGTACCATGGATATTCTATGAGTGGAGAGTATCCGCGAGCTCCCGTCGTTTACCGCTCGCGAGATAAGCAAAGTTTCACGGCCACAGATACATTTTTGTTCAAACTCTTCCTTCCCTTTATTCTGTGGCAAAATAAGCGCGAAGCAGGCGTTGTAATTCGCGTAATATGTATTCAACTGTACGATCGATTGAAACAGATAACGAGGTGACAGACCAAACAGTTTTTGGACTATAAAGTATTGGAAATCCCTAGAAAATTAAAAAAGTCAGAGTGGTCTCCGACCCAAAGAAAATGTTTGGACAACCGCATACAAAATTATATTGTACAATTAAAGTTTTTTGTTAAACAAGGTTCATTTAAATTGATCGATTTTAACCTCCAACTCCATTGCGTTATATTCATTTTTGATTAATCGAAGTTATTTTCTTATCAAACTCCATCTACTGCTGTTAAATTAAAAAATGGGTTGATCGCGCATTAAGAATATCCTTTGATCGAAACGGTGGAACAATGTCGATGTTTCCGATATTCTTTTTCAAAATCTTTGCTAGGCACTGGAATAAAACGTTTCAGGCCCGATTGACACATATTCCAATTACATGAAACGATTTTAAAAATAAGTGGTGCACATAATAGACACTCTACTACAGTTGCTACAACGAAGTAAAACAAACTAATTTGGTACATTTTCCCGCGAGGTGAAAAATGAAGTTTGGAAAAAAAACAAGATAGTTTTCTAGTGCATATATTTGCCTTTGAAGAACGTGTGTCTGTACATTGACAATTATAACTCCCGCCATAGCAAATTCGTTTAGTTCAGACAAAAATTGCTTCGAGAAAAAAGCGTTTCAAGTTTTCGAGATTCCTGTGCCAGGTCCACTTACCAGTTGCTAGAATATAAGATAAGGTTTAGAATTGTCGACTTGAAATGTTACCAAAATATTCCTGAGGCATTGTAGAATGAAAATGGTAAAGAAGAAAAAATCGAATGCTGAAACATTTTTCATAATATGAAAGAACACTTTTTTTCAAAATGAAAGAACATTATTCATAAAATGAATCAACACTCTAAGAACTCCTTAAAAGGAAAACCGCCGAGCAACAAATCATTTTCAAGAAATAAGTTTTTGATACGCCAATTTAATGCTGGTTTTACTTGAAAAACATAGTAGAATTAAATGTTATAATTATGATTTGTTTTCCACGCCTTTTGGCACGGTCAATTTTTTCTCCAATATTCCCAGATCCGCTCCTCAATCTGCGAGAAAGAAAAAAGAGGTCATTATTGTGACACTCATTGTCCCGCGGATCAAAGTTCCATTTACCCGCCACCTCCGTCGGTTGATCTCCTAGGGGGCCGCTTGAGACAGGCCGTGTTCTCTATCTCTTTTTAAGATCGGCCCACCTAACGCGGCCGTGGTCCGACGGCTGTCAGGGCTCTATTTGTTTTATTAATTAATTATATGAATTGGGCGCCAATTAGCCTACCGGACTAATACGGTGTTATTCATACGTTCTAGTTATATTTCCTCAGGGCAGATTCAGCTGGAGGACCAACTTATCCCGAGTGTATCCAAGGCCATCCGAGGTACCCGAGTCAGCGAATACACGCTTACTTACTCGTTTCTATCCTCTCCTTGGAGCTCGTATTTTGAGGTTCGAACCAATGGAACACCCACCCGAACGACCAGCTCCTTCTTCTTTAACCTTATTTTTATTTCGGAGTATACTCTCTCACAGTGACGCTTTATAAATAGTGCGCAACAAGAATTTTATATTATTTCTAAAATTTGCAATGAATTACTATACATAAGAATATTAGGCCTAATGACGCGAAACCCCTCGTGGCCGACTTCTCACCTCTTCGACGGATAAGAGTGAAGTGCTCGATCCAGTCTGGAGCTCGTTTGATTGGTCTCGTCGTACGATACTGGTCGAGTTCATTTGCGCACCGATTCAGCGCCCAACAGGGGTTTCGTCAATTTTTTTAAGTTGACTTTAATGTAACATGCAATACGGTACCTGAGGGGTTGCATCAGATTACGACGTCGAGGTTGATGAACTATTTTCTCTCTGGTTACACGCTCCGCCAAAACATCTCGATCGGTAGCCCTCCGGGGCACCCCTCGGTCAAGACGCCTCCGTCGAGGGCCCACCAGGGCATTCCACCGTCGAGATCTCTCTGCCGATAGCCTCTCAGAATATTCCTCTGTTGGGGTCCCTCCCTCAGTAGCCCGCCGGGGAACCTCTCCGTCGAGTCCTCTCCGACGGGGCTTCGCCAAAACTGGAAGGGTCAAAGAGATATCAAGACTCACACCTTCAGGCCTCACCGGAGCCACGACCAAGCACAATGGTGCCGCTAGTCTTCTCGTCTGTTACCCTTGATTCTTAATACGAAAATTACCCTCGTTACTCCCCTTTTTGATAGTTTACTTTTTATCACTATAGTTAATACTTTATGTTTTTCCGCTTTTTCCTCACCCATTCATCCGCTCCAATTCTCCGTTCTATCGGGTATATTCTACGGTAAGTTTTCGCGCACGGATACTTACCGTAGAATACACCCGATATAACGTACTTTAATTAGTCCTAAGAACGGAAAACTGTACGGCACACGCTATGACACTTTGGGGTAACGCCTAAGTGTCATAGCTGCCCCAGAAAGGGGTTGACGGTGCCCCGTGATACCAGCTTTGAAAAAATCGATGTACCCGGCACGAGCCTACCACGCTGTAGTTCGCGCGCCGGTCGATGGTGGGCGTCTGGGCAATCTTTTCCCATAAGCATTTGCAGCCCGAGGCAGATATACAAGTCCGGCCTCGAACCGCAGTGAGATGAGTCGCATCCAGCGGTTCACAGCCCGTGAATACGCTACGTCGTACGAGCTCCCAGATCGTGACACATACACATTCCACAAAACATGCCGCATAGTGCTGCTTCAAAGTTTTCACAGTCCGTTAAAATAGTCCTTTTCTCATCTCCAAAACCATGATTTTATCCTTTCTCCTTGAAAACCGATTGCACACATCTCATTTTATAAATTCCTCCTTGTCTCTTTTACTACTATTTTTATTTTCCTTTATTTAAAATACCTTTATATATTCTTATTATACATTTTTTTTTACTTTTTATGCCTCAAAACGTCAAAAACCCTGCCTTCGTACGGCCCACCTTCCACCTACCTGCTCCGAATTCTTAACCGATCGCAATTCCAGGAATCTCCAGACGGGGATTAATTGATCAACAGATCATTATTATCAAAATAGATTTGATTATTCCTGGCAATTCACTTCTGCAGTTTGCACTAGGAAACATTCACCTACCCCCGAGGATTAGGCTCGATTTTAATCCAGACGGGAAGAACTATACTGGGTCGCACTCAATGGTTGCGACACCACCTCGGATGTCGCCCAGTAAAAGACGCGATAAAGAACTAGTAAAATGGCTTTGCGATAGCCGCTTCAAGACAGAGGGAGAGCGGCTACCGCAGTACACGATCGTGTTGCCTGAGTAGACGCATGGATCTAAGGATGACCGCCTTCTGCATACAACCTGCTAATAGCTGAACACTGGGCACGAAAGCCGGTATGCCGGCAAGGTCCGATACAAAATACTCCGTCATCCCACGAACGCGCCGATGATTATGAGAACGAGAGTCACCTTGAACCCCGGTGCCAAAGACGCAGCTCGGCCAAAAGGGGTTAATGCTTGAGGGGAGGGTAGGGGTTTCACCGTGAAAAAATACTTTCTTGTGATTTTTGCATCTATATGGATAGAGTAAATTTATTAAAACCTTTTGTACATTGTTAAGTGTCATTTCAAGAACATTCTGTGAAATTATCGTACGCGGAAATATCCACAAACAAGCCAGTGACAAAGCTTTTCCAAGAATGCCTTTGGAAAAACACGATTTGCGGTGTTCACTGTATCTCAGCTAGAAATTATCTGAAATCAAGTACCGTTAAAATTTAGTCGAAGTATCATCAAATCCTCCCCCCAACGGTGTTTGATAAGTTTTTTTTTTTCATTTCTAAATTTTTGGTGGTCATGTAAAGTGAAAAGTGCTATTTTTCACGAAAGATTCCGCCATTTTGGGGGTGGAAAACCCCTTCAATATAAAAAAAAATCTCAAACTAATCGTTGGGGGGAGGTATTTTATATGTAGAAAGTGTGTACCAAGTTTGAAATTAATCGCTGATGTAGTTTTCAAATGGCACTGAACACGGACTGTGAAAAAGTGATTTCGAGAAAAACGCGTTTAAAGTTTAGAGAAGTCGGAGCTACAGTGTTAGAGAAGCGAGACTAAATAGTCAATAACTTCGAGCGTTTTGCTCTGATTGACTTGAAATTTTGGGATTATTTTCTTAAAATGTTTAACTATAAGAAAAGACAAAAAAGATCGATTTTTCAAAAGTGCAAACCCTTACCCTCCCCTTAAGTCGTTTCTTCTCTTCCTTTCACGACACGTTTGCCTCGACCGGGGCCGAGAACTCAATGACGTATGTCGTCTTGGCATCGGAATGGAAGAGGGCAACGTCAGGCTCAGTCGTGTGAAGCGGCACGACTAAGCGGCCTATGTCTAAGCAGAAGAGGGCGTTGTCGAACGCCTGACCCAGCCGCCTCTCTAGAGACCGCTTCACAGTCTCCAGGATCCGCACCTCTTGCACGTTTCGTTCCTCTACAAGTAGGTTTGTTCAATGTATGATGATAGCGTTTCAGTTTCCAGCCGATTTTTCAGATTTTCGAGATGGACGCCCTCCCTGCCGTAATGAAGTCTATCGCACACTTCATACGTGATGACTGCCTCGACGCTTCATTGATCTTATTTTGAAGTATGCAAGGCTCCGTGGAGTTTCGACAACAGCTGCGCGATACGTAGCCCTGTTTAAGCTAAGCAGGTCAGCAGTTTCAGGAATTGCTGCTGCACGGGTCGCATTTGCCGCATCTACCCTTTCACTCGAGGCGCTGAATGTTAGCCGTGGTTGTTGCGAGAACCATGGGAGGGGCACCCCAACTGATCCTTGGTCTCCATCCGAGAGGGACTGATTGTGGGAGGCCTGACTAGGTCTTCCCGGGACCTCGTCGTCGGCATGCTAGATGGTTGGCCTAGCACGCTGGTCGCTATTGTGACGAAGCGTTGTGCTTCCTCGGGCGATGGGCACGCTAGCTTCCCCACGCTATAGTAGTAATAATGATAATCATTATCATTATCATTATTTTTTTCTTCAATTATAATACTGGTTATAGTTGTAATAATAATAGTAATTATTATTAATAATAATCATGATCGAAACAATAACACTGGGCGATAGTCTAGGGTTCCGCCACGAACTCGTCTGCCACCCAGTAACAAAGACGCACGAAAAATCAAATATCGCTCTCGGATAGCCGCTCCCTCAAGTCAGGGAGTGAGCGGCTACCGCAGCCCACTATCGTGTTACCTGAGTAGGCGGAGGGATCCAAGTATGACCGCCTCCTGCATCCGACCCGCTAGCAACCGGACACCGGGTTTGCAAACCAGTATGCCGGCGAAGCCCGACACAAAAGACTCTTTCACCCCCCACCCCAAGCGCGCCGATGATGACAACGAGAGTCACCCTGAATCACCGGTGCGAATGGCGCAGCTCGGCCAGGAGAAACCGATACTTGAGTCGTTTCTCTTCCTCCTTTCGCGACACGTTCACTTCGGCCGGGGCCGAGATCTCAATGACGTATATCGTCTTGTCGTCGAAATCAAAAAGGACAACATCAGGTTCATGCGCTTGAAGCGAACCGATGGACGTGAACGAGAAGTTCCAATGAATCTTGCACCTATCGCCCACGACAACGGACTCAATATCTCCTGGTAAATAAAGCGGCACGGGCTCCCGGTCTATCCCATAAGAGTGCCGTAAATGGTCATACCCTTAGGGCCACGGTATGGCGATGGATATCAACGGAGACTGCATATACCAGACAGGCCGATAGTAGATGCATTTGGCTCTTCGGCGATTGTTGGCATGCACGGCATAAAACGATCGGCAGAGGCGACTCATAATGCAACTACGATAGACACCAGGGTGTTGATAACTCCGTTTTGGCAGGCGCAGATAACCCCATCCGCCTCGGACATCAGTCCAGCTGACCGCAAGAAGAAAAAGGTCAGCTGGGCGGACGGTCCTCGCTCCTCGATGGGGTCGAAGAACACACCGTACATGGGTATGTCCACGTGACAGACGCCGCCTATAATCGCTGCAGAGGGCCCACTCGACCCCCTCGGCATCTTGTAAAGAGCGCTGATCGATGCCAAGGCACCAATAAGACCCTCCGGCGGCCAGGTGTTTGAAAACGTTCCCGTTCACCACCCGAACACCAGACTCGACCCCTCTGCTGTCCCTCTCCTGAGATAAAGAACAGCGCACTTGTCCAACCCGAAGTCCATACCAACCGCCCGTGTGTACGTCCGTACGATGTTCAAGAGGAGTTTAAGCCCCCCCCCGCCTCCACAGGAACCTATAGCTTGAGGTCAACGACATAAAATAAATGGGTGATCCCTCGCCCACGCGCCCCGGGGGCCCCCGCTTCGTACCCGCGTGCAGCCCGCAAGGCGATTAATAGAGGTAATAGCGAGATGTGAAACAGGAGGGGGCTGAGAGAATCTCCCTGGATAATCCCCCTCTAATACCCCACCACTCCGGTCGACACGTTACCTTCACTAGTCTTAACTATGAAGCGTGTCTTCCAGAGCGGCATGAGGTGTTTAATGCATCCCACTATGTAGGGACTAACCGAAAGGCGTTCGAGTAGGTGTATAATCAGCTTGTAAGTGCCAGTGTCGAACGCCTTGCGGTAGTCTATCCAAGCGACTGAGAGGTTACGTTTGTGCTGGACTGCGTCTTGCGTAATGCAGCGGTCCACCAGCAGGTTCTCTTACAACCTCCCAGCGCTCTCTTATATTCATTTTGTTCGTATATCTCCCGCCATGTAGGCTCGATCTCGCGCAGAACACTCTCATGAAGTATTTTTGTAAAGATCTTACCGAGCGCATTCAGACAAGTTATCGGGCAGTAGTTCTCCGGACGAGACAAATCCCCGTTTTTGGGTAGTAACACCGTTCTTCCCTCTGTCAGCCACGCAGGGATGGGCACCGTCCCATCGATTAACGACGAGAAGATGCGGGCCAGATGGGTGAATTTCTTCCACCAGACGATGTTAATCCCATCTGGTTCGGGAGCGGCGTGGTTCCTCATGCTACTCACCGCCTTCTTCGCCTCATCCCGCGTGACTGAAAGACAGTCGCCACGCTGACTTGGCTGTTGCCGGCAAAACGCGTCGAACCGCCCGAGAACTGGAGTGCTTTCATCAAAATGACCCTCCTCGCTATAGAGTTTCCCCCAAAACCGCTCTACCTGAACAGCTGTTGGCGCTGGATCGGGGGCAGGCGTAGGTGGTTGGAACCAGCGGCCTGTGTCAGAACGGAAGAGGGCGTTGTCTAACGCCCGACCCAGCCACCTCTCTAGGGATTGCTTCGCAACATCCAGGTTCCGCACCTTCTCCACGTAGCGTTCCTTCACAATAAGAAGGATAGCTTTGTTCAATGTGTGGTGACGGCATATCAGTTCCGAGCTGATTTTTCGGATTTTAGGGGTGAACGCCCTACCCGCCATAACGAAGTCGCCACGAACGCCGCCTTATCATTACGTGTTTGAGGCTTAGACTCAACAGCCGCGTGATACACAGCCCAGTTCAAGCTGAGGAGATCAGCAGTCTCAGGAATTGCTGCTGCAAAGGACTCATTTGCCGCTTCTAGGCAACCAGGCTGAAGAGAAAATTTCCCGGTGATTCTCTCCCTCCTTGTTCCCCAGTCCTCTGTCAAATCGACGCGCCAATGGGGGGGTTCAGACTGCCGGGGGGTTCGATCTTGAGGCCGTCCGGCAGAGCTCCGCACGGAACGCGCGGAAGAGCGCCTGCCGGACAGCTCTGGTGGTAGTAACAAGAGATCGTAGCCTTGTCGTTGCAAGCGGACAGCCTGGTCTCGCAGATGTTTTTGCGAGATGTGTGCGAGCTCTGGGTGCACTTGGCTCCACAGAGCCTGCAACCTCGCCATGTAGCCCCGCCGCGACGGTACGCTATCCCTCCAGCAGCGGATGAGGTCCTCTTTGAGTTCTTCCGTCCACTCGAGGCGCCGATTTCGAGCCGTGGTCGTTGCCGTGGATCCGATCCGGGTGCCCCTCCCAACTGATCCTTGGTCCCCATACGAGAGGGACCGGTTGTGGGGGGCCTGACTAGGTGGTGGTCGAACCTAGTTTTTCGCGTGCTTGGCGGTTGGCCTAGCACGTCGGCGGCTATTGCGGGGGAGGTGTGCTCCCCCGGGCGATGGACACGCCAGCTTTCCTACGCCATATTATTATTTAAAATTTTTTTTTTTTAATAGACTTTATTGCTCCGTGCAACGCACTTCCTCATTTTGCACTGGGAAACATACACCTACCCCCGGGGGTTAGGCTCGGTCTTAACCTAGACCGGAACAATAACGCTGGGCTGCTCTCGAGGGTTCCGACATCACCTCGACTGCCGCCCAGTCAAAAAGTCGCGCGAGAATTCCATTATATCGCTCTGCGATAGCCGCTCCCTCAAGCCAGAGGGTTAGCGGCTACCGCAGTCCACAATCGTGTTGCCTGAGTAAACGGAGGGACCCAAGTATGAACGCCTTCTGCATCTGACCCGCTAGCAACCGGCCACCGGGTTTGCAAACCGGTATGCCAGCGAGGCCCGATACAAAAGACTCTTTCATCCCCCCTAGCGCGCCGATGATGAGGACAACGAGAGTTACCCTGAATCCTCGGTGCAAACGACGTAGCTCGGCCAGGAGAGGCTGATACTTGAGCCGTTTCTCCTCTGCCTTTCGCGACACGTTCACTTCGACCGGAGCCAAGAAATCAATGACGTATATCGTTTTGTCGTCGAAATCGAAGAGGACAACATCAGGCTTAGTCGCTTGAAGCGGCCGGATGGTCGCGAATGAGAAGTTCCAATAAATCTTGCACCTCTCGCCCACGACAACGGACTCAATATCTCCTGGTAAATAAGGCGGCACGGACTCTCGGTCTATCCCATGAGAGTGCCGTAGATGATAGTACAACACTCTTAGGGCCGCGTTATGGCGATAGATATAGCCGGAGAGGGCATATACTGGGCAGGCCGACAGTAGATGCATTAGTGTCTGCGGCGATTGTTTGCATGCACGACACAAAGTGGTCGGCAGAGGCTGACCCAAAACGCGACTGCGATAGACCAGGGTGTTGATGACTCCGTCTTGGCAGGCGCAGATAAACCCTTCGGTCTCGGACATCAGTCCAGCTGAGCGCAAAAAGGAAAAGGTCAGCTGGGTGAACAGCCCTTGCTCCTCGATGTGGTGGAAAAACACACCGTGCATGGGTCTGTCTACGTGCTGCCGAGTCAGGACAGTCTGTACGGCAGCCCTGATTGCCCGCCGACGTCACGACTTAGGCAACCGAGCGAGGGAGTCTGTACGCAAGGCGCCACGCCGGCGCCGGCGGAACTCCAAGCCGATGGTTTATGCCACACGATCTGCCGCCTTATAAAGAAAAACGCCCGCCCAATGAAGCTCATGCTGGTGCACAATCTTCAGGAGCGGGTCCGAGCTCGTTATTACATCGCTTGCTATCCCGAGAGCCCGCCGCTCCCGCCGCTCTGACGCAGCATATAGAGGCGCGGGGTGGAAGATCAAGGGTGCAGACTCCGCTGGATGTTCATTATCTTGCGTGTGCCTAATCCAGCTGTTTAAGCTCGTCTCTACGCCATTTGACGACGCCAAAGGAGTAGAGCTGGACCGGGACAGCGAGCATATTGGTGGCAGTGATCTTATTTTTCCCAAACAGATCTGATTTCCAGATCCGTCTGAGATGCCGCCTGTACAGACCGCTGATCGATGCCAATGTACCGATAATACCCTGCGGCGTCCAGGTGTTTGAAGACGCTCCCATCCACCAGCCGAACATCAGCCGTAACACCCTCTGCTCTCCCTCTCCTGAGATGAAGAACAGCGCACTTGTCCAATCCGAAGTCATCACACGATACATCGCTACGATGTTCAAGAGGAGCTTAAGCCCCCCTCCCCGGGAGCGTATTTCTTCCACCAGATCTGGTCCGGGAGCGGCGTGGTTCCTCATGCTACTCACCGCCTTCTCCACCTCACCCCGCGTGACTGGAAAACAGTCGCCACGCTGACTCGGCTGTTGCCGGCAAAACGTGTCGAACCGCCCCAGAGCTGGAGTGCTTTCATCAAAATGACCAGCCTCGCTATACAGTTTTCCCCAAAACCGCTCCACCTGAACAGCTGTTGGCGCTGGATCGAGGGCAGGCGTAGGTGGTTGGAACCAGCGGCCTGGGTCAGAGCGGAAGATGGCGTTGTCTAACGCCCGACCCAGCCGCCTCTCTACGGATTGCTTCGCATCCCCCAGGTTCCCCACCTTCTCCACGTAGCGTTCCTTCACAATAAGAAGGATTGCTTTGTTCAATACGTGGTGACGGCATTTCAGTTCCGAGCTGATTTTTCGGATTTTACGAGTAAACGCCCTCCCTGCCGTAATGAAGTCTAACACACACTGAACACGGGATGCCTGCCTCCGCGCTTCATTGATCTTATCCTGGAGCTGTGCAACGCGCCGCCGAGTCTTAGCCACGAACGCCGCCTTATCATTGCGTGTTTGAGGCTTCGACTCAACAGCCGCGTGATACACAGCCCAGTTTAAGTTGAGGTGATCAGCAGTCTCAGGGATTGCTGTCGCGAGGGAATCATTCGCCGCTTTTAGGCAACCAGGCTGGAGAGAAAATTTCCCAGTGATGCTCGCCCTCCTTGTTCCTCAGTCCTCTGTCAAATCGACGCGCCAACGGGGGGGTTCCGACTGCCGGGGGGTTCGATCTTGAGGCCGTCCGGCAGATCTCTGCACGGAACGCGCGGAAGAGCACCTGCCGGACAGCTCTGGTGGGAGTAACAAGAGATCGTAGCCTTGTCGTCGCAAGCGGGCAGCCTGGTCTCGCAGATGTTGTTGCGAGAGGTGTGCAAGCTCTGGGTGCGCTTGGCTCCACAGGGCCTGCAACCTCGCCGTATAGCCCCGCCGCGACGGTACGCTATCCCTCCAGCAGCGGATGAGGTCCTCCTTGGGTTCCTCCGTCCACCCGAGGCGCCGATTTCGAGCCGTGGTCGTTGCCGTGGATCCTATCCGGGTGCCCCTCCCAACTGATCCTTGGTCCCCATCCGAGAGGGACCGGTTGTGGGGGGCCTGACTAGGTAGTCTTCGAACCTAGTTTTCGGCGTGCTAGGTGGTTGGCCTGGCACGTCGCTGGCTATTGCGGGGGAGTTGTGCCCCCCAGGGGATGGGCACGCCAGCTTCCCTACACCATAATAATAATAATAATAATTATTATTATTATTAATCACACAGAAGAGAGTGGGAGGATTTTGTCATTTCGCTTAAAAAAATTCTCATACTCTCAAGACGTGTCTATATAACTCGCTCTTTTGATTTAACAGCCGAGCTTCTGGTTTTTTTTGCCCTGCCTACACACCGAGTCGACCTGGCAAAAATGCTCGCAATTCGAGGCGACGAAAATAAAAGGTCGAGGAGGAATTAAAACCCTTCAAAAACGTCGAGAAATTCAAGTGCTAATTCCAGCTGTCGGGAAATGGGCTAGCCAGTTTTGCACACGGTTAGATGAACACTCTGATTTGCCAATGGATTTCATCTGTGAAGAAATGGAACGAAAACGACTGATGTTTCGCTGCGTTATGTCTCCATCCGAAGAGCATTCCGTTATGCCTCTTTGTGAGGGTCGTGACGTGATAGATTCCTCAAATTTATGAGTTCCCCAATAAAAAATACATTTCATCGGTAATCACAGTTTCGAGCTACATTTTCTTGCAAGAACGACATTTTTTTCTTTCGTTTTTTTTTATAGAAGAAGCTTTGGATACGTAACTTATTTTTAAGATCAAAGGAAATGTGTTTACAATGTACAGAAACGTCGAATAATGAAATTTAGAAAAAATGTCCGTGTGCGGGGACTTTTTCGTACGCTCAAAAACTCTTGCAGTTTTGCACAGATTATGTACAGAACTATTGAATTTGAATAATGTTTTCTAGGAAGTATGTTCTAAATGTTTTTTTTGTAGAATGATCTATTATTAGTTTAGTTGTATATTTTAAAGCCGTTTATATTTCCAGAAAAACGTTTTTCAACTTTTAGCTTTCACAACATTGTCGAATACGATCTGATTTTTGTACAGAAATAGAATATTAAAAAAGATATTTCGAAATCAAGTTTTGTATAAGACAGTCGAATGATTTTTCGGGGATTTTCAATATTTTGTAAAAACGTATTGATATTATCATTTTTCCCAAATATGAAATATCGTGATAATTTCTTCACAAAATCAGATTATCGTACAGGGGATGTTTGACTAAATTTCGCAACAATCGTCAAAATAAAGTACTTCGTGGTATTTCAATCATTCAATCAAATCGAGTTTTATTTGCACAAGCGTTTAAAAAGGTTTTATAAAACGAGTTAATTGTACTTTAAATTAAAAAAAAATGTCTTGCTTTTAAACTTTCACAGTGTTTAAAATTTGCATGGCAAAAGTTTTGCACAGCCATAAAGTATAAAATATATGTTCTGATAAATTTTTGTATGAATCAGACAAAAGCTTCAGATTTGAAGCGGAACTTCCTTCACGAGGGAGTCAATATTGAACAACAGACGTACGTACGGTACGGACGATTGAAATTCAGACTTACTCATAGGAGGATCGTTGCGTTAAAAAATCTTGCTCATGCGATGAGCTTTGCATGGAAAGACATCTATGAGGAAGTAACGTGCGAGTTTCCAAATAACACAATTTTTTCCGATGCTATTATTACTGTTCCTCGGTCGTCACACTTATTTTTGGCATCCTAAATCTTTAGTCTGGCAAAACGACGATTTGGTTACTTTTGCAACTGCGAAGGGTTCGTTTTTTGCAACATAGAAAAAAAAATTGTTTATATGTTTTTATCTTTATAACAAGACGCGGAAACAATTACCAAAACTATACATTACATCAAGAGTTACTACATGTTGTTAAAAAAAAATCGTCCATTTTGTCAATGGGCACAGACTACGGAAAAAGTAGACGGATTCGATTCGGTTCAAAAAGTTGAATTTCTCTTGTCGAAATGGTGTGACTAAATGGTTCGACACACCTATTTGTAACATTGGATGTGTACGTATTCTCTTTTGCTAATGCGTCAGTGAACTGCTCTTCATGCCACTTCGGTAGGTACCGTGGTTTTTATATGGAACTTTTTTTTAACATACTAAATTCCAACTTTTTTGCATCAATAGAAGAATGTGTCCTTTGGCTATCAAATATATAAGAAAGTCAAGCCCCCCCTCCACAGTTTTCTAAGTTAGCGCAACTAAGTTTCCGGGTTTTTTTACCAATAAAAATTCGAAAATTTCAAGACAAATACAAAAAATGGTTCATTCGAAGTAATGTCCCTCGCTATTTACACATTTTTGCCATCTCTCTGGCAATACATAAATACCGCGACGATAAAAAGACGCGTCTTTGGACCGAAACCATTCGTCCAACCAATTTTTTACTGCATCACAATTAGCCAAGTGTAGCCCACCAAGCCATGCGCCATCGACCGGAACAAGTGATAGTCTGAAGGGGCCAGGTCTGGCGAATACGGTGGGTGTGGTAGCAGATCCCTTTTCAGTGTTTTTATGGTGTCCTGGGCGATGGAACTGCGATGGCACGGAGCGTTGTCGTGCTGCAATATCACACGTTGGCGTCGCGTATCCCATTCTGGCCGTTTTTGAAGCAATGCGTGGTTGATTGATTAGGTGTTGTCGGTAGCATTGCCCATTAACAGTTTCGCCCGGTTTCAGCAGCTCATAGTACACGATTCCTTTCTGGTCCCACCAAATGCAAAGCATTGCTTTTTTTTCCGAAGCGATTTGGCGGTGCCGTCGATGTTGACGCTTCGCCAAGTAAAAGCCACGATTTTCTGCATTTGGGATTCTCGAAATATATCCATTTTTCATAGCCAGTAACAATTCGATGCAGGAAACTCTTTCTGTTCTGCCGCAAAAGCAAAATTTCGGAAGTGACTCTTCGATTTTCCATATGTCTCTCAGTCAACTCATGCGGCACCCACTTTCCTTCCTTATGAATTTTTCCCATGACGTGCAAACGTTTCGAAATACATTGCCGTGTCACATTTAATGCCTCGGCAAGTTGATCGTCTGTTTAAGTGTCATCTTCATCCAATAACGCTTGCAGATCGGGGTCTGCAAATGTTTGCGGTTTTCCCGAGCGCTTCTTGTCCCCAGTCTCAAAATCGCCACTTCTGAACCGCTTGTACCAATCTACACACGTTGTTTTTGATGGTATATGTTCGCCGTAGGCCTCCTCAAGTAGCCGACGTGCTTCAGCCGCTGTTTTTTTTAGGCTGAAGCAAAAAAGCAATGCTTCCCGCGAATGCTGCTTATTTGGCACAAACTTTGACATTTTCAAGCTTAGAAAAACGATCGTTGTGTTGAGATATTTGTTTATATTACGACTGGGTATTCTTAACAGATTTCCAAGCTATAAAGACACCCAATTTCAGACCTGTATGTCAACTACATGTATCGCTAGCGCCATCTATGTGTAAAACCCGGGAACTTAGTTGCGCACCTAGTATATTCTTCAAAAGTGTCAACGTTTTTTTGACACCATTTTGATAAAAGATTTAATAGTTTATGCATTAACCTTGGAATTTAATCTTAAAAGCAACGATTTTTACAATCAAATAGTCATCTTTATTAAGGTAGGACACCACTGTAACAGGCTGAAAAAGGTCGTTTCTACCTATTTTTTTTGTCTAGTGGATTATTTATTTGGGATTTGAAAAAAAAGGGATGCTATTAAGCATACATTGAACGGATTCAGTGCAAATTTTTATTTTTTTAAATTTACACGAACATTATAAAAATGGTTTTCCCCGAACCATGTTTTTGAAATCGGGACGCAGCAGAGCTCGCACAATTTTCGTCCTATCGACTTGAAATTATAACTGGAGCTTCTTAGATTGATTGAACAGTCAAGTACAATCGATTTGCTGAAAATTGTAAAAAATATATCTCTTTTGATATGAAAATTATGGTCAAAATAATGAACTTTTTAAAAAAACTTGTCTCTATTTTTTTTTAATTTCTCCCCGTACTTGACTGCTAAAAGTGGTATAATGAACGAAAATTCCCTCTTGGTTCCGGGACTAAACTTACGACAGTTCTACCGCGTGCCTCGGAGAGCGTTGGCTGAAAACTAGTAGTGCTGGACTTGTGCGTCGTCATTTTGTATTTTTTTGACAAATAATTTTTTTTTTACATACTGCAATATATGTAATTATAATCCCTAAAAGTTCTATTGACCTGGTATTTTATTACTTTCTTTGGAAGAAATTAAATGTAAACGGTCGAAAATGAGCAGTTACAGTGGTGTCCTCCCTTACGGAAACATTGTACATAAAAATATCAAGTACCTAGGGTACTATTATAGGCACTTAAACAGTCTTATAATTATCATTGAGATCAAAATCAATTTGAGCAAAATTACAATTGTTAGCAGCATCATAATAAACTTCAACAACAATTTGTTGTTCAAGTTTATTCCCCGCTCCCGCCGCCCATCATCGAAAGGTCAGGCAGCCTCGCTGCGCACACATTTAAACCGTATTTTAGCGCTCTGTTAAAGTAGCCCTAAAAACTGTCAAAGTAACCCTTGATGTGAAAGTAAGACCGTTTTACGGTACTCAATCAAAGTTTCTTTATATGCCAAGGGAAGAAATACAGAGCTACAAAATCTACCGTCAAACTACCAGAGCAGTGGAAACAATATATTTTTCTATATCCGGGCGTCTATATCCTACTGTTACGTCCTAATCGGCGGATATCCATCTCGGGCAAGAAGAGCGATCTCTCCCTTTACTCGTTATTCGGACAATCCACGTTATATTAGGACAAGTTGCCCTGTTTCGAGCCGAACCTTGCGGAAAATTGCTCAGGATGGGCATGAGAGTGCGATTCGCGATTATAAACCATGACTCCTTATTAAGAGAAAAAAATGATAGAAATGCGAAATATTTAGTTCAAATGAAGCGAAATAATTCCAAGTTGAAAAAGACGGTGAATTTCATTACGAACTATTTGAAAAGCAAACATTCTCCCGTTTCCAAACATTATTACCAATTATACTATCAGATTGCTGTCAGGGTGAAAAGAGCGAGGTTGCATAAATTCCAAGGTATTGGGCGTTTAATTGAGGAGCCATGCGAGATCGCTGAAATGGGAGAACATCCCCATCTTTTCCCGTACGTCTGTGAAAAATATTCATGATTACTTACTCGTTTGGTTCATATGAAATGGAATGTGTGAAGTCCAATTGCTTCGGCTGCGTGAATCAGTGTAGGAATTCGTGATGGCCAGGTAGTTAAGATGTCAAAGTGCAGTTTTAGACTCTTGATCCTTTTTCTTTTATTTTACCCTTTTTCACACTTTTTACATTAAACCGACTTTCACTACGACTGCGATTACACTAATTATAGAAAGATCAACGTCGACTAATGTTTTTGCTTCAAAGTAAAATCGAGGGAGACTCCTTAGGTAGCGAACTTGACTTGATAAAAAAATGTTGGGAGACTTTCCTCTAATTACGGTTATAGAAGACTCAACAGGAACTGACTACTCGGAATTCGGTCGGCAGACTGACTTAAAGATTTTTCTTTTTCACGACGTAAGAATTAGGCGATACAGATTCTGATAGAGTAGGAGCTCACACTGTTGGTGATGCGTCTCTTGTGGAATGGAGAATAGTGCATAAAACATAGGTCGTCTCACATGATTGGTTGAATTACAGTGGGGGAATAATTTGGGAAATTTCTGATTGGGCAAGGGCTATGATCGATGCTGCATTACTAAGAATTGGATCTACGTTCTTGATCTCGAAAGTACTGGGAAGGGAGAATAGAGAGGTCTTGTGCGCGGCGAAGTGCCCATGGTTCGGGCCTTGTCGATTTTACGACCGGATCGATTTGGATATTTTGTTTATCAACCACCGGAGTTTTCGTGCTATCGTTTCGAGTCCCCATGTAGGCTCATATTTGTAAGTTAATAAATCTTACAGTAAGAAAAACACATGAACGCTTTTTGGTGAGAAACTACGCGTGGTCTTTCTGCATAATTAGACGATAGTCCGACTCGCAACAGTGGTTCTTAAAACCTTGATTCATCGCACTGAGTTTCGTTCACAATTTTTCGTCATATTATTTAAAAGTATTCGCACTAAAATAGTATGTATAAAAATAATTTTGTTCGGAACATTTTATATAAATATACGATTAAATAATCACGACTGACCCGACCCCCTGCGGATATTCGTCGCAAATTCCTTTGCTTTCAACGCACTTTGTAATAGGTTTGATTAAATCAGATTTGCGAGATCTACAATATCTTTCCATCTCCTTCCAATATAAAAGGGGATCATTGACCACGAGGAAATTTTTAACGCCGTCACTTGGAGTACGTTTTCCCCTTGCACGCTCTGTCCTTTCTTTCGGCTGGCGTATGTCATTCGATCCCGCTCTAAATTTTGTTGAGGGGCCATACTCTTGATACCAGACGCCGGTCGTATCAACTCAGCCGTCCCCGTACGCCAGTCAGGCAGAGAGTTTTCAACATAGGTTTCTTTTCAATATTAGCGACAAAGATCGTATTGTCTAGCGATGATTTCATCTGCTTCGACATATCGCCTTCCCGGCGGGAATCCATTAACGACCAATGAAGTGTGATGGTCTGTCCTCAAATTAGTCGCTTTTCCTTTTATTTGTCGGGATATTCGTAAAATATTGCGAATTCGAAAGTCGATCTGAATCCCAAAAATCGCGGCATATTACACTACACTGAAAAAAAAATTCGTTCATCCATCCAAAATTCAGTTGGCTTAACAAAATTGTATCTTTAAATACGTTTAACTTGATTTTTTATTGGCATAACAACAGTATAGTTGGGCAGTAACCAAAGATGCATTTATCTATATATCTTAACTATCTGCTTATTTAGCATGTCTGAGCAACTGTTAAAACAACAAAATTTCGAGACAACAAAATGCATTTTGTACATTCAACGATTCTTTTTTCTCAGTGTATTGTAACGTGTCGGAATTTGTTACAATACATTTTATTTGTTCGGGACTCGATCAGGGAAGAAATTAGTTTACACTCGTTGTTTTGGAAGTATTTGGTAATAAAATGACATTTATTCAGTGTTTTTGACTCGAAATAATGTTAAAAGTTTGCTGTGTACAAGTGGGGTATGTTGTTTGTGTTTCTAAAGTGTATTATGTGTGTCTTAATGTATTGCGTCTCGGTCGGTACAATATTCGAGTTGTGGACTCGCTCGGATGGTAAATGCGCTTGAACCCGATCGCTTTACCGTCGGTTGATAATTTTCTTCCCCCTCTCCTATGTGTATTGGCGCTCGCGGCGCGCGGAGTCTGCTGGACGCCTTTCCCTAGGTTGCGCGTGGCGCTGTCTGTCGCGGTACACTTTCTCTAGCGGTATCGACCGTAGCGCGCTCGATTTCAGCATGGCGCGCTATCCCCTCTCTTCCAACTGTCGCTCGTGGCGCGCGGTGCCGAGCGCGCTCTCGTGCTACCCGCCGTCCCTGGGTCCCCCCACTCTATCGACTCACGACGCGGTGGATCGCAGCGCGCTTTTGACTGACGCGCTACGGCGCGCTTTCTTCTAATTACTCCCCCTGAGCGTAATCGATTATCGCGCGTCGGTAATCGATTACTCTAACTTTGGCTGACGCCGTCGGATGGCACCGCGTATCCGCTTATGATAATGTTACCGCTTGTTATGTTTATTGTGTCGGTGTGGTGTTGAATTCGCGATGCCTCTCCGACCTTCAGGTTCTCCTGCTACTTTCGGGAGCCCTTGCGGAGATTTTGTGTTTTACAATTGTATGTGTGTGTGTGTATTGTCGCCTGTCTTTTGGATATCTCCTCGCACTTTCTATTCTCCTAATACTAATTTACTATCTCTCCTTTCGTAATTTATTTCTCCTTCGCTTATTCTTAATATTTTTTAGTGTTTTTTTCTTATTCTTATCCCTGTTTTTGTTTCCATATTTATTGACTAAAAAAAATGTCTGTTATAATTCTTCCTTTTTAAGTTTCTCAAGGTTCCCTCTCTCAGCTTTCCGCCCCAATAAGGAGGTACTTTCCTGAGCGGTACTTTTTTTTATCCACATAAAAAGTCAGACCTTCTTAAGGCGACTCCTTCCTTCTCTTGTTTTTCAATGTTTTCCCCCTCTCAGCTTTCCACCCTTAAAAAGAGGTACTTTCCCGAGCGGTACTTATCGATCCGCGAAAGAAGAAGAAGTGCCTTTCCTCCAACTTTCCTCCTTTTTTATACCCATATTTTATTGTTTATTGTTCCCCTTCCCTTGCCAATTACCCATCATCCCCTTTATTGTTAACTTTTTAAAACAAATGTATGCTTCCTTTGTTTTTTGTTACTTTCTCTGTTTTCTTTCCAACGACTTTTCTCCTTCCCGTACTTTTTACCTGTCGTTGCCGTTCTCTACTGTTTTTGTTTATTTTCTGCTTTTCTTTTTCTCTCTAACTTTGCATAACTTCGACTGTTTTCATTCTTTTCTGTTTTTCCGTCTCTCACTCGTGTTTCCTTCCGCATATTGTTTTGTGACCTTCAGTTTTTGTATTTACTTGTGTTTTTCAGATGTCGTACCTATCCACTTGTTATGACTTATTATTCCCCCTCCCCTACTCTCATAATGGGTCGGTTTATTTGAATTTGTGGTGGGGGTATGGCGCCTGAGACGGACCTGTACGTCTCAGTATATATCTACATTGGCGGCCAACTACTTAAGACCGCTCGTTGCAGGTACGGATAAAAGTTCGCCTCATGTCACGCTATCTGTTCACATCTCTGTAATATATTATTTGCGTAGTGTTGACTATTCGTCAACGATAAGACTGCGGAACTTTCTTGACAACAAAAATTTTCAAATTATTTTAGACTCTTTTTGAAAATGTGTTGTTACAGACACGGTCATATGCTTAAGACCGATCAGTTTCAGTGGATATTCTTAGAGACCTTTGTTGATATGACTGTCCTTGAAATAGTATACGGTTTGCAATCCAAAACAAAGCCTGTTAGTGCGAAAAAATAAATCGCGGAAAGAACATCGCATCGGACCTGAGAATTAAAATAAAATTGTTGAAAGATGAGGAATATTCATTTGCCGCGATAGCGAAAAAATAAAAAAAAAGTCTAAAATCGCTTGCGTACAAGTAATACGGTTTATTGATAAAACGGTTTCCGCCAGAAACGTCCCGAGGAGAAAAAGATCGCGAAAAACGACAAGACGAGAGGGTCAAATACTTCACCGAATTCGTGAAGCCGATCGTTATAAAGCGGCTGGACAAGTACGTGAAGGTGCTGGTGCTGCGATTGCACAAAAGATCAGTATACGAACAGTCAGGAAAATATTGAACGAGTTTGGATTAATGGGTCGAGTCGCGCGCAAGAAGCCTCTCATTTCTCAACGGAACAGAAAACTGCGATTGAAATTCGCTAGAGACCATCGGTATTGGACAATTGCTGATTGGTAAAAAGTTGTGTTTACCGACGAATCAAAATTTAATCGAATGGGCTCTGATGGTAAAACATACGTTCGGCGCCGAGTTAATGAAGAATTTTCTTCAAAATGTGTGAAAAATACCGCGAAAGGCGGAGGAGGATCTGTAATGGTTTGGGGAGCCATGACGCTTCGAGGTGTTGGTCCTATTCATAGGATCAACGGTAGCATGGACCAATATGTGTATATGGACATTCTAAATGAAGTCTTACTACCATTTACGAATGATCAACTCCTGGAACATTGGATTCTTCAAGCCGACACTGATCCAAAGCATACTGCTCGTAAAGTTACAAAAACTTTTAACTGAAAAAAATGTATCGGTTTTATCGTGGCCATCTCAGTCGCCGGATCTCAATCCAATTGAAATGTCTTGGATTGATGTTGATACGCGCATAAAATGCAGAAAACCGAAAAGTCTGAGCGAACTTATCGCCGTGATAGAGGTTGTCGTCGGCTGATAGAGTCAATGCCCCGTCGCTGCGAAAAAGTGCGTTATTAAATATATTATAAACTCAGCGAATACTGTATTCACTTCAGTTTAAATTTATCGTGACGGGCGATACTTGTGACGGGCGATATTTTCTCTACACGAAACGAGAACTCAAACCGGGTTCTGGTGCGAGAAACCACGGAACGAGAACTCAAACCAGGATCTGGTGCGAGAAACCGTCACCTTCGGCCGTCCCTCCCGTGCACGTGCATCCGCATTACCCGGGGCGCCAGAGAATTTTGTATCGCCGGATTTCTCAACCGGACTAAACTGGGGTCGGGGGGATCCAACCCGACCCACCAAACGGAGCTGGAGAACTCCTTGATTTTTGATTTCCCCCGGAATCCTAACCGGGTTCGGAGACTGGAGCTCTCATCGATTTTTAATCGCCGGAATCGTATAACCGGACTAACCTGGATGCACTTGCACGAGGGAGGACGGTTGCGGTACTGCACGGCCGCTCAGGCTGTGGGTTGTGGTAGAGGGGTCGGGATTCACTGGGGAGTAGCGTGAACGATCACGGGATCTGTCACTTCCGCGACACCGGAAACGTCACTAATAATATAAAACAATGGTTTTATTTTATAATGCGGGAGCCGGTGAATTATCCACCCGAGAACGTTTTACGGAAACGTTACACGACCGAGAACGAGAGAGCACGACGACGTGCCTCTTACGCGAGAACGAGAGCGCGACGTCACGGGTGCGAGAGAGACCCGACACGTCTCTCCATCGCGGCGTCTGATCGACAACTCTCTCACGATATCTCCAAAATCGGGGGCGATCGCGATTTGAGAGACAACCGTCTCACGCGAAGATTCGTTAGCAACTCTGTACCTCGCGCGACCAAGGCCGGCGTGTGAGGGATTATGCGAGAGCGAGACAGAGCGCGTTAACAAAACAAATGTCAACACGCTTGCGGCATCGGACCATGCGAAATCGCCGGTTCAAGCGAGAACTTTATCTCGTATAATATCGAGATCTGAAATATTATTTCAGGAGCTGGAATATTCTGATAGAATATTCCTTTCGGAATCTATATTTTCTGCCCGAGTTACCCCGAAAACGGAACGGTAACAAATCGGGAACTTTTCTCGTCGGTAACATGGAGGCTCTCGGAGATCGCAACCTCGGGTCACCGTGTGAAAGCGGGCAAAGCTTCTTTCTAGAAGCGCGGCGCGGAGATCTCCAGCCTCCGCCCGTAACCTAAACGGCCCGCTCTCCAGCACGATGCACCACTACGGTGGGGCGCCGGCGTTTCAGCCGGGCGTGCACCGATTCCGCGAGAGGCCTCACTGGGTGCATCCCTCGGTCGGGATTGCTCAGTACGTCGAGCCACACGCCGCTCGACCGAGTTCCGCACGCCAACCTAATCAAAATGGAAACACAAACCAAAACCTCAAACGTAACAAGACAAACATTCTAGAGAAAGAACCCTTAACACTAACGGATGGGTCGCAACCCGGGCATCGAGAGCATATCTTGATCATCGGTAGCATTTCTGTGACGTGACTCGAAAAATCACGTCACAAGTATTATTTTGTGTCGGTCTTAACTAGTTGTCCGCGGTTAAAATTTGAAAAAAATGATATATCGTTGATAACAATTGCGTAAAGTAGTTGAAAGTAAAGTTTTGTCATAGCATTGGCATAAATAAAGACTCGATAGTTACGTTAAAGAAAAAATTGAAATGGTTAAAAAAAGTATTTACTACTTGGTATAGCTGCGTAATTGTGTACTCAGCGGACGTTTTTGAGGTAGCCCTATAGCCCTTTAGGTAGCACTGATGAAAGCCGATTTCTCTTTTTGCTGATCGCTTCAATTATTCTGGATACGGTGATCCTAGTCAGACTACCCAGATGCTCAAGAATGAAAGAAAAAATGCACGGTATCTCGTTACAGCTCATTCATTCAGATTTTATTTTGCTGATGGACTCTCCAAATCTGTGGATGTATGTGCGGTGCCGAGGGCGAGATGAAGAGGAAAAAAGGGAGCAGGATTAGCTTTAATCTTCGTAATTGTACGGCCACGGAAGTTGCAACGAGAAGGCGAACCTTTGATTACATGTACTTCACCGTATTCATGAATCCATGTATGACGCATTCCGACAGGTTGTGGCTGTTTCAAAGTGCGAACTATCCGAAAAAATTACCAACTCAAGATTAAAAACTTTTTGTGAGAAATCTTTGTTTTAATTCTCGTTTGAACGCGGAGAAATGATATTGAAGCTATGTTGTCAATTTCTGTTCGAAATTATATAGTCAACGATTTTTTAAAAGAGAGAGAGAGAAAGAGAAAGAGAGGGGGGGATAAGAAAATAAATGGAAATGCGAGAGTGGACGCTACTGAATTTCCGATTGAAATAAGTGGTTCCGCAATCGGACTTTGAAGATTTCAATGCTTGGAGATTCCGTCACGTCAGATGGTAGTGAATTCCAAAATTGCGCTGCAGATATGCCAAAAGAACGTTCTTTAGTAGTGGCTCTACACTTAGGTATGGCAAATATTGCGGGTGACCGCCTTGAAGAAATGCACAGGGAAGGATCCCGGAGTGGAAGAAGCTCGCTGAGGTAGTGTGGCACGCTTAAGTTAAGAATTTTATAAGCTAGTCTTCCTAGGAAATAAAAACGCCTATTCTTGACAGAAAGCCAGTTTAGGCGATGACGATAAGGCGTGATATGAGTATCTCTTCGCAAATTCAATATAAATCGAATACAACAATTTATGAGCTTCGGTAGCTTAGTGTCAAGTTCTCCTGATAAATCATTATAGACTTGGCAGCAATAGTCTACGTGCGGGAAGATTAATGTAGTGACTAATTTAACTCGGAGTTGCATAGAGAGTGAGTTCTTATGATATTTAAGCCTATAAAGAACATTATTAACTTTTTGGGAGATGCTGGACACCTGTAGACGCTAGGACAAATTGGAAGTGACCCATACACCCAGGTTAGGCGCCTGAGAGACATAGGGTATTACAGTATTGTTACCAATTAAGGGAGGACAAGTGGTTAGGTCCAGTTCCCGGACATAGGCTGAGCTACCAAGAATTAAGGCTTTAGATTTGGAGGCATTGAGAGTAAGTCCATTTACTGTCGCAAACGTGGAAATTATGTTCACATCATGTGTTACCATGTCAACGGCAACCCTCAGATCATTCCGATGACAGTGCAGGTAGATCTGGGTATCGTCAGCAAATATCATTAAGCTACAGAAGCGGAGCCCACGACCAATGTCATTGATGTATAAAGAAAATAAGAGTGGGCCAAGAACGGAGCCCTGAGGGACACCCCTAGTAGAGGGTAACCAACCAGAGCACCCTCCCTGGTCGTCGACCACAGCTTGAGTCCTTCCCGTAAGGTACGAGAAGAACCAGCTCACAGTCTGAATTGAAAATCCAAGAGATCTAAGTTTTAGTAACAGTTGTAAGTGGGGAACTGTATCAAACGCTTTACTAAAATCGAATAAAATAAGTATAGTTAACATTTACTGGTCGACACCAGTTCGAATATCATCAGAGACTCATAGGAGCGCTGACTGCGTGCCATAAGTTTCCCTGAATCCCGATTGGCGATCAGTAAGCAGATTATGCTCCGTACGGAAGGTCGTAATTTGAGAATGAACAATGCGGTCTAATGCCTTAGAGAGCTCGGGAAGGTCCGCAATAGGTCGGGTATCTGATGGAGTCCGAGGAGTTTTTATTTTTGACAATGGACGTATGAACCCTCGTTTCCATTGGACTGGGAAGTATGAATTTTGAATAGAAAGATTAAATAATGCCGCTATTGCCGGTAGGATAGATGTATGAGCTTTAGCGATAGGAAAGGGAGAAAGGCAATCAGGACCAGTACGCAGAGAGGAGGCCGTAGTAGGCGGGAAGTATTTAACAACTGAATCTAATGTAATTGGTGAAAGAGAAAAAGAATAAAGCGGTCGCGGAGCGGAGTTTAAAGTATTAATAAAATCGGTGTGCGAGAGTGGACTTCCAGTTCCGGAGATAGATACGTAATATGCATTTAGTTCTTTAGCGCTGAAGAATTTTAGAGGAGAAGATATGTTAGCTTTTATAAGACCCCAATTTGCAAGCTCCTTCCAGAGTCGAGCCGCTTCATTAATAGTACTGATCCTAGGGAATAAAAAATCTTCTCTTACTTGGCGTAGTTGTTCAGTCACACTATTCCGGAATTGACGATATATAGTATAGTTCCGCACTATTAGTATGCTTTGCACGCCGGAATAATTTGTTACGCTCGTAAATCTTACTTTTGATTTCAGCTGTAAGCCACGGAGTCGGATATTTACGAGGTCAAAATTGACGCATAGGTGCTAAAGAGTCGAATGCATCACTAATTACCCGTGAAATGGTCGTAGCTACAATATCTACATTATCGACGATATTATGACATTCTGAGATTGACTCAATAAGCGGAAAAATAGCAGTAACAACTTTTGTGTTTAACGCTCGCTCGTTAACATTTTTGAGGCAACGCCGTGATATAACTCGCGTGGATGGTTCCAGAAAAGTTACAACATAAGTTATTTGAAGGAGGCCATGACCAGCAATAAAAGGCGCTGACGTCTTCTTGAATGACAATACATTCTCTTCCGAGTCGACTATAAATACGTCAAGCCACGAATCACTGTATGCCGTGTGGTATGATGCCTCGGACGGAACCAAAAAGAGTGAGTTTGAGGAAATAAAATCTCTCAGGACCTCCGCATCATAACCGTACGCTAATAAACTACAATTTAGATATCCTGTTATTATGGTTATACGGTTATACGCGTGGTTAAACCTATGAAAGCTCGAAATGGAGTCTCCAAAAAACGAACCCTTTGCTCGCCTATAAATGGACGCAAACAAAACTGATATTCCGTTGGCTATAGCTATGTCGAGTAATACGTATTCTGGAGAATTCGAAAAAGCCGAGGCCGATAAATCGAGCAATTTCACACGAAATATGTTATTAATGTAGGATGCAACGCCACCACCCATCTTACCCTCTCGATCATTCCTAATTATGAAAAATCCTTTTATGGCTTATGGATTGTATCCTTTATGGATTGTAAAACCCAAATAGGGTTTTACAATCGACACAGTAATGGCCGACCATTGGTTGCCAAAGAAAAAACGATTGCTATATGAACGGGCCAGATCCGCACCATGCATGGTTGTTAATGGTCGACCATGAATGGCTGCTAAGACTTGGCCAAATATCATGCGCCCATATTGGCCCAGCAACGGCTGCCGGATCTTCTGCCGGAAATAAAAAACAAAAAATTGACAAATTATGAATATAAAAATTCTAGTAGTATTTTTTTAATTTTCTTATGCTTTACTTATGTCCATATACAATAATTGCATTAGAAACGCTTTCTGCATTGTTCAAGTTTTTACCTAACATCGGGATCGAACCTACGTCTTTCGCTCTAGTGTTGAGCGCCGTACCCACTTAGCCATCCTAACACTTACAGAATCGATCGTTTGTTCGTTCCCTACTTTTATGCCGATAATTTTATTCGTGACATTAGAGTTTACCGACAATTTTTTTGGTCCATTTAGGCTGTAAAAATAACTCGTTCGTTTTGGGTGAAGTTCCGAAAAGCATACTCCTCCGATCGAGCTGAAATTTTGCACCGAACTTCTTCTCATTATCCTAAGAGAAACCCTTAACGGATTTTTGACGACTAGCAATAGTTTTCGATATATCGCATTGTTAAGTTAACTATTTCATGCCATACGAGTATATCTGTATATCCGATAGATACCCCCCACTCGTCCGGCCTCGCTGCTTTCTGGCAAGCAGTGCTCGCTCGTACGTGCATATCACTTGCCATGTGGGATGGGTTTGTTTGGGTTTATTTAATATAGTAGAAGCGCAGTACAATAAATAACATTCAATATACAATATATCGTAAACTATTGCTAGTCGCCAATATCCATTTAAAGGTTCTCTTAAAATATTGAAAAGAAGGTCTGTGCAAAATTTCAGCTTGATCAGTGGGATACGCTTTTCCAAACCTTATCCCTTGTTTTTACATATTGCAGTTTAACGACCTGCATTTGCAAAACGCCCAAGAACAAACCATCAATGGCTGGAATAGATCTGGCAAGCCCTCCATCCGCCTACGATACCCCAATGCTGATCGCCATATTATCGGTGCGATGGTATTGGCCCACCAATGGCTGGCATAGATCTAACAAGTCGTTCATCCACCTACGATACCCCAATGCTGGTCGACGAATTATTGGCCGATTATCAGCAAACCGTTTAATGGCTGAACGCTGGCATTTTTGTTACGACAGGCGACCCTATATGTGAAGTTCATCCGGGATACGTGAATTTAACCAAGTTTCAGAAATGGAAATAGTATGAAAATTGTTTTCCTGGAGGTATATTCGTACTTAGTCAATATGCGCAAGAAGAGAGTTCGCATTTAAATGACGAATTTCAAGTTTAGAATTAAGTCTTTGCGAAGACAATTGATTGATAGTGCTTGGAGGGTGACTCAATCGTGGGAGTCTGATGAGATTCTCAAGATCCTCTGATTTGCGAATTATTATTCGAGATTGATCATTTGCTTTGCGCATAAAGATTGATCCCCCCACTGTCCAGACATGCTTATAGTTAGTTTGCCGTGCTCGAGCTCTCGTTTGTCGCAGTAAATCATAAAGCTTACTTGGAAGGAGCTTATTAAGGGGGGATTGTCTTTTTTTTTCGCAAAATTTACCGCTTTTTGGGAACTTTTTGTGAAGAAAGTATACAACGGAAAACTTGTGAAACTTGGCATATAGTTGTATTGATCTGTTTACTACATACAAAACATTTTTTAAACAATTTCATCAAAAAATCCGCTTCCCACCCCCCTCGACGCGCGATGGTCCTTTTTTGATGGTGTGCACGATTACAGCCTTCACGTTCATCCTGCAACAAAAACCCAAAAAGCATTTTACTTTAGACACATATAGCTATCGTTCGATGAAGGGGAAAAAAAATTGACGATTTGGTGACGTTTTGAACTTGAAGTATCGATTTTTCGAAAAAAATTGATCGATTTTTTGTTATAAATAAAAAACTATTAAACGTATTGCTTTTTTGCTTCATCAAACGATAAAAGGATGTCAGCTGAGCATTCTGTCCAAATTTGAAGGCAATCGGTTGAATAGTTTTTGAGAAATCGTGCACACCATCAAAAAAGGACCATCGCACGTCGAGGGGGGTGGGAGGCGGATTTTTTTATGAAATTGTTTAAAATTTTTTTTGTATATAGTAAACAGATCAATAAAACTATATGCCAAGTTTCACAAGCTTTCCGTTGTATACTTTCTTCACAAAAAAATTCCCAAAAAGCGGTAAATTTTGCGAAAAAAAAGACAATCCCCCCTTAATGTACATTTTTCGTTAACATTGTCTCCAAAGACTTTTTGAGTGGTAAGTTCACGTTTTGTACGCTTGGCTTTAATAATTAAATCGCGAATTAAAGCAGATGTGAGGCTGACAAACAACGAAAACGAGTTTCCTGTATTAGTTGAGATTGGAGATGTTGCACGATCATTATCAGCTCTCTGTTTACGCTTAAGAATTCCGACGGATAGGATATGCGTCGAGAGATCAGTTAGGCCAAGCACTGCGAGTACCTTAAGGACGAGAGCTTTCGGTTCTTCGCCACGACCTTGAGGGAGGCCTGCCACTATGATCTCATTTGACCCTGAAATCTGAGTTCCGATTTAGTTTCTGATCTCCGAAAGTTCCTGGCGGAAAAAAGAATTATCACGTTATAATTTTGCATTTGCAAGTAACAGTTGTTCAAGCGTGTTGTTATGTTCGGCTGAAGTAGCAATTAGCTGAAGTATCGTACTTAAAGTATCATTGATTTTTTTAATAGCCTCACTCTGATCAAGAAGCATACTGACAATAGTATCGAGGGTCACGTTAGAGAAAGATCTATCAGGAACGAGAGTCTCATTGGACGCCGGCGCTGACGGATTAGACATGTTTTTTATCTCGAAAGAACAGCATCTACTAATTGTTGAATAATTTAGAAAGTTTTTCGCACAGCCTGAGTAATACGCACGGAGACACACTTGACATGTAATCGAATTACGCGCAATAAACTTATAGCATTTAAAGCACTCCGAAGGCATATAGTATCCCTACGTAACCGACTGTAGGAAGAAGTTGTCCGAGTTGATGAGATATATGATATATCGCGACGCAGCGATAACGTGATTTTCAGACGAGTAATCGATCGATCGAACGCGCTAGATCCTGAGCCGTGTGAGTCAAGAGTGCGCATGCGTATCAGAGGTAAAGACGAACAGATAATACCGTAGATCCGTAAGTCCAGAAGCGTGGTTAAGAAATGTGTTAATCTTTAGCACAACATATTTAACCATCCAGAGCAGAAACAGCCTTTTTGAAGCATTGAATCAGTGTAAAACAAAAAGAGGCGAGCTTTTATTCTGAAAGAATAAGCCCGTAGGCACCAGGTGTGCAGTTAAAAGCCCAAAAGTGGAGAGCAAGAAAAAGGCGTGCAGAGCGACTCACCGGTGAAAAAGAAGGGGAAAGAGAGAGAGAGAGAGAGAGAGAGAGAGAGAGAGAGAGGGAGAGAGAGAGAGAGAGATTGAGAAATTGATTGATCATTTTATTATGCCCTAATGAACTTTGGGGCAATTTCATACAAAAAAAATCAACAGAAAAGAACAAAATGATTATAATGACAATGATAATAACAAAAAATAATAATAACCAACTTATAAGAACGAGTTAATAATTATAGTTTATAATAACGTCTTATATATTCATCTTACAATTACGATATCGTTTATTCTAGATTCATCCATATTTCGCCTAATATCAATAAAAGTAAACAAGATAAAAGAAATAGATCAAGTAACACAAAAAGCAATCGCACTGGAGCATTAATTATGAGCCGAAAGTCGGGCAACCGTCGCGACAGGAGGTGGAGTGACAGTTTGTCACTCCACCTCACAGGCTTGTAGATGACTAAACAAACGTGTTTTAAATACAATAAGTGACTGAGAATTCGTAATATCATTCGGCAATGAGTGCCAAAAATAGGCAGCGGATAGGCCGAACGATTTGTGCAACGTCGCCATACGATGGTTTGGAATTGCAAACGTCTCAGGTGAATTTCTAACCGATCTTCGTAGAGCAGGGTTCACAGTAGGTAATAGCTCTGTGAGGTAAGATGGAGTTTGTAGGAAAAGGATGCGGTAAGTAATAATCCCAAGAAAGTATAGTCGCCGGTTACATACAGTGAGCCAGTTTAGTTGACGCCTGTAAATAGAAATATGCTCACTTTGCCTCAGATTGAAGACGAAGCGTACACACAAATTTAACAATCGCTGTAGTCTGGTATTCAATTCATCTGTGATGTCATTATATACTCAACAACAGTAATCGAAGTGTGCAAAAATAAGCGTGGTAATTAGCTTAGTCCGAAGGCGTGATGAAAGACACTTTTCATTGAAACGAAACAAGATGCAATTTACTTTTTGTGAGATAAACGAGATATAATGCTTCCAAGAAAGGCTAGAATCAAATAATACTCCAAGATTTCGAGCAACGGAAGTAAATGGCAACTCGATATTATTGACAATTATTCGGAAGCACGTTGATGTATCAATTTTTCGTGTGAGAGCAGTACTACCAAGGACCATAGCTTTGGATTTAGAGGAATTTGGTACCAGGCCATTAGCTAAAGCAAATTCATGAACAACATTTGCATCATACGAAATCTTTGCAATAGCCTCATTCAAGTCATTAGGTTGGCAGTGGAGATAAATTTGCGTGTCGTCTGCAAATAACATCAACTAAAAATAACGTAACCCAAGACCAATATTATTTATGTGGAGCGAGAAGAGTAGTGGACCGAGGACAGAACCCTGTGGGACACCTCTGGTGGAGGCCAACCAGTCAGAGTGCTGACCCCACTGGTCCACCACAGAATGTGATCTGCCCGTGAGATAGGAGAAAAACCAGGAAACCGTTTGAAATGAAAACCCCAAGGATCGAAGCATTAGCAGTAGCCTCAAATGTGGCATCGTATCAAACGCCTTGCTCAGATCAAAAAGTACCAATAGCGTAAGCATTCGTTGGTCAATAGCATGACGAATATCGTCCGAAACTTTTTAAAGTGCAGTTTGGGTGCTAAACGACTCCCTGAAACCAGACTGGCGGTCGTTCAAAGCATTATGTTGAAAAAGAAATTCAGTGATTTGAGCATGGAGCACCCGCTCGAAGACCTTGGATAATACGGGAAGGGTCAAAATCGGACGTATATCTGATGGTTCTCTTGGTAATTTAACTTTCGAGAGTGGCCGAATGAAAGCGCGCTTCCAGAGAGACGGAAAGTGAGAAAACTTGATTGATAAATTGAAAATATCTGTGACCAACGATGTAATAGACGGATTTATCTTAGACAATGCAAATGGTGAGAGACCATCTGAGCCTTCGCGAATAGAAAAAGAGATTGTGGTAGAAATTGTATTAGCCACAATGCCAGGAGAAATTTGTGAAAAAGCGAAGCAAGGCAAAGCAGGATCAAGTTCCGATAAAGTTGAATATTGACTTAGGAAGTCAGTGTACGATAATTGGGGATCAGTTCCAGATATCGAAAAGAAATAGTTATTAAGTTGTTCAGAGCTGAAGAAGGTGAATGGAGAAGAAAGACTAAGTTTTGTGAGGCTGAGATTAGCTAGTTCCCACCATAACCAAGCTGGCTCATTTAAAGTACTGATCCTAGTAAATAGATGCTGTTCCCTCGCTTGGCGAAGCTGCACAGTCACACTATCCCTGCACTGACGATAAGCAACGAAATGAAAAGTATTGCAAGTACGTTTTGCGCGTCGGTAGAGGAAGTTCCGTTCATTCATCAAGCGTTTTAATTCAACGGTGACCCATGGTGCAACGAATTTACGAGGCCGAAATATACAGAGGGGAGCCATGACATTGATGGCGTCACCAACTGAACGCGTAAACCTAATAACCAGTTCCTCAACAAGAGCAGGGTTACCATCAAAAAGAGCAAAAGAGTTCTTGATATGTGTAATAGATGAAGTCAAAGAGTTTAAATATTCTTCCTCGTTGAAAAATTTAAGATATCGTTTGGCAACTGTCCGAGAAGCTTGGATGGAACCGTTAAGATTATATACTTAATAAATCGTGACCTGCAATAAACGGCTCAGAAGACTGATTTTTCGTGACCAATTTTTCTTCCGAATCGATTATTATAACGTCGAGCCGAGAGTTGCTATGGGAGGTATGGTACGTTACCTCGAAAGGAACTAGAAAAAGTCCTTGAGAGAAAATCAAGTCGCGGAGACTCGCTGATTCATGATTTCGCATAAACAGATTACAGTTCAGATCGCCTACGATAATAATATTGCTGAATGCATGGCTGAATTTCATATAGTCACTTAAAAAGTCTGTGAATAGAGCACCTTTTGGCCGTCGATACGTAGATATAAATAATATTGGAGGACCATTGGGCAAATGTAACTCTAAAAGTAAGTATTCCGGAGAATTGGAGAACGCAGATGGGGACGCATAAAGAATTTTTGTACGCAATGAACATTTTATGTAACACGCAGTACCGCCACCCATTTTACCGTCACGATCATTCCGTATAAGAGTGTAGCCACTTAGGGCAACAAGTTCATCTGGGATAGATGGTTTGAGCCAAGTTTCTGAGAGTGCTATTATGTGGAATGAATTATCTTGGACAAAAAGTCGAAATTGATCGATGTGAGCAAGAATGGAATTGGCGTTAAAGTGTGCTATACGAAGCTGATCAGTCGACGGAACATAATTTCATCGCAATGATTCCGAGCTTTCCGAGAGAGGGAGAGAGAGAGAGAGAGAGAGAGAGAGAGAGAGAGAGAGAGAGAGAGAGAGAGAGAGAGAGAGAGGGAGAGAGAAAGAGAGAGAGAGAGGGAGAGGGAGGGAGAGAGCGAGAGGCGACCACTTCTTGTAATTTTCGATTCAAAAAGGGAAGACCATTCAAATTGTCTTGTACGCCTTCGAAAATTTAAATCATTTCCAATGGCAGTCGTTCATTATCGTCTACCCTCTTATTGCGCAAAAAATATCAAATTGCAAACTTCTTTAGCAAAACAGATGCAAAACGGGTTTTTATTTTCATTCTCTTGTCGTTTGAAATTTACATTTAAAAAAATAGAGTTCAATAAAACATTTTTTAAGCATACTTCGTCCCTAATAATGGAGAAAATAATAACCGGAACGAGGTATTTCTTTCCCGTCTAATTTTATTCCGTTCATTAAGTTCTGTAAGGGAAAAAAAGTAGAGCGCGTCTCGCTTGACTAACACATTGAAACTAATCTCGATATTCGAGAACTCAGAAGTACACCTCGGAGGTTTTTTGGGCAACGAGAAGTTTCACACGCCTGAAGAGTTATGAATATAGCATACTTTTCTATACTTGGCTTTCGACTAGTTGTGTTTATCGTTTTCGTTCACTAGCCTCACGTCTTATTGCGTGTAATTACTATACAAACAGTACTATTGGCATCCGTGCGACAAGTTTGTCTTTCTCGGAGAATTTATTGTGCTCTCTCTCTCTCTCTCTCTCTCTCTCTCTCTCTTTCTCTCTCTCTCTCTCTCTCTCTCCCTCCCTCTCCCTCTCTCTTCTGATACGTTTTACAACGTCTCGTTATTGTCAGCGCAAGGCATTTTCATCTGGCTTTGCGCCACCGCAAATTGAGAAATTACGTGGTATATCCTCATCCTGGAGAAACAGAGGGAAAACTTTAAAAAGCGGGTTAAGGAAAAGTGAGATAAAACTGGAGATGTCGGAATCCTCGAGAATAACGAGGTACTGATACTCGGGAGAGTTGTACAACGAATTTTCTCATCTTCGGACCTCCAGAAATAAACGGGTGAGAGAGAAAGAGGGGTGAGAGAGAGAGAGAGAGAGAGAGAGAGAGAGAGAGAGAGAGAGAGAGAGAGAGAGAGAGAGAGAGAGAGATGAACGCGAAAAGACCAAGAAGGGTAAGAACAAGAGAATAAAGTGGTAAAGGGGGTTGAGAAGAGTACGGATGATCCTCAGAGAGGGCCGAGGAGGAGGAGGAGAGAAAAGTGCGGCGAGTCTCGCTCCGTCGAATCGAATCGGAGTACCTATGGGAAATAAGTTTCGGATGATCATACACTCAGCTATGTCACCTGAACTCTTACGTATACGTACAGCTCGCAGAAATTGCAAAAGCGTGAAACACGACCCTCGTGTATTTTGTCGAACTTTAAGTTCTACTAGGATAACTATGAGCATTTAGTTTGGAACGGACGGTCACGGCGTAC
Source organism: Ophion ellenae (assembly GCA_963210295.1). Lineage (NCBI taxonomy): Eukaryota > Metazoa > Arthropoda > Insecta > Hymenoptera > Ichneumonidae > Ophion > Ophion ellenae. The sequence goes on along the minus strand of OY723390.1, from coordinate 8,690,305 downwards.
GAAAGATTCTTCAATTGTTGAGGACGTCTGTTGCGTGTCGAGTGTGATTACGGAACAAATGAACCAAAAATGATATTTCCAGGATAATTTTGTTCAATCTCTATCAGAGGATAGGATGCAGTGCACATACATTTGCAGCAAAAATAATTATGTATCCCGAATTCAGTACTTTGAGCTCATAGTGTTATTTCAAAACGTAGTTACTACGAAGATGTTATGGCGAACAGTTTGTATTTATAATAATACGGAAGAGTTATTATGAAACCATCCGTTAAAAACAACATTATTTTAGACGTTATGTAAAAATAATTTTTGTCTTTATATGAAATGGTTTCTTTGATTTTTGTGTAGACTTCATTGTTTTCAGAATTTTCCCTCTTGTTGAGGATTCCTGTTTTTTGCATTCGCAAAAGACGGTATTTATGAAACCGATTGAAATCGACGATGGCAACATTTTCGGTGTGGTTGATCTTTGCAGACTTTCAGTTTCTATGTCAATGAATTACCGCCATATATAGAGACTTTTCAAGATTCACCAATAAGGATTTTGGAAACGACATGGAATTCTTAAATACTGTATGAGTGGTGATCGACAACACTGAATCAATCTTGAATGAAAAAAAAAACAAAAGTTCTGAACAATTATTTGTTGAATTACTTTTTGTGTGCAGAAGTTGAAAACTTTTGGGTATCGTTACGATAACGAATCAATTTTCATATGTTTATCAGGGCTAATTTTTTTCTGACTGTTGCCGTACCGGAAAGTGCTGAATACTGAGCAATTGAAATATTGAGATATTGCAACAAATGTTTGTATCATCAAGGCAATATGCATTGATGATACAAACCACACCAGGAGAACGTGCCTGGTGTGGGAAAACTAAACATGCCAATGAAAAATTCATCAATACAGAAAATCCATATCATCATTTCCACTCATGGCTTACCTATTATTATGTAGAGCTTGCCAATGTTTATTTTAGTTCAAATTATACCCTTTAAAAATTATTCAGTTATTTTCGTATTTCCATTTACGAGTACAGCATCAAGCTCCATTAATATTAGAACCAAGATACACCTATAAATGAGGTTTCAATGTGCTTGTATTTATAGACCGTGGATGTAAATAGCTCGTTATTGAACGAAAAGCATTTTTGCAATAATTAACGGGTCCGGAAACTCAACTTTTATAGCACTATATGCAACCTATTTTCCTAAGGGCCATCCCATTTCATGTACCGTATCTCAAGATAAATGCCTTCTCTAAAGTAGTTCGCTTAATCCTTCTCGTCCAGCCAGGATCATGGAAGAAATACAAAAATGTCCATGAAAATCGAATTTCTCCTCGGTAATACTGTCAGATTTTTCAAACTCCCTTCGCTGATTGCTAAAAACGATACGCTTCTTTTGGTAACACCATGAAATATTATCGAAATAAATTGAGGTTGGAGGAAAAAAAATCCTTTCTACTGTCTCGATAAAATCCTCTTATCGTTCGTCTTAGATTATTAACGCGTCATTTCGATTACATCTGCTTTCGCGACGACCTATTTTTGAGTAGTGTCGCTGGTTCAATTAGATTACGGGGTAATATTGATACTCCGACTGCTACAACCTCACGATCCATTTTATTTCGTAACCCGAATAAAATATATTGGTAATTATATATTTAAGAGCACAATTCTTTGGTATTTATAAATGTTCTTCTATACTAGAGCGAGATTTTACGAACTCGTCTCTGTCACTTTTTACCCTACACTTGCCACTACACAATTTCCAGTTTCTCAGAAAACCCACAGGATCTGGCCCACAGCCACTCTTTTCCAATACACTGCTATATCATTTTAACTCGAGGGCAGAGCAAAAATGTGCAAAAGCTATGCCGATAAAGGCGATATTTGATTGAGTTTGAGCTGGTTATCATTGGATACTCGGTAAAACGCTGAGTATTCGGTGCGTAAATTCGTACACGTCTAAGCGGTCACCCATCTAAGATCGGTACATGCTAACTTTATTTTTAATATATATTTCTGGTCGGCGAGAGGTTGGGTGACATCTCAACCGTTTTTCTTGAATTTTTTTGTCACAGAACATTTGTTTTGTTTTCACGAAAGCGTCGTCATCAGGCGCGTAGATCTCGGTCAACAACCTTCGCATATAATTCGCACAATATTCGCAGCGTTATTCTTTTCGCCCTTTCGTTGTCCTTGTCCCGAATGTTCGCCCCATTTTCCCGCCTCATTCTCTCCACGTTTGTCTCGCAGTTTTATGATCTTTTTGTAATTTGCCGGATCGGGTGCGCTCTTGTGAGCGTAAAGCCAAAGACACACGGTAAACTCGAGTTATCCGGGAGAAAATCCTTGTCGTTCTTGTTGTAGGCACAGCGGAGTCTGCGCTCTTGCTGACGTTACGTTACAGACCTGAACGTGTTATGTTGACTAGACGTTTCTGGAGATTCACACATTTACCGGACGTATGTGGAACATCTAAGCGTACATATAGAATACGAGAGGTAACATCGTACCTTGCTAATGCGTCGAGACGGACTGGAAAAAAGTACAAGATAGACATGACTTTTTCATAATACAGATTTAATGACAATAATCCATGGTTTTTAAATTTATTTATTAACGCCAGTCTCCTATTTTTTATGACATTTACGTAGGACATGGAAACAAGATATAGATTATTCTCCCACTTGTATCAACAGTAGTGGAAGACGCGAACGGTGTGCGGCTGCAGCGATCTCCCATTTGAAGCAGCGTTGGCCTAGGCCAATACTTGGATGGATGACCTGCACCGGCTTGCGCTGTTTTTTGTACAGAAATTGAGTATTGTGTACATAAGGAATTTTCGGATTAAATTTTGACAAAATCGGTCGGATGGTTCAGATTTCAAGCAGGATCAAATTTTGTATACAAATGGGTTCACGTTGTAATTTAAGGGGCCAGTCCACTTTGGAGCCACGAAAAAAGGCTATTTTCGCGATTTTTTTTGGAGGGTTTTATAAAAGATATCAATATAAAAGTTGTTGGGCTTGATACATAAAGTCTGGAAATACATTGAAAAAAAAATTCAATTCATTTTTATTCATTTATAAGTACAAATTTTAAGTACACTTTAACGTAACGTCTCAAAAATTGGTGGGCTAGGTAGCTCCATCACAACTCGGCAACGGCTTGTCTGAAACAAAAAAATCAAACTCCAATAGATTCAGTATGACACCAGCTACAAAGTGACCCTCGGATATAAAGTTTTATCAAAAAATTTAAAAAATGGCAGATGAAAAACGAAAAAAGTATTTTAAAAATGCGTTTTTTTCGCAGTTTTTCGCAAAAAAGAGTAAAAATCAAAATTTTAAAACCATCGAGGGTCATCTTGTTGCGAATCATGTTTACAATATGTGGTTCAAATTTCAAGAGAATCGGTTTATTAGTTTTAGAGATACGATGGAGCTAGATTTTAAAAACGTTGTTTCGAGAAAAACGCGTTTGAAGTTTACACTATGAAAAACTCTTACCTAAACTCAATCAGCAATTCCTGCACCGTACAATATCCCTTCCGATTGCTCATCATCGTCGATTTCTTCGAGTCTTGCTTACTTTCGATTTTTTGCAATTTTCAAAGTGGACTGGCTCCTTGAAGCAAATGGAGATATCTGGACAATTTTTCGCACACAAATAGAGTACTATAAAAGGATGGTTTTTAGTAATTTTGCGGTAATCGTAGAAATAGATCTGAAGGTCGTTTCGATTTGCAGAAAAATGTTTTCTAGTCCGGTAACTTTCACAATTTTTTAGATATACAGCTAAATTTTTGTTTAGCAATAGATTATTAGAGAAGGTATGATCTGATCAAACTTTGCATAAATTGGGGATATGGTTCAGATTTGAAGTTGATTCGAATTTTCAACAAAAAAGGCTTGTAACTGAAACATTTAATTACAGACAGTGAAATCGTGCTAGTTGAAAACCTGCACATTGCTTCCACCTGCACATCCCTTCCAATTAGTCGTGCACTGGCTTGCGCGTCAACTACCAAGCGAGCTACACTTTTTGTTTCATTTTAGATTGCATCGGAGTAAAAACTCACTAAAATTTAGATACCTGTTTAGACGCACGTTTTCCACACTTTACTTGTATCCTCGTGCAAATGCCACGCAATAGTGCATTCGAAAAAAGTGCACATCAGTCTAAGAAATCTCACGAAAACTAATAATAGTAAAGTGATAAGTATGAGGTAAAAGTGAGAGGAATAGGATCGGAAAAAATTGCTAGGGTGTACGAATCAACATAGGAAAAAAAATGTCAAAGATCATTACCTCGTACTCCCCACAGATACTTATAAAAATATTAATTCTAAGGAACTTTTGTAACGATTGTGTAGTTAAAGCTTTTGAAAATAGTTTTTCCTTCCAGAAAGCCTTCATCAGAGCTGGTGGAGACAGAAATCCTGATCATTATGGTGGAAGGGGATAATGAAAGCGTGGAGCTTACGTACCCGTTGGTTTCATTAAGTTTATGCGTTACGTTTTATCTTTCCGTATCACCCAGAGCCATCGAAAAGCTTCGTGTAACATCATAGGCACGCGATTATCGTTCTCAACGAATTTCCGGGCTGCGCGTATTCTTTCGTCACTGTCCTTTTATAGAGAAGCGAAGTTCGTGCCTACCGGTGCCATCACCTTATTTTCAGCATGTCCACGCTCAGTAGAGGTGTGCCTCTTCACCAATACTGAGAACGAAAATTACGTGATTTTAGTTAAAAAAAACCATCTGACCCTTTAAAGCATATAGTGCTATTCTCAAAATATAATAAATTTTAGAAAACAAAGATGCGCAGTCAATAATTTTTATAAAAAAACAAAGACATATTATTTTCCTACGAGTTGATCAGACTCAGAATAAAATCATATATTTATTTTTTATTTTTAATGTTCCTTCGCATACCTTTGCAAGCTTTTACGATCCCACCCATTTCACTTTCCACTCGAAACTTGTCACGTCAGCATTTTCAGTCCCTTAGGGACCGCGAGACTGGTTCCCACAGATACTTATTTTTAATACACAGCTGTATGGCGTTTGCACGAGGACACAGAGAAACTGAGAAAAACCTCGTGCCATCGTCCTCACTACAGTCGTTTAAAGGTCATCTATCAACCGCGCGTATTAAATATAATTTTAACTAATTTGGAATCGTTGCGAGAGCAACAAAATAACATGATCCAAACATGATTGTATGGTATTTGCACCGTTCGTTCTATACAGTACAAACATACCACACTCGATGTACAGGGCAAATGTGATGTACCCGTTTTTTTCTGCCTACAATCTGTTTCTGGCTGAAGCTCTTACATGTATATATGCAGGAGAATAGATGCCATCGTACTGATAATCCGTGTGTTCAGGCGTCTTTTACGTAGTTGGGTCTGACTATCGTGACTGTATGAAACGAGCTGTCTACGCGTGATGTGAATATTTCGAGAAAGCCGAGAGTATAGAAATAACTCAGGAGATACCGGAACATTGCGAATTTATCTAACCTCTTTTTAAAAGAAAAAAAAAAAGCTCCTCTATAATACGGCACTTTTGCGTGTTAAGGGATAAAAGCCATGCGCAACGTGAAATAATAAAGGAAAATGATGTCATGAAACAACACTGAAATATTATTTCAAAATGCTCGGAACCATTGTTAACATTATCGTTTATATAGTTGCTTACATTGATTTTGATGCTTTAATTGTTGGGCACGATTATTAGGACTTCTGGTAAATGACAATGCTCCTTCATTCAGTGAGAATCATCAACTTACATCGCCAATCAAGATTCGATTATATATTTTGTTTTTCCATTACAAATCTTGACCGTTGTGCAACCGGATCTAACAGCTTGTTCAGTCAACTGGAGCTCTCGGGCGTTAGTGACCTGTGGCTAACACGCTCCGGTACAAGTCAATATCGATCGGGTTCACCGAGTTTCCACGGGACAATATGAATGTACAAACCGACCATACGACGAACGCGGTTTTGTGGCAACGTGCAGCAACATGTTGGTCAACAATCGTTCTTTCGCCTATTGATTTCCACGTACAAATACATCGGCCAACCACGATTGTGTTCCCTTCGAGTTCCGTCGAAGGAATCGGTCTATAATTTCACTCTGAATTTTGCAAATTGTAAATTGCTTCTTCAAGCTATCCTTACATTATTCTAAAATGCCTCTATCAAAAAATGGAGTATTTGACTACAATTAATCTGTTTACACTCTACAATGAAAGAGGGTATTTAAAAAAATTTACAGATATTACGCAAAGTGCAACTACCCGAGTAGAAATTGTTCTAGCCTCTCTGAGTTACGACCTAGTAACTGGCTCGCCCAATTGAGCTCATACGAACTGACCAATGGTTGGCTCGCTATGAGCTAGTAATATTGTGAATGTTTTGTTATCTAGCCCTTGTCTAGTCACTACCCAGCTGATCTTGGTCACAAATGACAAAGTATAAGGTTATGCGACTACGTGTAGTTCCATCGAGCGAATGACTCATGGCTGGCTAGCTTACTTGAGTTTCAGATGGCTTTGCAAAAGAAAAAAAATCTCAAGTGGGCATGACGCCATGGCCTAGCCAACCATTGGTCAGTTTCGCCCCTTGGCTAGTCACTGCCCAGCCGAGCTTGGTCACAAATTACAAAGTGTGGTTATGTGACTACATGTAGTTCCATCGAGCGATTGGCTCATGGCTGGCTAAGCAACTTGAGTTACAGATGGCGTTGCGAGTGCAAGCATTCTCGTGGCGAGATACCTACTTGCATGTAGGTATCTCGCAATGACCTTGCCAGCTATGCGGCTGTGCACCCCTTGGCTAATCACTAGTCAGTGTAGTTCTATCTAGCGATCGGCTCATGGCTGACTAAGTAACTTGAGTTACAGAAGGCGTTGCGAATGCAAAAATTCTCAAGTAGGTATCTCGCCATGACCTAGCCAGCTAACTGCTGCTGTGCACCCCTTGGCTAGACACTTCCCAGCCGATCTTGGTCACAAATGACAAAGTGTGGGTAGTTCCATCGAGCGACTGGCTCATGGTTGGTTAAGCAACTTGAGTTACAGATCACGTTGCGAATAAATAAAATCCTGAAGTCGGTATCTAGCGATGACCTAGCCAACACTTCCCAACTGCGGCCGCACTGGCCGGAATCAATGATCGGACAAATACAATTTAAGGTTATGTAATTCTATGCGATTATCGCTCTCAATGCGAACGCAATTGAGCCATTGATTCGATAATGTTATTTACATTTGTTAATCCACCCATTTTTCAATAATCTGACATTGTGTAGTGTAACATATGTAGACGATTGGAAAATTCAGAAATTAAACAAGTAGAATTGGCTCAGTGGACAACGTCACAACTCATCACCCAAAGGTCCCGCGATCGAAACCACGTTACGCCGTAAGCGTTCGTCTGAGATAATTAAAAAAAGAACCATTAATATATTTACAGCGCAAATATCATAAGCCTAATTAATGAACAACGAAGAATATCGTAAAAGGGTCTAATGATGTAAATAATGTGAAAAAAAAATCACGAAAATATAAATATTTAGCCGCAATTTTTTTTTATCTAATCGCCACATAATTTTTTGTTCCCAGTCGCTGGCTGAAAAAATTATGTCATGGCTAGGTCAGAAATATAATCCAGCCCTGGGATATTTCTTTCTATCTAGTCACCATCTAATTTTTTGTATTCAGTTACTAGAGGACCGAAGCGTTACAAGGCTGGGTAGTCAATCGCTAATACGGCTAGCTAATGACGATTCGAAACATCACTTCACTAGCTTGTGGCTAGGCGGTGATGAGTTACATTTTCCACTCGGATATATCGTGGCATAGAAAATGTAATCAGACTTTTTGGGGTAATAAAAAATAGGTACATGTAAGTAATATGAGCTGGTTTTTATTGTTTTTCAAAACAATCTTGATTCATTGAGGTAAAATAATTTTTATATTAATAACAAGATTATAATTGGTTGGGGAGAGGGCATTTATCAACCTAACCGATAACAAACATTCAGCATACCGCAGCTCCCCCCCCCCCCCCCCCCCCCCCGCTCTACTACAATACAGTGGCAGTGGAGTGGAGGTAGCGTTAGTTTCGTGTGACATCTTTAAAAGTTTTAAAAGCATTTTCAATGCTAACGGAACTAAATGCAAACGATGTCCCTATACAAGGATGGTTCACCGCCCAGCCGACTACTCAACGGGAGGCAGTGTTATTTAGTTTTCGGCGATGACACAATTGAAACTCTGTTAAAGTATGGTCGTCTGTATCGGCACAGGTTTCCCGCAGTATTCCTGTGCCCTCTTGCAAATGCGATACGGTTGTGCGTTAGAAAAGAGTAGCCATGGAAAACATTCCGCGGGGATTTTAAGGGACTGAAAATGGTAAAGTGTGTAATAAAAGTGAAGAGAATGGGATCGTGAGATCCCGCAAGGGCATACGACGGAACACTGAAAAAGATATGAAATGGTAAGAACGACTTTACGATTTGAGGAAGAGATTAAATGTCCACTACTACATCGTGCGTTAGCTTTTTTCATTGTAGGTACAATTGTTTCCCTGGTTTTTATTCAGATAAATTATCAGTATCACCAACGTACAGCAGTAGTTTTGATTTTCCCTTAGTCCCTTAAAGTAATGTAGTTATAAGCGTAAACGGGCCGCATTGAGAAATATATTACTACGATAATTGAATCACGGGCAACGCAAGCTCATGTTAAATGATGCTCAGACTGAAATTGATGGCTTGCTTTAGTCCTATCATCGAAGTCAAGATGTTACGAAGGAAGCTACCCTCTTAGGCTGAACTATCGATGTCCCGGGAAACGGATAACCAAGAATTTAAATTTTTTATCGTTCAAATCTGCCAGCCCGTCGGTAGAGAATCCTGGATAGTACCCTTTGATATATACGTAATGTATACGTGAGTTTCGACGCAACGAGAGGGAGTTGGATTTTGCCGCTGTGTATGTAAGTTCGCGTGACGAGCGTGTTTATAGCGGTGAGTTGGCCACGGTAAATTGGCTGCAACGGACGTTGCACGACGTCGTCGTCGCCGAGGCTTTACGGGGCCGCTGATACCCTAAGCTTTTCTCTCCTCTGCCCCTCTCTCGGGCTCTCCCCTTCTTTCGTTTTTGAAATGGGAGAGCAAATGATGGAATAGCAAGAAGCAAAAACATAGGGAGTGAGAAAGCTGGACGTCAGAGTCGTTAGAAGGACGAAGAGAGCTTTTACGTGCGGAAGTAGTGAACCGACAAGGGGCGTTAGTACGAAACGTCGCAACGCGACGACCTCTTCTCACCTCTATGTCTCTCCCCCACTCTCTGCCTCTTTCTCCCTTGCTCGCTCTTTCGATCCTAACTGCATTCTGGTGCTCCCTAAAACGTCATTTCACTGCGGCAGCGAAGTTGACGAGTGAGCGACCTCCGCTTGCGACTCGTGTCTCGGACCTCCCGTACGTTAAGTGTGGTGTCCACGGAGCAGTTCTTCGAGGGCATGTGCCTTGGTAATATGCGGCAATAATGACTGCAGTGGTCAGGACACTACGAATAAGAATAACGCCCATGACAGGCTGAATTTTACATGGCGGAGCAATTTCACTCTCAAGAGAAAAAATAAAATTGGCCGGAATGCTAAGCTAAAATTTGATCCGAAAGTTTCGCTACAATCATTGCTACATATATTTTTCAAATTTTACTTTTGAAACAATTTATTCATTTTTTTAACACGGGCACACATGTCAGTCTGAGCTTTTACAGGCATTTGTTGCAACTATTCATTTTCGGAAAATTTAAATAGCACCATCAATGGCATAAAAAACTGATGGAGATTTTTCTGGATACTTCCATGTTCCACATTTTAGAATGTTTTCAACAGGTTTGCATGAAAAAAAAGTCACAATAGTATTTTTCACAAACGATGCCAACTTTCTTTATCAGGGAAGCAGATTGAACTTAAAAAACGCCTCGAATGCGGCTAGATCTTTACGGTTTAGAACATCAATTTTTCCAAGCCAGGGACTTTTTTTCATCTGCCCTTTTATCAAACTCGTTGTAGCCGAACGAATCCCCTTAAACCGCTACGCCGAGCACTCAAACAATGCACCTTCAGTCAATAGATGCGTGAATGGTGAGATTGAGGGTTGAAAAAAAGTCATGCAAAATAGAAGGAAATCTAAGGTAAATAATGATTCAGGGTTGATCAAAGGACAAAGTTTGTCGGCGCAGGTATTTGATGGATCAACATCGTTTCTGTAGTCAGCAAGCTGATTGCCTTTACCTGCGTATACAAATTCGTGAACATCAGACAAATTGCCAAGCTCTTGGAGCAATCAGACGTTAGTCAAACATTCTCAACTTAAACGTCGAAAAGACTTTCCCACGGTCCGTATGATAACTGTCCCATGGATTGATGGATTTGAAAATCCCAAAAGATTCTAGTAAAGTAATCTTTACTTATAGTCTTCGAATCAAAATGTTGATTTTCGAAAACTAACATTATATCACATTTCGAACGCAAAACATTTGTATTCCTGTCAAACTTCGCGTTTTAAATATTTATAAAAAGTATATTAGGACGGTGAATAAGTTTGCCGAAGTGTAAACAACTTTTTTTTCATCGTTTTAAACGTTTCAAATTTCGTGCCAAAAAAGAGTATTTGCGGGGAATTTCACTGCACTACTTTAGTAAATAAAAAAAAATCTGTAGCTGAAGCACACAGAATTCTTGTTGAGACTTACGGGGACCATGCTCCGTCGGAAACAACTAGCAGAGATTGATTTAGACGCTTCAAAAATAATGTTTTTGATGTGTTGAATTAGAGGCATTACTTCATGAAAACTCATGTCAGACGCTAGATAAACTGGTGGAATCATTAGAAGCTGATCACTCAGGAATTTCAAAACGTTTGAAAGCATTAGAAAAGATTTTGTTAGATGAAGCATTAATTTTCACGAAAAAATAGCCTGAACTTATTCAACATCCTAATACTATAAAAAAAACTGTTTCACAGAATACAGCCAATCCATTTTCATAGATGAAAAAAATTGTATTAAAAAATATTCAAAACCGGAGCCGGTCTCTTCACGTGCATGACCTTCCTTGTCGCAATTTCTCTCAAAACTCTGTACTCAACTGAGTTTTTGGAAAACCTTGTATTTTAAGTTGCGTTGAGGTATCGTGAATGATGATCAGCGATCAGAAATTTATGTCTTGAAAATGCTGAAGGTATGTAACCTCTGAATATAATTTGTGGACTTGATACCATGAGAATCGCGTATGTGGGGTCAGAATGGAATTGGGTTGTGCTTGAGTCGCAGAGAGCGATTCGAGGCAATTTATCAACGTTTACTGAGTCTTAGGTACGTTTGTTTTTGGCAGGGGGCAAGGAGCGGATTTTACTTTCAGGAAAACACAGCATACTTTGGAACAACTGCGGATCCACGAAACAAGAAATCCAAAGCAAGGGAGAGAAAACTTTTTACCGAATTATTGCTCTTCAACAATTTATCGAGTGTTGCGGACAGGTCTCACCATTACCGTCTATGGCAATAGTCATGCTGGTTTTGAAGTTTTTCAGATTGATGAAGGCGAACGTTTTTGCTCAAATTCAGCATCGATGAAAAGACTGCTGTTGACGCTCTCAATATCGATTAATTGATTCGGTCGAGTGTCCATTATTTTCGAGCCTTTAATCTTTTTCAGTGCGGCGCATCGTTATCTGGCAACATGACTTTACAGCGCGCGAAGCAACAACTGAGGCTGGCCAATTGCCACTGCGGAATGTGTTTTTCTGTCTCCCTCTTGTCTTTCACTCATTCTCTTTTCCTCTCCCTCTCGTTTCACTCGTTCGCTCCGTTTTCGTCTGTGACAGCGGATGAGATGCAAGTGGAACGCTCTGTTGCGGCCGCGGCGCCGTTATGCGGAATAAAGGGCACAGGGGAAGGGAAAAGGGGGGAGATAAAAAAGAAAAAGGGAGGGAAGACTCTTCCATTTTTATTGGACAGGCGATGGAGAAACGTCCATTCGAGACGGCGCAGTGTCACATCGAATTTTCCACACGAGAAAAACCAATTTCTAGCTACCTCAGGACGACCTCTGCGACGGATTGAGTGTAATCTTCACGCCAACGTGGATTCATGACTTCTGTTGCGGTACGACACATATACAGGGTGTTCCTCTTATCTCTGCCACCCGAAATAACTCGGTAATTATCGACGTCACAAAAAAAATGTTCCAGACAAAAGTTGTAAGGTGTGAAGGGCCAATGAAAATGCAACCAATTTTTTTTCGGTGGAGGCGCTGTCGCACAGTGAAGGTCGGCTCTACTTTTTAAAATGAAATGGCACATTTTTTTCAACCATCTTGTGAAGCATCTCAAGCAACATAAAAAACATTAGGGGGTCAAAGTCGTTTAAGGTCATTCAAGGTCAGTATCGATGATATAAATTTGAATATCTCAGATCACTGCCAAATATTTGGTAGTGATCCGAGATATTTAGATTTTTATTTCATTTTAATAGGTGTTTGATACTGACCTTGAATGACCTTGAACGACTTTGACCACCTAATGTTTTTTATGCGGCTTGAGGTACTCCACAAGATGGTTAAAAAAATCAATTTAAAAAAGTGGAGGTGACCTTCACTGCGCGTCAGCGCGTCCACCGACATGAAAAAATTGGTCACATTTGATGGCCCTCTTCACTCCGTACAACTTTTGTCTGGCACATTTTTTTGTGACGTCGATAATTACCGAGTTATTCCGGGTGGCAGAAATAAGAGGGACATCCTGTAAATGCGCTATTCAACGTGTAATGAGACAGTTTTTCATGGGTCCCAACTACTTGTCAAGGACCATTGAATGGATAATCGGTGGCTTCGGGGTTGGAAATCACTCGAGAATCACCTTACGATTGAAATGTAGACTGTAGACTTCTTCTTTCTATGCAGTACGTTTATATATACTCATCCATCCTCCTGAATTCAATCTGTCAGCCCACCTCGTGATTTGTGTGCGATGTTCCATATATCGAGATACCGTGCGGTAAACTAACCCACAAATTGCGAAAAATTGCGAAATGAATCACTTAAATTACAAGAGCATACAGTACAAAGAACTGTTCGAATTCAATGAATCTTGTAACGGAAGTCAACTGCCTGTACGCACGATTGAGGGATGAGAGCAATTCAGGGCAAATCGTGCGAACCTATCCTAACTTCTGATTAAAATAATTCAATCAATTTACGTGCAATAATTTAGACAGGAGATGCGAATTAAATTAACGCTGTCTTAAGATTTTTTTATATTTTGTACTCGTCTCCTTCATTTATTATATTATTTTATATTATTTTAGTCTAGTGGCCAGAATGTTCTATTTATCAGTTCAATTATAACGTAAGAATGGTTTGTTATTGGATAAAAATAGCGTCGGGTCGTGTGCACAACTCTTGGGCACAGGGTGATTGGCCACAAAAAATTAATGCAATGCACTGTCCGTGCATTGCATTAATTTTTATTTCTATGTTTTTTTCACTCTAAGTATTAGTTTTAATGTTTTTAAACACAGTTGGGCATACGTCACACCTTAAGGCGTCTGGCCACCTTGGCCGATCGAAAAATGGGTATATTTTAAAAAATAATAAAGTCGAAAGTATGGGCCGGAATATTTTTCTTTTTTTACACAACGTCAGAAAGGGCTTTAAGAATAACGTTAATAAATTTCCGTTCAAAATATTAAAAAATGGCGCCGTTATGCACATCTTCGTGGAGGCCCTCCGCCCGATACGCGCGGTCGTTGTCCTAGCTGTTACCCGGTCATGTCACATCTGAAAAAAAAATCAGCTCATTCGTGAGTAGTGTCGCTACAATGTAGCGTAGCGGTTTTTTTCGACCATTAAAAAAATTATGGTGAGCCGAAGAAAAATATTTGTATTTTTGACTGAAATTATGGCTCACCATAATTTGTTTAATGGTCGAAAGAACAACCGCTACGCCACATTGTAGCGACACTACTCACGAATGAGCTGATTTCTTTTTTTTTAGATGTGACATGACTGGGTTACAGCTGGGACAACGAACGCGCGTATCGTGCGGAGGGCCTCCACGGCAATGTGCATAACGGCGCCATTTTTTAATATTTTGAATGGCAATTTATTAACGTTAATCTTAAAGCCCTTTCTGACGTTGTGAAAAAAATATATATATATTCCGGCCCATACTTTCGAGTTTTTTTTTAATATACCCATTTTTCGATCGGCCAAGGTGGCCAGACGCCTTAAGTGAGTTCAAAGTTTTGTGCTCACTGGTACGTGAAGTTCGCCAGTCCTCACTAGACCCGGGTTTCGAGATTGGATATTTCAATTTCCGGGTGTACGATAGGATGATACTTCGATCGGTCTCGCGCCCCGTTGATCATTCCTGTATACGGTTTCATCGCTATGTGACTTTAACAGCCCCATTTCAGCCGCGATACCGATACACACACCCACGCGTATATAAGTATACATAAACACACGCCCTAATACTCATGCATAACATACGTGTGTATGTGTGCCTACAACTAAAGCACAATATGGTTGTTCACATAAACCAGTAGAATATACAACATACCACCCTGCATGAGCTTTTCACAGTCAATCGAGTTCGATAAAATCCGATTGAAGCTCGCTTCGATATATAAAGCTTTATCGTGTTCCACTCTAATTAGCTTTGTTGGATCATCTCTCGCTTCTACACTAACAACATCCGTGACGATCATACGTATTTGTAAAATTATCATTACCATTGTCGTTATTGTTGTGCTTGTATGATAGTTACGCAAGCAAATTGTTTCGACGCACGGCCCTTCGTTATGAAAGTCATAAAATGAAGTTCGCCGTTCTCGACCTGTATAAGCGTCGTTTTGTTTTAATATGTCTACAATCCATTGTAAAGTTACGTACTGACAAACTGCAGCCCAGTGATCAATCCATCGAGCCAACAATTGACCCGGCTCTTCGCTATAAAGCAATGACGATTCAAATATTTTACAAATTCTAGGATAAAACATCAACGATTCAAACATACGTGGACACCGTGGTGTAAACGAAGAGTGAGATTACTCATACAAAATTATTGGAGGTTTTTTCGACGTGTGATTCGAAAAGGGTGAAGAAAGAACGCTCTGCAAGCATGTGCAAGTACAATAACCCGAAAGAACTCAACCGTGACAACACCGACCGATCCGGAAAACCGCTTTTTCTTTCCATCCTATAGCCATTACAAGCTTTTTTCATCAATCACAAAGTTGAGAACATGTTGGAAAAGTTTTTAACAGTGCGACTCTCTCGTGAGAGTGCGCCTCGAGCGGTAAGTTTACCGTCTATGCTCGCCTTTAACCCGAAACTTAAGGATAACAGTATTCGACTTTCCTTATACCATTAGGTATACTATAGATGCATATACAGGGTGAGGCACATAAAGTGTTACAGAGGAATAGCACTCAAACTATTGATCATATCCAAAAATGTTTCAGACAAAAGTTTCAGTGTTCGAGAAGGCCGTCATACTGGACCACCCTATTTTTTTTATCGGTGGAGGCGCTGAAGCTACGTCAAGGTCAACTCCAATTTTTTTGAATGGGCTGGTACTTTTTTCAACCATCTTGTGGAGCACCTCAAGCCATATAAGAAACATCAGGGGTCAAAGTCGTTCAAGGTCATTCAAGGTCACCTATTAAAATGAAATACAAATATAAATATCTCGGATCACTACCGAATATTTGGTAGCGATCCGAGATATTTAGATTTGTATCGTCGACACTGACCTTGATCGATACTGACCTTGATGATCAATAGTTTGAGTGCTATTGCTCTGTAACACTTTATGTACCTCACCCTGTATACATACAGGGTGGACCATTTAACGTGACCACCCCAAATATCTCCGTTACCTTTAGAGTGACGAAAAAATGTCAGGAGGTCATTTGATTGATTTCAAAGGGCTGATACAGTGGGGAAAAATTCATTTTTGTCAAGGTCATAGTTTTTGCGTTCTCAAGATCATCGATGGTTTTACAAATGGGAACATGTTTTTTTAATTAAGACGTTGTAGCTAATATTCAGACGAATCGAACGACCTATGATATTATGACCTTGAAATGATTTTTCACCAAAATATACGTGTAAGAACGGAATATCGTGATGGTATTGACAATAAGAATATCTGAATAATGTAATGGAATTTTTTGTGCAGAACATTTATCTTACCAAATGTTCGAAGTGATGGCCATTAACCTCGACACATTTTTGAAGACGTCGAATGGATTCTCTTGACCTTCGAATAATTTCTCGTGTGACAGCGGCGCAGGTTATCCAACGGATAATCGATCAACGGTTTTTCAAATGGGAACATGCTTTTTTATTAAGACGTTGTAGCTGATATTCAGACGACCTATGATATCATTACCTTGAAATTATATCATTTCAAGGTCATTGGTCGTTGGATTTGTCTGACTATCAGCGCTACAACGTCTTAATAAAAAAAACATGTTCCTTTTTGAAAAACCATCGCTGACCTTCAGAACGCAAAAACGATGACCTTGACAAAAATTTATTTTTCACCACTGCATCAGCCCTTCGAAATCAATCAAATTAGCTCCTGACATTCTTTTCGTCACTCTAAAGGCAACGGAGATAGTTGGGTTAGTCACGTTAAATGGTCTGCCCTGTATATATATATATATATATATATATATATATATATATATATATATATATATATATATATATGCGTGTGTGTGGCCGAACGGTTCCCGAAATCGAATGTCTTAAAAATCACCCTTACGCATAGACATATATATCCACACACGCACACTAAGGGTCCGAAGAAAATATCATT
>OY723390.1:8648374-8670874 GCA_963210295.1 Ophion ellenae | reverse complement strand
ACTAGGTATATACAGTACCGGACAAAAAACGTACGCACCGTTCAATTTCCATTTATGTGCTATTCTCATTCCAAAAATCATTAATAAACCAGACCTTGAGCAGTCATGACGAAAGTTCATTGTTTTGCTTTTACGCTGCCGTTGAAACAATGTTACAAACATTCGAAACTAGAAAAAGAACGATTCCAGCGCAAAGAGTGCCTGTTATATGCTGAACAAAAAAGTACGGACCCAAGGTTTATATATTCTCATGAGTAACAGCAAAGCGATTTTCTCCCAATGAAGCTTAGGAATGCAAACGGAATATAAATATATAGATTTGACGATTTTTCAGCCAGTTATCGATTTTCTGTGTTCGAGTACGGTAGCAGCAAATCCGCGATGCCGAAATTTACAATTCAAGTTCGAGAACTGGCAATTCAAGACCAAAAAAAAGGTATTTCTAAAAGAGTAATTGGTCGACAAAATGACATGAGTGAAGGTGCAGTGAGAAAAATATGCAAGGAGTTCAAGGAATTAGGTATAGTCGGTGATAAAAATGGTCGAGGAAGAAAAAGAAAAACAACTGCATTGGACGATCGCAAAATTATGAGGGAGGTAAAGAAAAATCCGATGATTACTAGCCGTGTAGTTCTCGAAAATACAGGCCTGAAGATTTCCGACCAAACAGTCCGTAGGAGACTTCGAGGAGCAGGCTCAAAGAATAGTTTTGTACAACGTCGCCCTCTGATACGCAAAGCAAAAAAAAGTCAAGCGCCTCGAGTTTGCAAAAAATACGTGAATAAGCCGATTTCGTTTTGGAAAAAGTTGTATGTAGTGACGACCCGAGTCGAAATTTTCGAGCCGTGTTCAACCCACAAAATGAAGGCGAGCAGAAATCGGCGTGAGCGGATTATTGGGTATCTAAAGGAGGGTACAATGTTTGAAAGTACCATGCGTTGGAGCCACCGATGAACCTCCGGCATGGCAGAAAGTAGACTTTTTGACTCAAAGGAGGTCAGTGAGGTTCACAATTGAACCTACGGAACCTCAGGTCGGCCTACTTCGAGCGCTCCCGCAGAACCTACTGCCCCCCCTTTCGGCCTACTGTACACTGCTCAACAAAAAAATGAATTTATATAGAATCTATTTAAATAAAATAGGTTTTTTCCTTGTCTCACAGCCTACTACGATAATATTTCTTTTAAAGATATTTATATATATTAATAAAGATGAGATTCAAATTAATCTTTATTTGCTTACAATGTACACTGTAAAGCTAAGTGTACTATATGCATAAAATATTTCATAAATCGAAAATAAAATGAACTCCTTAACTGAGAGTTTTACCACAAGGATTTTTCATCGTAATTCGTCATTGCCTGGCCTTTAGAAATGATTTTTTTCGAAGAAAATATTTGCCCTATATGCGACTTGAACCTAGTCGTACCTACTCATAGCTACGCTCCGCTGCCCCTATGCTACCGAGTGCGTATAACATTTTGGTCGCTGATATGGCATAAGAGACCAAATGAATACCTCTAATTATTTGTTGTATCACATAAGCAATATGAATTAGTTAATATGATTGTGATAATTAGAGAGTTTCATCAAATAACATGCTATAGATTTTTCAAACGCACACACACACACACACACACACACACACACACACACACACACACACACACACACACACACACACACACACACACACACACACGCACGCACGCACGCACACACACATACACAAATTCCTCTCTCTCCACCTTCTCTCCCCCCCCCCCCCTTTGATATGAGTGTTGCAATAAAGATGGACCGTTAGTTCAATCAAATAGAAAAATGGTTAACTCTACGAAAGTTCTATTTAAGGTAAATTAAAAAAAAAATAAATAGATCCATTCAGTGAACTTAACCAAATTGTTTTTTTGAACAGATGAAAATGTTGAACTGATGAAACCGAATCCCAGATTTATTAGGATCAAATAAAATATGTAGTTATTGGACGATATTAAAGGGGGATTGTCTTTTTTTTTCGCAAAATTTACCGCTTTTTGGGAATTTTTTTGTGAAGAAAGTATACAACGGAAAACTTGTGAAACTTGGCATATAGTTTTATTGATCTGTTTACTACATACAAAAAATTTTTAAAACAATTTCATCAAAAAATCCGCCTCCCACCCCCCTCGACGCGCGATGGTCCTTTTTTGATGGTGTGCACGATTACACCCTTCACGTTCATCCTGCAACAAAAACCCAAAAAGCATTTTACTTTAGACACATATAGCTATCGTTCGATGAAGGGAAAAAAATTGACGATTTGGTGACGTTTTGAACTTGAAGTATCGATTTTTCGAAAAAAATTGATCGATTTTTTGTTATAAATAAAAAACTATTAAACGTATTGTTTTTTTGCTTCATCAAACGATAAAATGATGTCAGCTGAGCATTATGTCCAAATTTGAAGGCAATCGGTTGAATAGTTTTTGAGAAATCGTGCACACCGTCAAAAAAGGACCATCGCGCGTCGAGGGGGGTGGGAGGCGGATTTTTTGATGAAATTGTTTAAATTTTTTTTTGTATGTAGTAAACAGATCAATAAAACTATATGCCAAGTTTCACAAGTTTTCCGTTGTATACTTTCTTCACAAAAAAATTCCCAAAAAGCGGTAAATTTTGCGAAAAAAAAAGACAATCCCCCCTTAAATAGATTGATTTTCTATAAATAAACATTTTTGAAATCAATAATTTTAATAATGGAATGCAATAGGAAAAATTTGGTTCTATGAAAAATCTAGTTAATTCAAATAAAAAAGAATCAAATAGACGCGGTTAGTTAATATCATATTTAGCGGAAAAAAATAAAAATATGCTTCATACATACACGTGGAAATATTTTTTAAATTTTCGACTTGCTAAAAACGAAAACAAAGAAAAATCAAACATTTTATTTAAAATCGACGGTAATCGGCCGTCGCCATTTATCAACTCATTATTGAATTAACAAAAAAAATCAAAACGAACAAAAACAAAAAGAAAAAATCGAATGAGGTTGAATTCTAAACCGAAAATTTCAATCCTTTAGAACACGAAATAGACTATAATTAACACCCTAACGTTCCATATAGATATCAACATTATATGTTATTTAGATCTACACTGCCAGCCAAAAGTTTTCGGACACTCCACATGATCGCAAAACTTTTGAGCGCTGGATAATTGCCAAATAATGTTAGAGTAATATAATTCATTTCATTTATTATTTCACGAAGATACAATAAAGATCTATATAATTAAGTAATTATACAGAGCTTATAGTATCTTCGTAAAATAATTATTATTCTACCATAAGTTTGCAATGATCCAAAGTGATATTAAGTTTTGCAGTTATCTGAAGTGTGCGAATACTTTTGACTGGTAGTGTATAATCGAATATATTAATGCAACCACATATTTCGAGTATAATATATATATATATAGTATTATATAATATATATCGTCGCTTAAAAGTTTGGATACACCAGTCGATATTTCTTGCTGCACTAAAAGTTACATAGCTTCGTAAAAAAAAGATAACCAAATTTACCGAACGGCGTTTTGACGGGAATAAATTCAGCTTTATATTGCTTTTCTGAAATATTTTTTTATAATTTTCTTTTCGACCCGGTACGCACTTTTATACGTGACTGATTTTCGGCTTTTTTTCGACCATCGAGAATTGGGCGCATGACTTATGCAAAAAAAAAAATTGTTACGTTTATCCATGATAAACTTGAACGGGATAAACAGGAATTCCATTTGCGTTTTTTATAAAGTTTTTTGAGATTGAAAGTAGGTTAAGGAGGCCTGTGCTCTGCTTATAAAGCAGTTTGAGATTGAAAGTAGGTTAAGGAGGCCTGTGCTCTGCACATTTCACTGAAACTGGGGGTCGAGAGAAGGTTTGGGAGGTCTAGCAGAGGCTACCCTGGACCAAGAGGAGGTCTCTTCATGGCACTGAACTCGACAAATGAGGTTTCGTCGGTTCAACGGAGGCTGGCGGCTTATGTATTACAAAGGAAATGGGTCCTGCGAGGGTTCAGAGGAGGCTAAAAATTTTGACTCGGGTGAGAACAAGTTTGACTTATTTGGGCATTAATGACGATCACGCGTTTGTATTAAGCCGAGAGAACAGCTTCTTGAGAAAAATATCCACAAGACTGTCAAGCACGGAGGGGGAAGTGTTTTAGTGTGGGGGTGTTTTGCTTGGTCAGGAGTGAGAAATTTGGTTCCAATCAACGGTATTATCACCGCCGATGTTTACATTGATATCTTGAACGAAAATCTGGAGGAATCACTGCTAAAGATCGGTCTGCAGGATGAATTCATCTTTCAACAAGACAATGATCCTAAACATACGGCTCGAAAAGCATCGGCCTATTTCCGTTCTTCGCAGACCAAAATTTTGGATTCGGCAGCACAATCGCCAGATTTAAATCCTATAGAAAATCTGTGGTCTAGTTTGGACCAAAATGTTAAGAAGGGCGACTTAACAAACAAAGAAAAGGACAATATCGACGAACAGCAAATTCATAATCTTGTACAAAGTATGCCACGGCGTTTACAGGCTGTTATCGAAGCAAAAGGTGGTCATACAAAATATTAGATGCGCGATGTGACGAAATATTTTCTTTTTTTCTTGAGGTGCGTACTTTTTTTTGTCCACCCTAAAATTGGCATCCCACGCGTTGAAATTGTTTTCGTTCAGCTTTCGAATATTTTTAATGATGTTTCAGTAAAAATGTAAACGTGAACTTATAAAGTATCGTTGAAACAGCTATGGAAGTACTCCATTAACTATTTTTGTAAGTATAATAGCACCAATATTGAATTTTGAACGGTGCGTAATTTTTTTGTCCTGTACTGTATATGGCGAAAAAATCTGAATATAAAGGGAATTTTTCGTAGTGCCGATGAATTCTAAAGAAACCGCATATAGTGCGCCTACCATTTACAGTAGTTCCACCGTGCATGTCGTCAACTATTTCACGAGAGCTCTCAAAAAGTCCATCTATTATTAATTTCCCAGAGATCTTTTATGGGAATTTGTTCCTACTTAAATTATATGTAATTAATTAATATGTACGTTCAATTAATAAAGTTAGGCCTAAACATTTTTCTACGTGCGGTATAAACTGTACCTTATGTTTTCGGCATTCATCAGTTAGACAACTTATTAAGACTATAATACTGACACACAAAATAAGTAACAATACCAGTGTCTAGAAAATGCGAAAGTAATGGCGTCGCGGCCTTGTTTTTTAACATGTAATCCCGCAAAAAAAAGATCCTTTCAATAATTTGCGTAAAATCAAATTTATAATATACAGTTTAGCTGAACATAC
Organism: Ophion ellenae; assembly: GCA_963210295.1. NCBI lineage: Eukaryota > Metazoa > Arthropoda > Insecta > Hymenoptera > Ichneumonidae > Ophion > Ophion ellenae. The sequence continues at coordinate 8,665,514 of OY723390.1, read as the reverse complement.
CGTGTACGCTACTCTGATCCTGAACGAAACTTAAGTCTCGTATGTGAAAAATCGCAACAGGTACGACGAGAAAAGCCATGTAGCTGATATTCTAAAATCCTCCACAAAATGACGACCCGTTTCTCAATTCTGATGAAGGTTTATCCGGACACACGTTCCGCGAAACTGCGAAAACTCAGGACAGCAACGTCAATAGTGTGAAAGTTTTTACGGGTGCGAAAAATATGTACACTCATACACATACTTCCGGATATTCCATCAAAACGTCAGTATTTCGACACTTTGGAGTATTATACACCCATTTCCATTCAAATGTTGACAAAACCACGCAAACAAATTTTCCTCTCTAAGAAGGCAAAAAATGCACAAAAAAAGAAACATTTTGCAAGGACTGTTGTGGACGACAAGTATTAATAGAGTTATTGACGAAAAGGTGCGGGAAAAATGAAAGAATCCTATAAATTTGGGGAACTTTTTACATATATAAATGCTGAGGTAGAGAGAAAGTGTGTGTGTGTGAGAGACGGGGGAGGGGGGGGGGGAGACATAAATGTTAAAAAGAATTAAAGACAATTGGAACAAATCCAGTTATTCTCAATCGTAATTTATCGCACACTTCGTCCATCTTCGCTGACAATAAATACCAAACGAATTGAGCTGTCCTTTCTTCTCCTATCCGGGTGCACGATAATCACTTTGTACGGGTTTGTACAGACCGGCTTATTAAATGTCGCCTGTGATAAATTCTCTTTGGAATACGTCACACACAGGACACGCAGGATATACTTTTTCGAGGGGATGCAGCTATTAATTTATATATACAATACATATGCATGCATATTTAGGGTGCGTGCGCATCTGCCTGTATGCGTTTTTATAGACTGGGGTCCATAAGCTTCCTGTGTCATTAACGTATAGAGGGGCCGTTGAAACGGATAGTCAAGTGTATCTTTCGATCGATCTGAAACGCGTTTTCCGCCCATATTTGTTCTTTAAGGTAGTACTAGTGGATTGACTAGTCCACAGAAAATCTATAAATTATCGAATCTGAAAAAAAGCAAAATATAATGTATTTGGGTATGATAATAAACATGATACAGAAAATAATTTTTTGAGAAGTGCATGTGATAACTGTTTGTATTATAGTTTGGTAAGTGAAGTAAAATCGCAATCAGATTTGACTTGAGTTGTCACAGGCCGCTATTTCATAATTCTGGCAATATCCGTGGCATCGATGTATTCAGGTGATTTCGATACATGTCAAGCATGTGTTTGTTTACCGTATGTGTAATCGTGTATTGTAGTGTATGTGTAATGTGCATATTGTAACAAAAGAGATGGCAGACGCGGCTAGCGAACGCAAAAATGAGTCGGTTGAATCGATGATATCTGCTCGAATTGTCCCGTAACCTATATTTTTTATGGAACATACATGACCGCGACAGTTTTCTTGTCATTCGTCACTTTTCACATAGCTCTGATCTAATCGGGAACTATTATTATTTCCGTTCCAAAATTCAATCTCCACGGATTCCCTATATGGTGCGGGTTAAATGCATTGATTTCGTGAATTAATTACTATTGTATTTAGCCGGTAAGGCCTGCAGAGTTTTCGCGGACGTATTTTTTTATGTCTCTACTACAGCATACAAAAAAATGATTTTTTTTTCTAATAAGGCGGTTCGTGCACGTACTACCTTACACACGCAAGAAACATGGCATTGCCGTAACCTTTCCAAATAGGTGGAAAAACGCACTTTGAATTCAGCGCTGAGCCAACGTATTGACTGTGAAAGAACGTTCAATCAATGTATCCAGCTACCAACAAAATACTATCAGTAGATGATTTTGAACATTTGTTCTGCATACCATCTTTATTTGTCAACAAGATTACCTGCAGGTTGACACAAAAGAATGAGCTTACGGGAATCCTTAAATTTTCAATTTCCGGTTTCGACTATATTCACAATAACTACGCTAACTCAATATTCGTTCAATGCTTCGGATTCTTCTACTTAATTAACCAAGAAAAGTAAGGAATTCGATATTTGTTTTTTTTCGTTGTTTAAATTTCGACACTCCGTGTGATATTTATTTAATCTAGCTTGAAGAGAGAGAGAGACAGAGAGAGAGAGAGAGAGAGAGAGAGAGAGAGAGAGAGAGAGAGAGAGAGAGAGAGAGAGATTGATTGATTGATTGATAGGATTTATTATGCCCTAGCGGACTTTGGGGCAAATAATGAGAGCTTAGAGAAAGTACAAAAATATAAAAATACAAAAAATACAAAATAACTTACATAGAATAAAAGAAATGTTTCCAGAAGCAGCACACCAGAAGAAAAGTATATATATATGATATAAATGCGTAAATAACGATGACAGGAGTTTATACAAAATTCAAAGAAATATAAAGAAATATCGAAATAAAGAACGAAAGAACGAAGAACCCGAGAATGGAGAGAAAAGAAGTAGCAAAGAAAGATAGCAAGATTATAACGAAACTAAAAACTAAGACTAAAAAACTAAAAAATGCCCTGCGCATGACGCAGCATGCAGTAGCCGAAAAGAAAAAAGTATACAAAAATATACAAAAATATACAAACACTATCAGTGTGAACTTGCGCATTGTCGATCACTGGTCGCCTTTAGAATATGACTCAGTTTAAATATGATTCAATTTACGCTGATAGACGTAGTAACTCGAAGTGAGTATGTGCGGTTTATATAATGAAGTAACTAAATCGAATATAACGAAATTATACAATATAATAAATAAATCAAATGAAATAACATGAAGAAATGACGAGAGTGAGGAAAAGCCATGCGCATGACGCAGCATGCAATAGCCGAAAGCTCGGCAACCACGTCGGTGTGGGCATGCAGTTGATCGAACGATGGTTTGTCGCCGTCGGATCATGATCAAATCATAATCATAATCAATCCACAATGAAATAAATTTTAATGGTGTAGTAGTGAATCGGTGGAGTAGTGAAGCGGTGGAATCCCATATTGGTGGTAAAGAAAAGGAAATGAGAATTAAAGGTAGAATACGTGCAATCACATAGCGATTTGAATATAGAGATTTGAATAAAGACGCTACCATATAAGTGTAACTAAGAATAAGAGTTCAAGATAATGTCGGAAAAACCCAACTCACAAAACGAAATCGAATCGGATCGAAGATAGGGTGCGCAAATAAGACGTGCAGCAAGGAAGCGAGCGTGTCAAGCCAGTGAGCATAAGTGAGTAATATCGCGCGATATTTCACAAGCCTGCCCGGCAAGAATTTAGCGATGAGAAGCCTAAGTCAAGGTCGAGCCGCAATATACTGCCAAGTCCCCGCCGAGTTTGTTGGCCTAGTAATAGTGAAAGTAGTAATAAAGATAATGAATGATGCGTGAACAAGACCTACCGCCCTGAGCAAAATAAATGCAAAAACTTATTCACGTGGAATTTGATGGATTAGCAGAAAATACAATATTTGCGGTGTTGCGGTGATTGCAGTACCCTCCCTCATGCTGTGACCACCTCGCTATCAAGCAGATACTCGAACACCTTATTTTTGAAGGCAGGAAACGAAGGAGAGGCAGTCACCCGCTCGGGAAGTGAGTGCCACAAGCGACAAGCGGAAATAGCGGTGGAGTTGAAAAACATGGATGTCCTAGCGAACGGAATTATGAACGTGGGTCGAGGGAGTCGTTGAGACGTCCTTATCCCAGGATTTGCACATTCAACCATGTCAGCGATATACGCAGGAACGTTGCCATTTAGAATTTTGAAGGCGAGGATCGCCAAGAAGTATCTACGCCGATTTTTTACCGAAAGCCACTTGGATCTTAGCCTGAAGCCTGTAACATGTGAATCTCTGCGAAGATCGAACACGAATCGGATGCAGCAGTTCATCACTATCTGCAATTTATGAGTTAAGGTGACTGATAAATTGCCATACACCGTCGAACAATAATCAATCCTGGGAAAAATCAACGCACCTACTAGCTTAGCGCGAACGTCGGTAGGGAGAGAATTTCTATGGAACTTTAGCTTGTGCAGAATATTGTGGACACTACGAGAGACATTTGCTACCTGAGGCTTCCAGGACAAGGTGGAGTTTAGGATCATCCCTAGATTTCTATGTTCGCTGACATACGGAAGAGGCACACCCCCCACTGATATCTGCGGAAGGGTTTGGGTATCCAGTGTCCTCATTCGGGAGTTGCTACCTATAATTAAAACCTTAGACTTGGGTAGACTTAGCGACAGCTCGTTAGCAAGGGAATACTCGTAGATGGAGTTGACATCGCTAGTAGATGTACTAGGGCGGTTCTAACTCAAGGGGAGGTGGTGTGTCAAAAGTGGTGAAGCCAAGGTGGCGCCACCGTCGTGGGGAGGTCGCCGGGCGCGTGTGACGTCACAGAGAGGCCTATGTGGAGGGGAGGGGTTGGGGGGGGCGCTACGGTCGTGGGGAGGTCGGCGTGCGTGCGTGCGTGTAGGAAAGGCAAGGTGGCGCTGCGGTCGTGGGGAGGTCGGCGTGCGTGCGTGCGTGTAGGAAAGCCAAGGTGGCGCTGCGGTCGTGCGTGCGTGCGTGCGTGCGTGCGTGCGTGCGTGCGTGCGTGTGTGTGTGTGTGTGTGTGTGTGTGCGTGCGTGCGTGCGTGCGTGCGTGCGTGTGTGTGTGTGTGTGTGTGTGTGTGTGTGTGTGTGTGTGTGTGTGTGTGTGTGTGTGTGTGTGTGTGTTTATCCAGATGTTCTTTTTTTCTACTATCTCGACGGAGGCTCATGTTCGAGACGCTGTTATACACGGCAACGTTTCGACCACCTCGTCCGAAAGTCTCAAATTTTACGACTCTTTTTTTTTTTCTTACGTCGAGCGCCAGGGACCGTCATACCCTATCGCTTCGCATGTGCAACTTGAGCCTCATCATTCCATAGGTCCACACTTGAAAACCCATAAAATTTTACGACTGCATGTGACGAAGACAGTGATCCGAGGAAAAAAATGCATTTCCATTGTACAGGGCTTCAGTTTTTCATCTCTGAATGATAATATATACAAGGAGTGCAACGTCAAGCCTTGATGCCGACACTTGAGATCATGCAGGTCTGGACAAGTTAGCCCCATGGTTAAGGATTTTTTTTTTTCGTTAACACCACTCTCCTAGCTATTAGAATTTTTTTTCCATTGCTCCGCTATTCAGAGCATATATGATAACGGGGTGTTTATTTTGAAAAACTATAAACTTTCGGTAATATTAGATGAGATCAATAAATTATCACTACTTCGAACATTGAAAAGTGGGCGATACTTGAATATGAGTTTTCGCTCCTGGGATATATACGACTGTCCACCGCTTCAAAGCACACCGAAGCATTCATGGACCGTAAAAGCTGCCTCCCAACTAGAGAAACCAAAATATGTAATTGGTGCGGCGCAGCCTGGTAAAAAAAGAGAATCTATGGCAAAGGACATTATATTATTCACCGACTGCAAACTCACAAGTACTAAACTTTATCTCAAGTCAGCATTCTGTTCTAAAGATGACTCAAATTTGGACTTCAAAAAAGTTTTGGCATTTTGTTCAATATGTACTCTCGATTTCGTAAATATCATTATGACTGAAATAGTGATTGTTCTTTATTAACCATCGCCAAGTCTTAATGTAACTGCCCTCCCGCGGATGATGATTGGTCGCATCAAAACGAGCCTGTAAAAAATTGCTGCCGTAGATGTGTGAATAGAGTTTGAATGCAAAGAAGATTCACCTTCGAATACAGCTGCATATTGATTTAATCTTACACGATCGCGTTGTTGAATATTGTCCATTGACCGATATTATTCGTAAAATTGTATAGATCAGCAAAATTCCGAGAGATGCGAAGCATCATGGTTGATTCGCAATCGTCATGGTCTAAAGTGGACCTATGGAAAGGTTCGATACAGCGTGACTGAAGGTCTAATAACAGCTGCAGTTGAAGGTTGAACGGAAGACGACATGTGTCCAATCGTATATGTTAAGGGTCATGAAAAACGAAAATGGCTAGCTGATACACTAAACATGAAGAATGGGCTATTAATTGAGTCGTTGAATATAGACTTTGACGATATGGATGTCTCAAGTAAATTAGATGGAAGTTCTACTCTACGATGTGGAAAGCATACAAACAATTGTGCCTTACAAAATGTATTTAATCTCATTAAATGGTGGCTGAATCATAAAGATTCGTGCAAATAAAAGAAATGTAACATTATATACTTATTATTCTTCTCACCCCGTACTCAGTTATGCCAGCGTAATCTGATATCGGATTGTGCAACTGAATACAATATTACTTTCGAATGTGAAACTCAATTTTTTGTATGGAATTTGATGGAAAATAAATTAATATAATCGCTTAACGATGATTGAATACATTCATCGGTATACGTTCGATAGATGTTCGTGAGCCGATTGTTGGAATTTTGCGAAGCATTTGAAAGTTTTCGACAGTCGTTCGTGAGGCGTTCCAGAGCCTTCCGAAGACATTCATGCGATGTTCGAAGACATTCAAGAGACGTTCGCAAACATTCATAACACGTTGAAAACATGTATGTGGGGTTCAAAGAGTATCAAAAGACTTTCTACGACGTTCATGAGACGTCTGAAGCGTTCGTGAGACGTTCAAGAGACTTTCGATGGCATTCATAATACGTTTGAAGACATTCATGAGGGGTTCGAAGACGCTTCAGAGACTTTCAAAGACATTCACGAGGGGTTCGAAGACGTTCAAGAGACTTTCGACGGCATTCATAATACGTTTGAAGACATTCATGAGGGGTTCGAAGACGCTTAAGAGACTTTCAAAGGCATTCACAAGAGGTGCGAAGACGTTCATACATTTTCGAAGACATTCAAGAGATCTTTGACAATATTCATAATACGTTTGAAGACATCGACAAGGGGTTCGACGACGTTTTAGAGACTTTCAAAGACATTCACAAGGGGTTTGAAGACGTTCAAGAAACTTTCGAATACGATCAAGAGACTTTCGACGACATTCATGATACGTTTGAATACATTCATGAGGGGTTCGAAGACACTTGAGAGACTTTCAAAGACATTCACGAGGGGGGGTTTGAAGACGTTCAAGAGACTTTGGACGGCATTCATAATACGTTTGAGGACATTTATGAGGGGTTCGAAGATACTTAAGAGACTTTCAAAGACATTCACAAGAGGTGCGAAGACGTTCAGACATTTTCGAAGACATTCAAGAGATCTTTGACAATATTCATAATATGTTTGAAGACATCGACAAAGGGTTTGACGACGTTTTAGAGACTTTCAAATACATTCACAAGGGGTTCGAAGACGTTTAAGAGACTTTCGACGGCCTTCATAATACGTTTGAAGACATTCATGAGGGGTTCAAAGATGCTTAAGAGACTTTCAAAGCATTCACAAGAGGTGCGAAGACGTTCAGAGATTTTCGAAGACATTCAAGAGATCTTTGACAATATTCATAATACGTTTGAAGAGATCGACGAGGGGTTCGGCGACGTTTTAGAGACTTTCGAAGACATTCACGAGGGGTCTGAAGACGTTCAAGAAACGTTCGAATACATTCTGGAGACTTTTGACGACATTCATAATATGTTTGAAGACATTCATGAGGGGTTCGAAGACGCTTGAGAGACTTTCAAAGACATTCACAAGAGGTGCGAAGACGTTCAGAGATTTTCGAAGACATTCAAGAGATCGTTGACAATATTCATAATACGTTTGAAAGACATCGACGAGGGGTTCGGCGACGTTTTAGAGACTTTCGAAGACATTCACGAGGGGTTTGAAGACGTTCAAGAAACGTTCGAATACGTTCTGGAGACTTTTGACGACATTCATAATACGTTTGAAGACATTCATGAGGGGTTCGAAGACGCTTAAGAGACTTTCAAAGACATTCACAAGAGGTGCGAAGACGTTCATACATTTTCGAAGACATTCAAGAGATCTTTGACAATATTCATAATACGTTTGAAGACATCGACAAGGGGTTCGACGACGTTTTAGAGACTTTCAAAGACATTCACAAGGGGTTTGAAGACGTTCAAGAAACTTTCGAATACGATCAAGAGACTTTCGACGACATTCATGATACGTTTGAATACATTCATGAGGGGTTCGAAGACACTTGAGAGACTTTCAAAGACATTCACGAGGGGGGGTTTGAAGACGTTCAAGAGACTTTGGACGGCATTCATAATACGTTTGAGGACATTTATGAGGGGTTCGAAGATACTTAAGAGACTTTCAAAGACATTCACAAGAGGTGCGAAGACGTTCAGACATTTTCGAAGACATTCAAGAGATCTTTGAGAATATTCATAATATGTTTGAAGACATCGACAAAGGGTTTGACGACGTTTTAGAGACTTTCAAATACATTCACAAGGGGTTCGAAGACGTTTAAGAGACTTTCGACGGCCTTCATAATACGTTTGAAGACATTCATGAGGGGTTCAAAGATGCTTAAGAGACTTTCAAAGCATTCACAAGAGGTGCGAAGACGTTCAGAGATTTTCGAAGACATTCAAGAGATCTTTGACAATATTCATAATACGTTTGAAGAGATCGACGAGGGGTTCGGCGACGTTTTAGAGACTTTCGAAGACATTCACGAGGGGTCTGAAGACGTTCAAGAAACGTTCGAATACATTCTGGAGACTTTTGACGACATTCATAATATGTTTGAAGACATTCATGAGGGGTTCGAAGACGCTTGAGAGACTTTCAAAGACATTCACAAGAGGTGCGAAGACGTTCAGAGATTTTCGAAGACATTCAAGAGATCGTTGACAATATTCATAATACGTTTGAAAGACATCGACGAGGGGTTCGGCGACGTTTTAGAGACTTTCGAAGACATTCACGAGGGGTTTGAAGACGTTCAAGAAACGTTCGAATACGTTCTGGAGACTTTTGACGACATTCATAATACGTTTGAAGACATTCATGAGGGGTTCGAAGACGCTTAAGAGACTTTCAAAGACATTCACAAGAGGTGCGAAGACGTTCATACATTTTCGAAGACATTCAAGAGATCTTTGACAATATTCATAATACGTTTGAAGACATCGACAAGGGGTTCGACGACGTTTTAGAGACTTTCAAAGACATTCACAAGGGGTTTGAAGACGTTCAAGAAACTTTCGAATACGATCAAGAGACTTTCGACGACATTCATGATACGTTTGAATACATTCATGAGGGGTTCGAAGACACTTGAGAGACTTTCAAAGACATTCACGAGGGGGGGTTTGAAGACGTTCAAGAGACTTTGGACGGCATTCATAATACGTTTGAGGACATTTATGAGGGGTTCGAAGATACTTAAGAGACTTTCAAAGACATTCACAAGAGGTGCGAAGACGTTCAGACATTTTCGAAGACATTCAAGAGATCTTTGAGAATATTCATAATATGTTTGAAGACATCGACAAAGGGTTTGACGACGTTTTAGAGACTTTCAAATACATTCACAAGGGGTTCGAAGACGTTTAAGAGACTTTCGACGGCCTTCATAATACGTTTGAAGACATTCATGAGGGGTTCAAAGATGCTTAAGAGACTTTCAAAGCATTCACAAGAGGTGCGAAGACGTTCAGAGATTTTCGAAGACATTCAAGAGATCTTTGACAATATTCATAATACGTTTGAAGAGATCGACGAGGGGTTCGGCGACGTTTTAGAGACTTTCGAAGACATTCACGAGGGGTCTGAAGACGTTCAAGAAACGTTCGAATACATTCTGGAGACTTTTGACGACATTCATAATATGTTTGAAGACATTCATGAGGGGTTCGAAGACGCTTGAGAGACTTTCAAAGACATTCACAAGAGGTGCGAAGACGTTCAGAGATTTTCGAAGACATTCAAGAGATCGTTGACAATATTCATAATACGTTTGAAAGACATCGACGAGGGGTTCGGCGACGTTTTAGAGACTTTCGAAGACATTCACGAGGGGTTTGAAGACGTTCAAGAAACGTTCGAATACGTTCTGGAGACTTTTGACGACATTCATAATACGTTTGAAGACATTCATGAGGGGTTCGAAGACGCTTAAGAGACTTTCAAAGACATTCACAAGAGGTGCGAAGACGTTCATACATTTTCGAAGACATTCAAGAGATCTTTGACAATATTTATAATACGTTTGAAGACATCGACAAGGGGTTCGACGACGTTTTAGAGACTTTCAAAGACATTCACAAGGGGTTTGAAGACGTTCAAGAAACTTTCGAATACGTTCAAGAGACTTTCGACGACATTCATGATACGTTTGAATACATTCATGAGGGGTTCGAAGACACTTGAGAGACTTTCAAAGACATTCACGAGGGGGGGGGGGGTTTGAAGACGTTCAAGAGACTTTGGACGGCATTCATAATACGTTTGAGGACATTTATGAGGGGTTCGAAGATACTTAAGAGACTTTCAAAGACATTCACAAGAGGTGCGAAGACGTTCAGACATTTTCGAAGACATTCAAGAGATCTTTGACAATATTCATAATATGTTTGAAGACATCGACAAAGGGTTCGACGACGTTTTAGAGACTTTCAAATACATTCACAAGGGGTTCGAAGACGTACAAGAGACTTTCGACGGCCTTCATAATACGTTTGAAGACATACATGAGGGGTTCAAAGATGCTTAAGAGACTTTCAAAGACATTCACAAGAGGTGCGAAGACGGTCAGAGATTTTCGAAGACATTCAAGAGATCGTTGACAATAATCATAATACGTTTGAAGACATCGACGAGGGGTTCGGCGACGTTTTAGAGACTTTCGAAGACATTCACGAGGGGTCTGAAGACGTTCGAGAAACGTTCGAATACATTCTGGAGACTTTTGACGACATTCATAATATGTTTGAAGACATTCATGAGGGGTTCGAAAACGCTTGAGAGACTTTCAAAGACATTCACAAGAGGTGCGAAGACGTTCAGAGATTTTCGAAGACATTCAAGAGATCGTTGACAATAATCATAATACGTTTGAAGACATCGACGAGGGGTTCGGCGACGTTTTAGAGACTTTCGAAGACATTCACGAGGGGTTTGAAGACGTTCAAGAAACGTTCGAATACGTTCTGGAGACTTTTGACGACATTCATAATACGTTTGAAGACATTCATGAGGGGCTCGAAGACGCTTGAGAGACTTTCAAAGACATTCACAAGAGGTGCGAAGACGTTCGAAGACATTCATGAGGGGTTTGAAGACGTTCAAGAAACGTTCGAATACGTTCTGGAGACTTTTGACGACATTCATAATACGTTTGAAGACATTCATGAGGGGTTCGAAGACGCTTGCGAGACTTTCAAAGACATTCACAAGAGGTGCGAAGACGTTCAGACATTTTCGAAGACATTCAAGAGATTTTTGACAATATTCATAATATGTTTGAAGACATCGACAAGGGGTTCGACGACGTTTTAGAGACTTTCAAATGCATTCACAAGGGGTTCGAAGACGTTCAAGAGACTTTCGACGGCCTTCATAATACGTTTGAAGACATTCATGAGGGGTTCAAAGATGCTTAAGAGACTTTCAAAGACATTCACAAGAGGTGCGAAGACGTTCGGAGATTTTCGAAGACATTCAAGAGATCTTTGACAATATTCATAATACGTTTGAAGAGATCGACGAGGGGTTCGGCGAAGTTTTAGAGACTTTCGAAGACATTCACGAGGGGTCTGAAGACGTTCAAGAAACGTTCGAATACATTCTGGAGACTTTTGACGACATTCATAATATGTTTGAAGACATTCATGAGGGGTTCGAAGACGCTTGAGAGACTTTCAAAGACATTCACAAGAGGTGCGAAGACGTTCAGAGATTTTCGAAGACATTCAAGAGATCGTTGACAATATTCATAATACGTTTGAAGACATCGACGAGGGGTTCGGCGACGTTTTAGAGACTTTCGAAGACATTCACGAGGGGTTTGAAGACGTTCAAGAAACGTTCGATTACGTTCTGGAGACTTTTGACGACATTCATAATACGTTTGAAGACATTCATGAGGGGTTCGAAGACGCTTGAGAGACTTTCAAAGACATTCACAAGAGGTGCAAAGACGTTCAGAGATATTCGATGACATTCAAGAGATCTTTGACAATATTTATAATACGTTTGAAGACATGCATGAGGGGTTCGAAGACGCTTGAGTGACTTTCAGACATTCACGAGGGATTCGAAGACGTTCAAGGGACTTCCGACGACATTCATGATACGTTTGAATACATTCATGAGGGGTTCGAAGACGCTTGAGAGACTTTCAAAGACATTCTTGGGCGGTTTGAAGACGTATAGAAATCTGCGACGACATGCATAATACGATCTTCGACGACATCCATAAACCGAAGACATTCATTCCGTTTGAGTTTCGCTGGAATTGTTTGGGTTTGTTTGGGATTTTCACAGTTTTGGTCGAACGTGTTTGAGTTTGTTTGGGTGCTCACCCAAACACACCGAAAAATTGAGTTTCACATTCGAAAGTAATATTGTATTCAGTTGCACAATCCGATATCAGATTACGCTGGCATAACTGAGTACGGGGTGAGAAGAATAATAAGTACATAATGTTACATTTCTTTTATTTGCACGAATCTTTATGATTCAGCCACCATTTAATGAGATTAAATACATTTTGTAAGGCACAATTGTTTGTATGCTTTCCACATCGTAGAGTAGAACTTCCATCTAATTTACTTGAGACATCCATATCGTCAAAGTCTATATTCAACGACTCAATTAATAGCCCATTCTTCATGTTTAGTGTATCAGCTAGCCATTTTCGTTTTTCATGACCCTTAACATATACGATTGGACACATGTCGTCTTCCGTTCAACCTTCAACTGCAGCTGTTATTAGACCTTCAGTCACGCTGTATCGAACGTTTCCATAGGTCCACTTTCATATGGTCGAACGTGTTTGAGTTTGTTTGGGTGCTCACCCAAACACACCCAAACACGTTCGACCAAAACTGTGAAAATCCCAAACAAACCCAAACAATTCCAGCGAAACTCAAACGTAATGAATGTCTTCGGTTTATGGATGTCGTCGAAGATCGTATTATGCATGTCGTCGCAGATTTCTATACGTCTTCAAACCGCCCAAGAATGTCTTTGAAAGTCTCTCAAGCGTCTTCGAACCCCTCATGAATGTATTCAAACGTATCATGAATGTCGTCGGAAGTCCCTTGAACGTCTTCGAATCCCTCGTGAATGTCTGAAAGTCACTCAAGCGTCTTCGAACCCCTCATGCATGTCTTCAAACGTATTATAAATATTGTCAAAGATCTCTTGAATGTCATCGAAAATCTCTGAACGTCTTTGCACCTCTTGTGAATGTCTTTGAAAGTCTCTCAAGCGTCTTCGAACCCCTCATGAATGTCTTCAAACGTATTATGAATGTCGTCAAAAGTCTCCAGAACGTAATCGAACGTTTCTTGAACGTCTTCAAACCCCTCGTGAATGTCTTCGAAAGTCTCTAAAACGTCGCCGAACCCCTCGTCGATGTCTTCAAACGTATTATGAATATTGTCAACGATCTCTTGAATGTCTTCGAAAATCTCTGAACGTCTTCGCACCTCTTGTGAATGTCTTTGAAAGTCTCTCAAGCGTCTTCGAACCCCTCATGAATGTCTTCAAACATATTATGAATGTCGTCAAAAGTCTCCAGAATGTATTCGAACGTTTCTTGAACGTCTTCAGACCCCTCGTGAATGTCTTCGAAAGTCTCTAAAACTTCGCCGAACCCCTCGTCGATCTCTTCAAACGTATTATGAATATTGTCAAAGATCTCTTGAATGTCTTCGAAAATCTCCGAACGTCTTCGCACCTCTTGTGAATGTCTTTGAAAGTCTCTTAAGCATCTTTGAACCCCTCATGAATGTCTTCAAACGTATTATGAAGGCCGTCGAAAGTCTCTTGAACGTCTTCGAACCCCTTGTGAATGCATTTGAAAGTCTCTAAAACGTCGTCGAACCCCTTGTCGATGTCTTCAAACATATTATGAATATTGTCAAAAATCTCTTGAATGTCTTCGAAAATGTCTGAACGTCTTCGCACCTCTTGTGAATGTCTTTGAAAGTCTCGCAAGCGTCTTCGAACCCCTCATGAATGTCTTCAAACGTATTATGAATGTCGTCAAAAGTCTCCAGAACGTATTCGAACGTTTCTTGAACGTCTTCAAACCCCTCATGAATGTCTTCGAACGTCTTCGCACCTCTTGTGAATGTCTTTGAAAGTCTCTCAAGCGTCTTCGAGCCCCTCATGAATGTCTTCAAACGTATTATGAATGTCGTCAAAAGTCTCCAGAACGTATTCGAACGTTTCTTGAACGTCTTCAAACCCCTCGTGAATGTCTTCGAAAGTCTCTAAAACGTCGCCGAACCCCTCGTCGATGTCTTCAAACGTATTATGATTATTGTCAACGATCTCTTGAATGTCTTCGAAAATCTCTGAACGTCTTCGCACCTCTTGTGAATGTCTTTGAAAGTCTCTCAAGCGTTTTCGAACCCCTCATGAATGTCTTCAAACATATTATGAATGTCGTCAAAAGTCTCCAGAATGTATTCGAACGTTTCTCGAACGTCTTCAGACCCCTCGTGAATGTCTTCGAAAGTCTCTAAAACGTCGCCGAACCCCTCGTCGATCTCTTCAAACGTATTATGAATATTGTCAAAGATCTCTTGAATGTCTTCGAAAATCTCTGAACGTCTTCGCACCTCTTGTGAATGTCTTTGAAAGTCTCTTAAGCATCTTTGAACCCCTCATGAATGTCTTCAAACATATTATGAATGTCGTCAAAAGTCTCCAGAATGTATTCGAACGTTTCTTGAACTCATGAATGTATTCAAACGTATCATGAATGTCGTCGAAAGTCTCTTGATCGTATTCGAAAGTTTCTTGAACGTCTTCAAACCCCTTGTGAATGTCTTTGAAAGTCTCTAAAACGTCGTCGAACCCCTTGTCGATGTCTTCAAACGTATTATGAATATTGTCAAAGATCTCTTGAATGTCTTCGAAAATCTCTGAACGTCTTCGCACCTCTTGTGAATGCTTTGAAAGTCTCTTAAGCGTCTTCGAACCCCTCATGAATGTCTTCAAACGTATTATGAATGCCGTCGAAAGTCTCTTGAACGTCTTCGAACCCCTCGTGAATGTCTTTGAAAGTCTCTGAAGCGTCTTCGAACCCCTCATGAATGTCTTCAAACGTATTATGAATGCCATCGAAAGTCTCTTGCGCTTTTCGAACGCTTCAGACGTCTCATGAACGTCGTAGAAAGTCTTTTGATACTCTTTGAACCCCTCATACATGTTTTCAACGTGTTATGAATGTTTGCGAACGTCTCTTGAATGTCTTCGAACATCGCATGAATGTCTTCGGAAGGCTCTGGAACGCCTCACGAACGACTGTCGAAAACTTTCAAATGCTTCGCAAAATTCCAACAATCGGCTCACGAACATCTATCGAACGTATACCGATGAATGTATTCAATCATCGTTAAGCGATTATATTAATTTATTTTCCATCAAATTCCATACAAAAAATTGAGTTTCACATTCGAAAGTAATATTGTATTCAGTTGCACAATCCGATATCAGATTACGCTGGCATAACTGAGTACGGGGTGAGAAGAATAATAAGTACATAATGTTACATTTCTTTTATTTGCACGAATCTTTATGATTCAGCCACCATTTAATGAGATTAAATACATTTTGTAAGGCACAATTGTTTGTATGCTTTCCACATCGTAGAGTAGAACTTCCATCTAATTTACTTGAGACATCCATATCGTCAAAGTCTATATTCAACGACTCAATTAATAGCCCATTCTTCATGTTTAGTGTATCAGCTAGCCATTTTCGTTTTTCATGACCCTTAACATATACGATTGGACACATGTCGTCTTCCGTTCAACCTTCAACTGCAGCTGTTATTAGACCTTCAGTCACGCTGTATCGAACCTTTCCATAGGTCCACTTTAGACCATGACGATTGCGAATCAACCATGATGCTTCGCATCTCTCGGAATTTTGCTGATCTATACAATTTTACGAATAATATCGGTCAATGGACAATATTCAACAACGCGATCGTGTAAGATTAAATCAATATGCAGCTGTATTCGAAGGTGAATCTTCTTTGCATTCAAACTCTATTCACACATTTACGGCAGCAATTTTTTACAGGCTCGTTTTGATGCGACCAATCATCATCCGCGGGAGGGCAGTTACATTAAGACTTGGCGATGGTTAATAAAGAACAATCACTATTTCAGTCATAATGATATTTACGAAATCGAGAGTACATATTGAACAAAATGCCAAAACTTTTTTGAAGTCCAAATTTGAGTCATCTTTAGAACAGAATGCTGACTTGAGATAAAGTTTAGTACTTGTGAGTTTGCAGTCGGTGAATAATATAATGTCCTTTGCCATAGATTCTCTTTTTTTACCAGGCTGCGCCGCACCAATTACATATTTTGGTTTCTCTAGTTGGGAGGCAGCTTTTACGGTCCATGAATGCTTCGGTGTGCTTTGAAGCGGTGGACAGTCGTATATATCCCAGGAGCGAAAACTCATATTCAAGTATCGCCCACTTTTCAATGTTCGAAGTAGTGATAATTTATTGATCTCATCTAATATTACCGAAAGTTTATAGTTTTTCAAAATAAACACCCCGTTATCATATATGCTCTGAATAGCGGAGCAATGGAAAAAAAATTCTAATAGCTTGGAGAGTGGTGTTAACGAAAAAAAAAAATCCTTAACCATGGGGCTAACTTGTCCAGACCTGCATGATCTCAAGTGTCGGCATCAAGGCTTGACGTTGCACTCCTTGTATATATTATCATTCAGAGATGAAAAACTGAAGCCCTGTACAATGGAAATGCATTTTTTTCCCCGGATCACTGTCTTCGTCACATGCAGTCGTAAAATTTTATGGGTTTTCAAGTGTGGACCTATGGAATGATGAGGCTCAAGTTGCACATGCGAAGCGATAGGGTATGACGGTCCCTGGCGCTCGACGTAAGAAAAAAAAAAAGAGTCGTAAAATTTGAGACTTTCGGACGAGGTGGTCGAAA
>OY723390.1:8458898-8648174 GCA_963210295.1 Ophion ellenae | reverse complement strand
CGATTTGGAAGAACAGCACAGGAAGGCGCGCTTGAAGCTTAAAAAAGGCTATCAAGCAGAGTAAAGCTGAAAGCTGGGGCGAACTGCTCAGCGAGGTGGAAGATGCTTCCTGGGGCAGGCCGTACAAAGTAGTAATGACTCGGCTGAAAAAGCCAGCCAATGCCATCGCCTGTGGACACAGCTCTGCTGGAAAAGATTGTTTCACATCTGTTCCCTGAGCAACCCGAGGAGGACTATCAGCTCGAAGAGGACATCGATGAAGACATCCCAGCCATTACTGAAGAAGAGCTTCTTACGGCGATTGCCAGGGTGGGCAACAATAAAGCCCCCGGCAGTGGATGGGATACCCAACATCGCACTCAAGGCAGCGATCAAGTTGGCACCGGCAATATTCCTGGGCATGTACAATGCGTGTCTCAAGGAAGGAATCTTCCCGGACAAGTGGAAGTGGCAGAAGCTAGTGCTCCTCCCGAAAGGGGAAAAAGCCACCGGACGAACCTTCATCCTATCGTCCGCTCTGTATACTGGATACCGCGGGAAAGATCTTCGAGCGCATCATCCATAACAGAATTGAGAAGGTCGTGGACCCTCTACTGGCGGAGGGCCAGTTTGGCTTCAGAAAGGAGCGCTCTACTCTGGATGCCATTAATACAGTGGTGAGAAGCAGGCGCAGGAGTCGACTGCGGGGGAAACGATGGGCAAGAGGATCCAAGAAGTACTGCGCAGTTGTCGCTCTCGACGTCAAAAAAGCTTTCAACTCGGCGATATGGAAGTGTATCATGGACGCCCTAAAAACATTAGGTGTACCATGGTACCTACGGAGAATAGGGGCGAGTTACCTATGTAATAGGTGGCTCATGTACGACACAGAGGATGGACGAAAGACGTATAGGGTGACTGGAGGAGTTCCTCAGGGCTCTGTACTTGGACCGCTTCTGTGGATCATCATGTACAATGATCTGCTGCTATTAAAATTACCGAAAGGAGTGTCCATCGTAGCGTTCGCAGATGACGCGGCGCTGATTGTCATCGCCAAATTCCTGGAGCAAATCACCGCACTCTTCGGCGAAGCTTTCGCCAAGATAAAGGAATGGATGTCTTCTGTTGGACTGCATCTTGCAGCCCACAAAACAGAAGTACTCCTCGTATCCAGCAGGAAGGTGATGGAAACGGTGACGCTCAAGGTTGGAAACTCCGAAATCACATCCCAACCGTTCATTCGGTACCTGGGGTGTGATTCTCGACGCGAGGCTGAACTTCAAAGAGCAAACCGAGCAGATCAGCAGAAAGACCGCTGGGGTGGCTACCACACTGGCGCGACTCATGCCTAATGTTGGTGGCCCCAGACAGAAGAGGAAGAAAACTGCTGTCATCAGTGACGACCTCAGTGCTCACCTATGGCATACCCATATGGGCTGATGCACTGAAAATCCAGGAGTACCGCAGGAAGGCTGCAGCAACGTATCGCGTCAGTGCCTTGAGGGTAGCCTGTGCGTTTTCACACTGTCTCCGAGGACGCTATCAACGTTATCGCGGGGAATACTGCCCATTGAGGTGCTTGCCGAGGAGCGTAGATCGATGTACCAGCAGAAGGGAGCTAGAAACCCCAGTTATGCAAGGACAGAAGCGAGAGCAACCAGTCTCAACCAGTGGCAGACGATGGTGGGATGCTTCTCCCAAGGGAAGGTGGACACATCGACTAATCCCGAAGGTGGAGATAGGGATGAACCGTCTGCACGGGGAGCTCAACTATTATCTCACTCAAGTGATCTCAGGACACGGCTGTTTTCGGGCTTATCTCTATAAGTTTAATTATGAAGATTCCCCGGACTGCCCAGCTTGTGTAGCAGTCGAGGAGATCGCTGAACATGCATTGTTCCAATGCCCACGTTTTAGTGCCTCCCGCGCGATAGTCGAGGATCAGCTGGAGACACGCATCACCCCGGACAACCTGGTTGAGTTGATGCTGAAGTCAGCAGACGCATGGACAGCGGTATCGGCTTATGCTGCCTCAGTGATGAAGGAGTTGCGATTGTGCAGAACGTGCGAGGAAGAAGACGACGCCGGACGACCAGGCAGTCAAGATTAAATCAGTGACACGAACCCCTAAACCACTCATAACATCTAGAGTGGAACGGGGGATGTAAGGTCGTCTGACAACACTGCAGGAAGACCTACGGCTAAGGCCTCTCCCGCGATGTAATACCTAGCGGTCGTCCCGCGGGAGAATTTGTAAGGCCACAGAGGAATGGAGGTTTTTAGTCGGTGCAAGCCCGACACACGGCAATTATTTGCTACGGTGCGGAGGCATTTTCCCGCTAAACCTCTTTAAAAAAAAAAAAAAAAAACACACACACACACACACACACACAAGTATAACTACGTCGAGATCATAACCGAAATTAAAAATGAATATTGGCACGCACGCACGCACGCACGCACGCACGCACGCACACACACACACACACAAGTATAACTACGTCGAGATCATAACCGAAATAAAAAATGAATATTGGTATAAAAAATTAGAAATAAAAAACGAGATAAAAAAATTACGTTTTTTTTAATGTATCGGTTTATTGTATATTTATCGTAGCACCATTCTTTCTCTCTCTCTCTCTCTCTCCTCGGGGCGCTCTATAGTAGATCTCTCTCCCTCTCTCTCTCTCTCTCTCTCTCTCTCTCTCTCTCTCTCTCTCTCTCTCTCTCTCTCTTTCTCTCTCTTGAGCGTACATACACCTGCGTTGCTCTGCACGCTTTCCCTCCTACTCCTCTATTCCTTATTCTACTGCATTAAAAAAATTGTATAGGGTTATTATTTATATCGGTAAGAAATATGTCTCTTTCGGTGAAGACACGCGTCGTCCGAAGTTCAGGCTCGAGGCATTTTTGCGTTTGTCAGCAAAAACGCATAACTCGACATCTCTACAGAGTAGCTCGCGTGTGTCCACCGTGCCGGACAATTCAAAGTCGTGCACACAATGACCGTGAGCATGTAGAGCCTTCGGCAAGAGTGCTGAAGTGTCAAAATTTGCAAAAGCTTCAGTTGCTCTCCGAATCGCGAAGCGCGTAGAACTCACCTGTTCCTCTATGAAATTTTTAAAAAATTCTGTGACATTTATAAACTTATGTGATATTTTGAAAAACAGTGTCACATTCTGAAAAAGTGTGTGATAAAATCAAATAAAAAAAGGGGTACTATGGCGACACCACCGTTCCTCCCCACTCTTACCCCCACCACCTCGGCTGCCCCCACCGCGGGCCGAGGAGTGAGGATAGGAGTGGGGGTCGCCATAGTAGCCCCCTTGCTACTCTCGTGAACGGGCCGAGATAAAAATAAAGTTTGAAGGGAAAAAATGTTCTATCTTTGACTACTGGACGTTCATGATGATAATGATGAATACTTCAACAAATGGCGTATTGTTTATTGCAATAATTCGTGAATAACTGGTGAAAATCACTCTTCAATTTTCCGCTTATAGGGGGGCACAGGTAAGGCTCGCAATCACGGACTAACTTTGTGCTTCGGGAAGCAACTGAATTACAATTGACGACTTACAACAAAATTCCACTCCCCTCGCCGTATCAAAGTCACTATCTGCAGAGATTACAGCGTTTTTGGGTTTCTCGTGAACGGAGTAATGCAAAACATTTTATCAGCTCATAACGCAGCATAATTGCATCTTATTCACAAACAGCAGAACCAATAAATAAAAAATTGGTGCAAAAGCGACTACGGTGCAAAGTGAGCCTACCCCGAGATAACCTTAAGATCGCCTTATTATAGATTGATGGTAGGTAAAATAATAGCGTGTGTCGTCGTTATCTTTTTCGTGTGTGCTGATGAATTGCGTATCAAGTCATATAAATTCAGCAACGATCATTATTGCTGCAGTTTACAACCGGGAAGCCAGCCATACATTTTGAGTTTCAAATACGAATAAAAATGTACGTTAATCCGGTGAATATTATTCAATTTCTATCCATGGCGATAAGCGCTATGAATTTTTCTAGAACCTCAATTACCGAACGGGAAAAACAGTTCAGTAAGGATCTAGAAAACATGATCATAGAAGCGATGAATCAACTTCTGGAAATCGAATTCGAAACTGGTTTAAATTTTCTTTCACCAAATGAAATTCACGAAGCAGCCACAATACAAGATGGCAGTGGAGTAGATTGGCCCAAACATTGATACCTAGATCCCAAAGTTGATGAAACTGTATGTACTTAAGAAGTAGAATAATTGGGTTACGAATACAAGACAAGAGCTATAGATCACTGGGAATCCAGGACAAACGGGAATGCAAAATTATCATCTGTTCAAACGAAATTCAGAAAGGTGAAACCAGTGACGCAGGTACATCGGTAGGCCCATAGTGTAAATAAGGGTGCCAACTACAAAGAAAAGGTAAGAAAAATAACTCACTATGCGTTGAACAATTTTAACGATGCTTTGGACAAAAAGCTGCCTGTCCATGATATGGATCTTCGACTATGGGCCTTACGTGCACAAGAAATTGTAGAAATGCCAGCCGTAGATTTGAAAGCATCCGCTTCGTGGGCAAAATCGTTCAACAACCAACATCGAATTCTGTCACGGAAGATTACTAAATATGTAAGAAAAGAACAATTATTAAACGCCAATACACTTCAAAACAAAGCTTAAGAATGTATAGAAACGGTGAAAGTCAACTTCGCCAATGTTGGGCCTCAAAACACATTTAATTCTAAACAAAGTGGACTTAATTTAGAGAAAACATCGACAACACACAGTTATACTATACAGTCTTTTATTTCTGTAAGTGGCAAGCTTTTGGCCCCTATGTTGGTCGTTTTAAACGAACTTACTGGCAAATTTAGACCGCGAGTGGAACAAACTATTTTGAGAGCCGAAAATATATATCTATTGAGTTATAAATCTGGAAAATTGACGACTAATAATTTCAAACGTTGTTCCCAAGAAGTATATATCCCCAATACGGGTCGAAAATCGATAATACTTCCGGATTCTTTGAGCAGTCAATGCCCAACTGCATTTAAAGAAATGGATATGCAAGGGAAAGATATTAAAGTTTCAACCATTTCAGCAGGTAAATATATTGCACCAGTTTCATTCGTTCTGTAGACAATTAGTTCACATTATCATTAGCTATCCTTGCACCTACAACGGGAATGATACAGTCCCTTGATGTTCATGGCTTCCATATATGGCAAAACTTGGTCAAACCCGTTTCTGGCATAGTATTGGGAGTACAAATAAGTCTCCGACGTTTGACAAAAGATGGCTTCACGAGGAGGTTATGGTAAAAATGTTCAGATGAAAAACGTCACATCGTAAGGTTGGACATCTGGCATGACCATAACCTTGAAATATTAGCGATTTTGTATCAGCATCACATAATTTTTTTCGTGCGACAATGTCGAGTTTTGAGCCGAATAAGCGTCATTTGCGGGAACTCTTGCGTTTGGCACGAATCTCCCTCCAATGATGCTTCCAATTCCGTGTCTTCGGCCGTTCGCACTTTCGGCCTTCCGCTACGTTCTTTGTCTTCGACGTCAAACTCACCGTTCTTAAGGTATTCCTTTTGCGAAGAGCCTCATTTTGTGGGGGCAGGGCCCTTCTGAATCATCGGCAAATTACAATGGTGCTTAATGGTGAATAAGTTACAATCAATTATTATGCCCAACGATAACGAGGGATAAAACATTTCGTGCAAATTTAGTAGGTTTAGACATTTTTACATTTTCTCCGAACCATCACGATTACGCAAATTCTTCCGCTAGTCGCATTTTCCTAAGTTTTATCATTAATATTTTCTTTAAATATACGGTAACCCCCTGTTTTAATTGTCGTTGCGGAATCTTTATTTCTTTTTTACATGTCTGAGCAGTTTATATCAGGCATCTAGAGTTATTTGATGTATAAATTATTAGATAGAAATGTGGCTAACGTGTCATCTCCATGAAGCGCCGTATAAATAAGACGATTTTTAGAGTCGTAATTTTTCGTGAAAAGTTCGGTAACTTGGCTTCAAATTTGACCAGTATCCTGGGATGGATTTTTACTCCATTATAGATGAAAATCAGTTAATTGTTAAATAGTCGGGTTCGTGAAAGGAATACCTTAAACTTTTGAAACCACTCACGACAACTTCTCTCACTTACAGCAGCCTCACTATATGCTTCTACAAGCAATTGATGTGCCTCAGCTGCAGTTTGCTTCAAATTAAAGAAGTAAATCAAGTTCCCGCAAATGACGCTTATTTGGCGCAAAACTCGACATTTTCGCACGCAAAAAATTATGCGATGCTGATCCAAAATCGCTAATATTTCAAAGTTATCTTGCCAGATGTCCAACCTTACGATATGACATTTTACATCTGACAATTTCAACCATAACCTCCTGGTGGGGCCATCTTTTGTCAAACAGCGGAGACTTATTTGTACTCCCAATAATATTATACAATTACGGCGTCAATCTGCACTTGAGAGGCAATATTGTTAAGTTACAGTCTCTTACACACAACCAATTTTCTTCCGCACGGTTTACAAACCTTTTTAAACATCCTAGGAACTGTAATGTCCCGCGATTTTTGGGATTCAGATCTACTTTCGAATTCGCAATATTTTACAAATTTCCCGACAAATAGAAGGCAAAGAAACCAATTTGAGGACAGACCATCACACTTCGTTGGTCGTTAATGGATTCCCGTCGGGGCGGCGATATGTCGAAGCAGATGAAATCATCGCTAGACAATACGATCTTTGTCGCTAATATTGAAAAAGAAACCTTTGCTGAAAACTCTCTGTCTGGCTGGCGTACGGGAACGGCCGTGTTGATACGACCGACGTCTGTCATCAAGAGTATGGCCACTCAACAAAATTTAAAGCGGGATCGAATGACATACGCTAGCCGAAAGAAAGGACAGAGCGTGCAAGCGGGAAACGCACAACTATTGGAAGGAAATGGAAAGATGTTGTAGATCTCGGAAGCCAGATTAATGAAAGCTATTGCCAAGTGCGGTGAAAGCAAAGGAATTTGGGACGAATATCCGCAGGGGTCAGGTCACTCATGATTATTTAATCGTAACGATCAATTCTTTTTTCCGTACGCATTCAATTATATTTATATAAAATTTTCCTCTCATACTCAGTGCGATAAATCAAGGTTTTTGAGAACCACGGTTGTGAGTCGGACTTTCGTCTGGTTATGTAGAAAGACCACGCGTAGTTTCTCACCAAAAAGCGTTCATGTATTTTTCTTACTGTAAGGTTTATTAAATCGTTAGTATGAGCCTACATGGCGACTCGAAACGATAGCGCGAAAACTCCGTCGGTTGATAAACAAAATATCCAAATCAATCCAGTCGTAAAATCGACAAGGCCCGAACCATGGGCACTTCGCCGCGCACAATATCTCTCTATTCTCCCTTCCCAGTATTTTCGAGATAAAGAACGTAGACCCAATTCTTAGTAATGCATAATCGATCGTAGCCCTTGCCCAATCAGAAATTTTCCAAATTACTCCCCCACTGTAATTTAACCAATCGTGTGAGACGACCTAAGTTTTATGCACTATTCTTCAATCCACAAGAGATGCATGACCAACAGTGTGTGCCCCTACTTTCTCAAAATTTGTATCGCCTAATTCTTACGTCGCGAAAAAGAAAAATCTTCGTCAGCCTGCCGACCGAATCCCGAGTAGTCAGTTTCTTTTGAGTCTTCTATAATCGTAATTGGACGAAAGTCTCCCAACATTTTTCTTTATCAAGTTAAGTTCGCTAACTAATGAGTCTCAGTCGGTTTTTCTTTGAAACAAGAAATTAGTCGTCGTTAATCTTTCTATAACTAGTGTAATCACAGTCGTAGTAAAAGTCAGTTTTACAATAAGAGTTCGGAAATGAGAAAACTGTGAAAAAAGGGTAAAATAGAAGAAAAAGCATCAAGATTTAAAAAATGCATTTTGACATCTTAACCACCTGGCCATCACGAATTCCGACACTGATCCACGCAACAGAAGCAATTGAATTTCACCCATTCCATTTCATTTGAACCAAACGAGTAAGTAATCATGAATATTTTGCACACACCAAAGGGAAAAGCTGGGGAAATTCTCCCATTTCAGCGATCTCGGACGCCTCCCCAATTAGATGCCCAACAGCTTGGAATTTATACAACATCGCTCTTTTCACCCTGACAACATTCTGATCGTATAATTGGTACACGGAGAAAACAGGGACCTCGAAGTTTAGAATTAATACTATGCTTCTAAAAAAATATCATTAAATATTAAAAAGTATTGAGTGGAAGATAAAAATTGTAATTATGGTATAGTCATAATGAAGAAATTTAAATTTTAACCTACGATATGGCACGTGAACTGATACAAATAATACATTTTATTCGGCATGTTGTAATTTTTTGTAGTGTTCAAAAAATATTTTGCCCACGTTATTGGAACAATTAGTTTCCAGTATTCTACAAAAAGTACGGTATAAAGAGTCACATTTTACTAATAAATTCGTAATATTTTTCGCTATACGCCGAAGATTTATGCTATGTGTATAGTGAAATCTATGCATACACGAAGATTCATGGTATACGTATAGTAAAACCCATATGAAAATATAACTCGCGCCTATGCGAGAATAGTTTCAAATGTAATATGCACGCATTATTTTTACCATACAGCATATAGGACTCGCGCCTATGCAAGAAAAGTTTCAAATGTAATATGCACGCATCATTTTTACTATACGGTGTGAGAATCATTTTTCCACTTCTATAACAACAAGTCCTAGAATTCCGAACTGGCAGTAAACTGCTATACTTTTCTAGCACTGAATATTAGAATTCTGGCATCCAGTGTTAGAATTTGAGGTCGTATTTTTCTCCGTGTAGTAATGTTTGGAAACCCGAGAATTTTTGCTTTTCAAATAGTTCGTAATGGAATTCACCCTCGTTTTCAACTTGGAATTATTTCTCTTCATTATAACTAAATATTTCACGTTTGTATTATTTTTTTTCTTAATAACGAGTCATGGTTTATAATCACGAATCGCACTCTCTAGCCCATCCTGACCAATTTTCCGCAAGGTTAGGCTTGAAACAGGGCAACTTGTCCTAAGATAACGTGGATTGTCCGAATAACGAGTAAAGGGAGAGATCGCTCTTCTTGACCGAGATGGATATTCGCCGGTTAGGACGTAACAGTACAAAAGCGGTTGCGAAGAAGGAAGTGTAAGAAATCTCTTTGTTTCAAACACTTTTATCATGACTATCCTTATTGTAATAAGTATAATCCACAAAAAATATAGAGTTCAAACGTTTATGAAATAAGCAAGCGTGAGAACGTTTTTCCGATTATATTGTAATCTTCAAAGGCAGTACATGTCGGGGGAGAATTCCTTCCTAAATATACAATTGTAATTCAGTGCTTCCCGAGGCACGAAGTTAGTCCATAATTGCGAGCCTTACCTGTGTTTGGAAAATAAAAGTGTGTTTTTTACTAGTTATTCACGATTTATTGCAATAAACAATACGCCATTTCTGGTTGTATTCATCATTATCATTATGAAGTCTAGTAGTCGTAGAAACATCATTTTTTCCCGTTAAACTTTATTTTTATCTCGGCCCGTTCACGAGTTATGGAAAGAACAATGTTTTTACGGGTGCATTGACCCTTTAAGAGTGGTGTTTCGCCAAAACGAGAAAATTTGTATCGACTATTCTGACTGATTGTACTTTCATTGTAACTCATTTTTATTTCTACAAATTCCGTCCATGCCGCCCAGTAACAACTTTGAACATTTCCCTTACGAGAGAGGGACAGGGGGAGGGGATTTGCAAATATGCAATATCGTCATAAAACGAACTTATATTGACGTGAATTTAACCCGAAATGCCAAATTACTAGCTGATTATACGATGCTCTTGGCTAAAAATGGAAGGGCAATTTCAAACCCTTAATTATGAGATATCGAAAAAAGGAAAAAAACACGTAACTGCTACTTTTCCATCCTCGACATGTATGCAAATTTACATCTCAATCGATAAAACATTCTCGGAAAAACGTATGAAAAAATGCGTTTTTAACATAAAGAATACGAAATTTGTTGATATCCGCATCGTTCTCATCTCCAATGTATAATACACGAAAAAATAAACGATGTAGCAATTTGTCATTTTTCGTATCTCGTACCGTTAAAACGTTGTCGACGAAAAACGAAAAACACCCCTACTTTCGAGGGTGCGTTCCACCCCCAAAATATCGGGTTTCGCAGATATAAAAAAAAAGTGTCGCCTATTTTTACCCATTCTACAAACATGCGCAATTTAATCCAAATCGGAGGGTTACACCTCGCGACCTTTCCTTGTTAGTACTTTTCGTTCATAGCAACACACGAACATGTTTTTTTATTATAAAGTTTTGTTAAGTCATAGGTTATGTTTAACAATCATGGACGCAGTAGGTTAAGAGGCCGAGGGAAGGACACCCCTCGACGGCAGCGCCTTCGACACCAAGCGTTGCTACCCCCACCACTGAAATTCGCCTTTGTTTCAAGTCCTATACGTAAGAACGTGGTTTGATCGCTGAAGGAAACAGATTAGTAACCTACAAATAAGTTTTCAAATGTTTTGCATGCCGAAGAAGTAATAATTTGAAAGAAAATGGCTTTGTGATTTCGTGCTCTACTATTTCTGTGCCAAGATTTCATACATAGTGTCGCGTACGAGTCTTTCCTGTACGGCAGTTCTTCAACACAGTAGCGGTGTGAATGTTGCTTGCCGGGAAAGGGATTCGTAGGATTAAATCCAGGGTTAACTGTCATTGCTGAGAAAATCGGAAGAATTATACAATTAAACAAGTAGTGCCTCCTTTGGTATACCGAGGGCGCCACAAAATTACCAATTTCAGATTTTTCTGAGCTGTTAATCTTCTCATTCCGACTGTCATTCTTTGAAAGTATTGCCGTTATATTAAGGGGTTCCAATAAAATATTAGAACAATGGGTATCTGTAGCATTTGGGTGGGATTGATCTCTTCGGAAGAGGCGCTTCGTACAATTACAATAGAACTTCATTTCTCGGTAAGTTCGTTTAATTGTATAATTGTATTTCGCGCCTCTTCCTTTGAGATCAACGAGTAGCAATTTAAAGTTGTTTACGGCAAATGTGTTGTAAAAGCAAAACATGTTATACAGAGTTGGATATTCACAATCAAGCATTACATTTTTCAAATGTTTTACACGTCATATTTATGATTGATGATTTTCCTTAACATTCGTATTCAATATTGATAATGCAGACGATTTATTTTCCTGAATCAGTCGATTATAGAATTTCGTGAAGGTCTGCGATTTTTTTTACCATCTCTCAGTTTTTAGAATTGTATCAACGCTTACGCCATATCGACTGGCTACTGATGTAGCCGCATGACGTGTGCAATAAGCAGTAAATGAGTCCGTATCGACCCCGCTGATTGTTAACACGTTTTTAATCCACCGACTAAGCGTTTGAGTAGAAGCGCGTTTGAGGGGTCTTTGAAATGTTGTGAACAGTTTTTGTTCCATCCCCCGTATATCGTTTGTTTTTTCCAAATATTGTTCTAACCGAGCAGAGGGACAAATCAGTCTATCCTCTGAGAAAAAAGGGACGATAAGCGTGGGTTGTATCTTCTTAACCCCCTACGTTTTTATCCATTCAACAATATTAATTTCGATTGTTTCGTTTCTTTATTGGATATTTCTAATGTCTATTACAGATAAGGTCTGGATACGATGGCCGGTTACCAATGCTAGTAATGTAACTACTTTTAACGACAACTTTTCAAGTGATATTTTCTTCTTTGGCCCCACTTTCTTAGTTCGTCTAATACAGTTTAGGGGTCCCATATCGATTCGTACTTTGCTCTAGGAGGCCTCAATAGAGCGATTCCTTTTAAAAAACGTTTAATTTGTGGATCAATGCCAAGATCAGGTCAGTATATGAAAGGTCCTCCTTGTAACACGTCCGTAATCCGAGCAGTACGGTTGGCAGTATTTGTACCCAAGCTTTGTCTGATCAGCCCTGATCGCTGCCTCAAGGCGAAGTAGAAGATCTACCACGTGACATATGAGTGCGAGAGAGATAGCTGAAATTTTTTAACAGAGATTTCTGAGAGATGAATAATATTTAGGGCAAAAGGAAATCATGAAGCTCTGCGTCAGGGAATTCTCCAGAGCCCAATGCTTTGTTTGTCCTGACAAATTCAACCATCTATGAGAAATTTAGGTTGGAAAATCTGTGAGGTTATGTTGATCTTGTACATGACCTTAACGGTGCGATGCCAGCGTTCCACGAAACCGATGGCGATTAGGTGGTAAGCCGTCGTACGTACACGTTTCATGCGTACGAGCTGTGCCATGGCTGTAAATGGGCGAGACTCAAATTGACTACCCTGATCCGTTGTGATAGTTTTCGGTCTGCCATATCGCGCGATCCAATCTGTGACGACATGTCGAGTGACTGCGCTGGCGCTCATTTCCTTCATCGGCACAACTTCGGGCCATCTCGGAAAACGATCTATCATTGTTAAACAATATCGGTAACCTTCCGCTTCGGGGAGTGGTCCCACTATACCGTTGTGAATGGACGTGCCTTCTGACTTTTGCACGTTGACAAGCGACGCAATTACGTACCATTTGAGTGACGTCCTTCCTCATCCATAGCCGCAAATATCGTTGACCAATCAATTTACTCGTTCGTTTACCTCCTAGGTGTTCTATTCGCCGAAACTTGGGAGGAACGTACGGCCGAATATAGTCTTGCGAAACGTCGCAATAGATTTCTTGCCGTGGCGTGCCGAACGTTAGTTTTTGCAGCTTCAGCGATGTAGTGTTGTTTACGAGATGTTGTCGTAACTCCGCATCCTGGGATTGGGGTCCGCCTAACGCTAAGAAGTCGAAAGACGGTTGTGTCATATTGATGGACTCGACTCTCAGAAGCCTATCCGCTGCGACGTTTTCGATTCACTTGATGGCAGCGATCTTTGTCGTGAATTGGCTGATGAATCTCAGTTCGCGTAGTTGACGTGGAGAGACTTCATCCGAACGTTGCTGAAATGCGTGTATGAGCGGCTAATGATCAGTGCGGATGGAGAAATCGTTGCCTCCGATCCAGGCTCTGAAATATTTCGCGGCTTCGTGAATAGCAGTGAGCTCTCGGTCGTAAGTGCTGTAGTTTGCCTGTGGCAAAGGAAGCGACGGTAGGCAGGCGTAGCTCAGCTCGAGGTTTCGGATGTACTAACAGCGTTGCTTCTGCGATGTCTTCTTTACATTTGTCGAACGCCTTTGGTGCCCCTTCGTTCCAATCGACGGAACGCTTGTCCTTTTTATGTGCCCCCCTTAGTAGCGCGTGGAGCGAGGCTTGTGTCGCTACTGCGTTCTTGATGTGTCGATGGTAGAAATATATCGTTCCTAGAAGCTGTTATAGTTTCTCGGAACTGTTGTAGGTGTACGCCAAATTTCAGATCAAAATTCTGCTTCCGCTTTTCGGAAGTTCATCCCCAAATGACCTAAGTATTCCACCTCTTGGACACCGAAAATGATTTTACTGCGATTAATCGGGAGACCGTAGTCGCGAAGTCACGTGAAGGCTGTCCTTAAGGGGTGAGATGCAGTCAGAATTTGCAAAAAATCAATTTTTTTAAATTACATTTTCTTGAAGTATGATGTTTCGAAAATATTCCCTGAAATTTTTAAGTCCTTCCGATGAATAGTTTCCGGGATATCCCACAATTAGTGAAGGGGCGTCGGGTCCCCATGGCAGGTAGCGGCTGACAAACGCGCAAACGATAATACCCGGGAAGGCAGAATGCTTTGATGACAACAACAAATTGATATTTTGGAAGCTTCCACATCGGCAGAAGCCCTATTGTATGGGCCAGGAATTGATGATTCGATGTAAGTAATTTTTTAATTAGTATTTCTATACATAAATCAAGTCTAAAATTGGCAAACTCTTTCAGAAATGTTCAAAAATGTATTACTTAAAAACGATGAACTTTAGCAAAATTTTATGAAGAATACTTTCGTTCTAAAATTGCCCAAAATGTTTTTAAAAAATAATTCATTCCGAAAATTTTTAATTTTTTGAAAAATTGTTTCACTAATTGGCTATAACCAATTGAATGCTAGACTTTTCGGCAAAAACTTTAATATTCGGATTCAGCGGATCAAAATACATACAAAAAGTTTAGCTTCATCCATCGAGCTCAACATTTTGCGAACATATAATACCGTATTCACATCGAAAAATTTTAAACGCGTTTTTCTCGAAACTGTGTTTTTTAAGTCGGTGACCACTATAATTCAAAAACCACTCGATGGACTTTGATGTAATTTGGTGTGCTTATCGATAGCATTAAAAACTAGTCCTTCATTGAAGGATTTTCATTATTTTTGAAAATTTCTATTTTTTTTAACAATAAACGAGCGATTCTTTGGTCGAAAATCGAAAGTTATCTGTCGGAAGCCGCCATTTTAATCATTAAAAAAAAAGCTTCGATTAAGGACTAAATTCATAATTGAACTAATGATTTTTTTAGTTTTTTTTTTTTTCATTTTAGATGATTCAGTAAAATTTTATGATGGTCACCGCAAAGCACTACATGCCGGAGGGGCTCCGACAAAGATGGCGATATTTTTATAAATAATCAATATTTTTCTTCGAACATTTATACAAATCAAGTTGAAATATAACATGAAAAGTCTGTGTAACCACTTTTGTAAAACAAACTTAATTACTATAAAAAATATTGAAAACGCTAATTTTTTCACGCCTCTGACTGCATCTCACTCCTTAAGTGTTTCGAGTGCTCCTAGGTTCCCGACTCAATGAGAAGATCGTCGAGGTAGGCGTGCAAGTCAGGTCCATTCAGAACCTGACGAAAGAAACGTTGAAATGTTTGGGCTGCGTTGCGTAGACCGAATGACATGGCTAGAAACTGAAATAAACCAAATGGTATGATCACATCCGTTTTCAGGACGTCGTCTGGATTCACAAGTATATGGTGGTAGGCTCGAACCAGGTCGATTTTCGGAAATATTGTTTTACTGTAACGTCGCGAGAAATAGCGCTATCTATTTCTTTTTCCTTTCCTATTTTATTTAACTCCGGCGAAAACGCAGGCTTACTCGATTCCACATGGAAATCGTGGAAAACTACGAAGACCAATACACACGATAACGGCATTCTCATTTTTCGACGGGTCCTTATATTTTCTTTAGAATTAGGCGTACCACAGCCGAAACGAAATATATCGATAAGAAGCGAGCGTCGCGTATAAGTTCCCACGCGAGAGCACAGTCGGTCTTAACCATATCTACACGCAACCCTCAAACGCAGTTGATGATAAAATCCTTAGCCATAAGAACGTACAACACACGAAAACACACGAAAATGTCGAAATCCTTACTCCACAAAAAT
The DNA here is from genome assembly GCA_963210295.1 of Ophion ellenae. NCBI lineage: Eukaryota > Metazoa > Arthropoda > Insecta > Hymenoptera > Ichneumonidae > Ophion > Ophion ellenae. The sequence continues at coordinate 8,632,703 of OY723390.1, read as the reverse complement.
ATACATTCTCCAAAAGAAAATCCTTCATGCCGAAAAGTTCACCCGGCAATAAAACTACGTTGGTATTTCCCATGCGCTCTTACACCTGGGTCAACAATGCCTATCTTGAGGCAAGCGCGGCGACGCGACCAAGGCCCTTTTTCCTCCCTATATTTTTCCAACGCTCCAGATAACGAGACGCGGACTAGTTTCCGACAATGGAGATGGAGAGCACGCACATCATAGTCTACACCCAATCATAGTCTCCAAAAATATTTCTCCTTCCAACTCGACCAATCATATGCACTAGTAAATTTCCTACATCCTTTCCACCAATCAAAAAATTAACGCATGACGAAAATGCACTTTTCGAAAAACTTCTTCTCCCACCATCCCAGCATCCAAAATATCCTACAAGCTAGGATAGAAAAATCTTGGAGTTAGTGGTCCATCACCACTCGTTCATATCTAGTCTCCCAACAGTTTCCATCGCGATCGGACAAAGTCTCCAACATCTTCCATCATATCTAGTTCGAAACGAAAAGCTGTCTCCTGACAGTATCCGACAAGTCCAAACGTTAACTTTAAAAATTAGTATATCTCCGGTATAATTGTTACAAGTTCTGTCTATACTTTGTAAAGCGCGACCACATTAACATCGATACATTGAATTGCGTAAATGCCCAATTAATTCGAAGACTCGGCTCGCGAGCAATACTCGTGTATTAAAAGATCGTGTCTACGCGAAGAACACCAGCTCCGCTAAACCTGTAACCGAGCGTACACAACCGAGCGGCCCGGCCTACCAGCGAAGGCCCGATTCGACCCTCCGTATCTCCAACCATTGTACCCACGGCGCATCGACAAATGTAAGCTAAATACTTCATGTACATTTTCTGTATTATTAATTTAATCGACTTAACCAGATTGGTTAATTCCAATAAGCCCCGAGTCGATAGAATTTAAGGGTCCAATTATTCCTCAATCGGATAATCGCGTCATCCCATTTTTACCCAAGCACTACCCCGTTTTACCATCATCCCGAGCTATTGCGCTAGGCGTAGGCTACAAAGGGGGAAACGCAAAAATATATGCCCACGTCCCCTCAGGAAGTAACATTACCGTCAAGTACAACCAAATAATCAAGCAGGTGTGCGATCGGATAACGATCAGGTGCCGTTTGCGCATTGAGTCTTCTTGGGCACCATGTACAGAGCGCGGGCCCATGGGCGATTTGACGATCGGCAAAATCCTCGGTCAATCATGTACTAAAACTCTTCCTTGGCTTAGCGTTGTAGTTCCATGGTGAGCCTTCGTGCTTATTCGAAAACGAAAGGTCCCTTGGTTTCAATATGATGAACGACGTTGTGCTTTGTCATCGGCCTATGGAGGGTGGAGTGAAGAATTTTCAGAAACTCCTGAAGAATGGCGGCGTAAGAGTCAATCTTGTCGATGAATGAAATCTTTGTGAGAGATTTCATCAATGCCAAGTGTGCCATAAGCGTGGAGTCCCGTTATGCTGTCATTGATACACTTCGATCCGAAGTTTACGCGGGTGTCGAAGAGATCGGCTCCGATGATCCCGTCGGGGATGTCTGCGATTCTAAACATCTTCGTCATGGAACCACGAAGACCTAAATATATGCTTAGCACCTTCTATAAGAATGTTGAGATCGGTGTTTTGTTTCGCATTTTGTATATCGCGGTGCCGTTCGCGCCGGTGTCGATGAGGAAGAGTTGTCCCGTGATCCAGTGTTTCACGAAGAGTCGGCGTATCTCTTGCGATCCCCCAGCGTCCGCCGCGTAGGCTGATGGGATGTTTAGTTTCCCTGGTTTGCCTTGAACTTGCATCCTCTTTCGCACTTGTGTGCCTGGTCTGCGTACTTGCGATGATAGATCGTTTCGATCAGCAGCATATGAACAAGATTTTGAGAGATGCCGGGATGGTGTTCTTCCGTGGGATCGCTGACGAGGTCGCGGTTGCCGACTTTCCTTGGGCAGCTGTTCCAGTCTTGTCAATAAATTTTCCAGCCTCGAGTCCTCGTGGTCGAAGCTGGGCTGAGATGCGCTGACGGCCATCAACTTGTTGCTTCATGCTTGGGAGATGTCCCAAATGCGATCAGCGAGCTGGGCGATAGCGTTGTTGCCGAGCGCAGTGGCGGAAGCCAATGCCTCTTGAAGTTGCTGCAGAAGCCTGTCCAGCCACAGCATGCAAACTGATTGCGTGTCAAATCTATGTTGATTAAGCGATTCCATTTCTGCTAGTAGAAATGCCGGCTTTTTGTTGCCCTGTTGGAAATCAGAGACAAGCGCGCGTAGTTTTTGTTCTTGTGACACCGAAAAGCTATTTAGAATTGCTTATGTTAACGCGAGGTACTTGCCCGTTGCAGGAGAATTCAGAAGAACGTCTTTGACGAGCGTTGACGTGTCCTCATCTAGTTTTGCAATGACGGCGTTGCATTTTGATGGATCGGATGTGATGCGATGAAACTGGAACGTTGTCTCCAGTGTAACGTACCATAATTCGGGTTTCCTCGAACGAAACGGTGAAATAATGATCCGTTCTATACTCCCAATCGAGGTTTCTCGCGCATTGGTTGTCGCCACCCGTAGCGTTGAGGTTACATAGTTGGGTATTCCGTTGCCATCTGATGTACTAGGTTCGTCCTGTAGTGGACGACTCGAGTGAGATTCGACAGTCGAGCGTCGGCATTTTCACTCACACACGTTTGTAAAATGTTTTTTTCGAGTTAACGGATCTGCTTGGATCACGTCCGGATAACCAAAATGTAGGGGTGCTCGTCTACATATAACTCCGTTAGGTTTTAACGATGGACAAAAATATATGATTTATTTAAATCGATACAAAAAGATGAGCGATCACAGAATGCGTGTACGTTGTTGGAAGGACGCTGCGCGAGAGTTCCTTTTGTCTCTCTTTCAGGCTCTACTACTCGTTCTGGTGAATATTGGATCGAGTGATGTTTTTAAGATAGGGGCTAGGAATCTAGGGATTCAAGACGCGTTTCCACCTAGAAAACGAGTGTTGTGCCATCCGGCAGTAGGAAACGGTGGCTCGTACCTAACAACTGCGAGCTCTGTACAACCGCTATGACGGGGCGCCGTGTCGAAATTTTCTGGTGTATGACACATGCCTTTAAGAGTAATTCAAGCTGTCACCCGTATTCATAGATGTACCTTGAGGAATCCCTATCCCTGGTGCTTTGTTCAGAACAAAGAACAAGGAGGCCTTATTTCTTAAGGAACAACTATGAATACGGGTGTATATTACTTATTATAAGTACCGCAATGATAATAAATAAAAATAGTAAATAGTAAAATGTTTTTAAAAGCTTCTCTAACACCAACATTGACAGGTATTTAAAATCTTTCTGGGTTTCTTGCTGTATAAATACTCTGGAACCAATAATACTTGAAAATATACTATATAGTGGACATGATAACTGATTAAAAGTCAGAGATTACAGCTTATAATATTATTTTTTTAAATGCAACCTAATGTCATAACTCATTAATAGTACACTATCAGCACACTTTCTGACGAAATGTTTTCATACTACAAATCCATAAACCTCAAGAGGTTGAATATTTCCGGTTGTACGTTGAGGTTAATAATGTTTAATGTAACACCGTTATCCAGAGGTGTAGTAACACGTACAGCTAAATTTGTTGAATAAAACGTGTTGAAAGCAAGTTTTGAAGTGTTCTGGCAAAATGGAAATATAATAGATTTGTTCCATGCACCGACACTGGGGTTTGAGCGGTCAGAGTTCGGCTCCGGCGGGACTTCAAGTTAAGCAGCGTTGTGCATGCCCAATCCCCCTCCACGTACCAGGACCGTAACGCCTGGCTGGACCCCCCCCCTTCTATTCCGTTACGTAGCGGGTGCTTTGTCGTTAATGAATGCGATTTTTTTCATACACATAACTAATTATGAAAGGATCGGGTTTATACTCAATTTATAAAGTATATATTCGTCTAGTTTTATACCAATTTTTATGAAAAAATCTTGAAAATTAACCGAGATATATGCCTTAATTTGACGCCGAGAAAAAAATTATCTTCATTGACCCATCGATATCTTGATGGAAGTTTACTTGTAAATAAAAAGTTATCAAAATATCTATCCAAATGTAGCTATCGTTATGGGTAGCCATTTTTTTATTTAGTTTTTTTTACAAAATGTCGACAGTTGGGACATTTTTTCTATTTTTAAGGCCCTTTTTTGGTATTCAAACAGTCTTTAAAAATAGTAATTATCAAAAACTAGTAAATCGGGTGAAAAGTGTTTGAGTACTCGCTGGGACAAGGTCGAAAAAAGTAGTTTCGACAAAAAAGGCGTTCAAAGTTTTCGTTCCGTTTTTCTTGATAGAAACTTGTTTATTTCTTATGATATAAAGTTATGTTTTGATACTTACATTAAGGCAGTCCTCTAGTTTCTCGGGGCGAAAAAATCGATTTTTTTTTCATAAATCACATCTACAACAGTGTAGAAAATGTGTGCCAAAGGATTTTTCGATATTCGAAGTGGTTCACAAGTTACGGCGCTGGAACGGAGCAGGTATGAGCTTCTCGGAGAGGCTGAGCAATTCAAACACAATAAACCGCCTCTTTCTGAAGCAGTTCAAAAAGTTATAAAGCCAATTTATGAGGATTTATCCAAAGAAGAATTGTTAAGCAGATGCCTGGGAGCGGAAACTCAAAATAATAACGAGTCGCTCAATTCGTTAATCTGGACTTTTGCTCCGAAGCACCTCCATTCTGGGCCAAAAGTGGTTGAAATCGCCACGTTTCTCGCTGTCATAATCTTCAACAAAGGATTCAAATCTATCCTGAAGACCTTGGAAACCATGGGAGTGAAATCGGCCCACAAGCTAAAGGATATGTTCAACAGCGTGATAGCTCTCGGATCGACCGTTCAGAAAGGCGCACGAGTGATGTAAAACAGGCCCGAATCGCGAAAAGGGAAGACGGAGCAGCTCTGCGTAATTTCCAAGAAGAAGAGGAAGGCCTATTGTATGGTCCAGGCATAGCAGATTGACGGTGAGATGAAATTTTTAGTATAAATCACATGCGCGAACTTTCAAACGCGTTTTTCTCGAAACACCATTTTTCGAAACCGTGACCTCGATATTTCAGAAACTACTACACCGATCTTGTTTAAATTTATACAGCATCTTTAATATGTTATAAGCCAGCGATTGAACTAGGATTATCATGATTGCTTCGATAGTTTTTTTTGTACGAGCGAAAACCTTAAGAAAAAATGAGTAAAAAATAGTATGTAATTTTCAAAAGTGTATAAAAAAGTCAATTTTTGTAATTTAGAATTCACTCTAGTTCAATCTCTAGTCTTAAATATGAAGATTAAAATGCCGTTTGGTTTTTTGATTTCAGATAAGCAGAACAGCCCCACTCTTGGTCACCGTCAAGCACCTCTTTTACTTTATGTCTTCCTGTCGGCCACTATAACCTTTATTCTATTATATATTTTGACTTCAAAAAATGTGTAAAGCTTATTTAAATGTTAATAAAGATTATGCAAAAACAATGAGATTGATGATTTCGATGCTTTTCCCGTAAAAAATTATTGAAAAAGCCGTAAAAAAACAGCCGAGAGACTAGAGGACCGCGTTAAAGTATCTAGTCGCGGGCGATATGTCGGTTCTTCATCTTCATTATATTTCACAAAATAATAAAAGCCTGCACTTCATTTATTGTGAACGATGCCACACCTGTAGGGACTGAGGGCACTAACCGGTCGCGTTATCTGTTCTCCCTAAACTGACTGTAACTTCGTCAATTTTCGGGCTTGTGAATAAAAATGTTGCCAAAATATTTTTGAATATATGTACTTTCAAGAATTGACATTTCGTATGGAAAGCTGTCGACTTTCCGAGGTAAAATTGCGCGCGGGTTTCAAATTCAAAACTTGAACAATTGTGCCATTTCTGGCCGTTGTAAAATCGTGATGTAACGCAAATCTTGACTCCATCCCCTCCCCCCACGTACGTAGACCGAAACGCCTGGCCAGATCCCCCCCCCCCCCCCCCCCAAATTACGTTGCCTAATTTCTGTACGCCCCCTTAACCAATGAGCGGAAGGCCGATACTCCTGAAGCCTTGGTCCAGATACTCGAGATAAAGTCTGTATACCAGAACATCAAAAATATTGGGACGCCTACATCAGTACAGGTTTTCCACGGTTTGCCCGTACCCACAAAAAATGCGGTATAGTATAGCTTGAGGAAAGGATAGGGGTTTCAGCGTGAAAAAAAAAACACTTGTTTGCGAATTTTTTTCATCTATATGGATAGAGTAAATTTATTGAAACCTTTTGTACATTGTTAAGTGTCATTTCAAGAACATTCCGTGAAATTTGTACGCGAAAATATCCACAAACAAGCCGGTGACAAAGCTTTTCCAAGAACGCCTTTGGAAAAACACGATTTGCGGTGTTCACTGTATCTCAGCTAGAAATTATCTAAAATGAAGTACCAATAAAATGTTGTCAAAGTATCATCAAATCCTCCCCCCAACGGTCTTTGATCATTTTTTTTTTAATTTCTAAATTTTTGGTGGTCATGTAAAGGGTAAAGTTCTATTTCTCACGAAAAATTCCCCCATTTTGAGGGAGGAAAACCCCCTCAATGTAAAAAAATTCTCAAACTAATCCTTGGAAGGAGGTATTTTATATGTAGAAAGTGTGTACCAAGTTTGAAATAAATCGGTCATGTAGTTTTCAAATGGCAGTGAACACGGACTTTGAAAACGTGGTTTCGAGAAAAACGTGTTTGAAGTTTAAAGAAGTCGGAGCTACAGTGTTAGAGAAGCGGGACTAAATAGTCAATAACTGCGAGAGTTTTGCTCTGATTGACTTGAAATTTTGGGATTATATTCTCAAAATGTTTAACTATAAAAAAAGACAAAAAAATCGATTTTTCAAAAGTGCACCCCCCCCCCCTCCTTCAAGACTGCTGTGGACGCAGAGAAAGTTAGGTTAGATTAATGTAGTGCGGGTAGGGAGTGATAGGGAAGGGTTTTGCTGGGAAGGGTAATACGTAAAAATTCCCAAGGCTACACGTTGGAACTTAGGAAAAAACAAAAATATATTGTATATTTAGTCCATACTATTTTTTTGCACGCCTATGCGAAGAATCTTAGATTTTTTGAGGGTATATTTATACCTGGAGTGAGTTTACCAAACTTCGGAACTATTATGCGCACGTTAGTTCATCTAAACAATGTCTGTACTTTTCAAACAAATATGCAACTTGGATCTTTTAGACCCAGAAAAAGGGGGTGGGGGAAAAGCCTTTACTCTGCTGGTATACTTGGCTGAATTGTTTAACTGTGGGTACGAGAAGAAACTGACTATACAGAACATTCCACCGGCTTCCGGCGTTCGACAGTTCTTCAAAAATGCATCGCCCATTCGGAACCAACTTGCTCTGAATTATTGAACGATCAAACGAACTTACCAAAGCGAAGTTCGATCGTAATTATATGAAGAGTCTCGTTCGAGATGATTACATCGTAGTATCGTCTACTCTCACACGTTGGTGCCACGAATTTTCAGAGCTTAGGCAAAAGACAATTGCCTCCGTCGCCTGGTGACGCCCCCGCTTGCGTACTATGTCATAATGTTTAAAGTAACTCTGAGGAAAGCGGAGAAAATAAAAGACGCGTGGTTCCTTAAATCGTAATAGGGCGGGAAACAGTGATGAATGGATGATCTGTGCTTAGGGTGGGGTGTAATCAACTCGAACGAGACTCTTCATATAATTACGATCGAACTTCGCTTAGGTAAGTTCGTTTGATCGTTCAATTATATTTCGAGTCTCGTTCTCGAGATTACATCTTAGATGTTCAGAGACCACTCACAGTTATTTTTCGGAGAGCCTCCGTTTTATTATTTTCCGTGTTTAATATTTTAGGATATATCCTTTACAGAACGTAACACGAAGTTCAACATTATTTAAAAATTGAATGTGCAAAGGAATGTCTCGACGGCTTAATAGGCCGGTTATAATATTTCGCAAATACCCGAGAGTCTTTGGACCAACCCGCGGTATTTTTTATAATGGCTATGTCGATACCCTTGACGGAAGCAGCAGAAGTGGCTGCGTGCCTCGTGCTATGTGCGGTAAACTCCGGGTCAATGCCACTTTTCCCTAGTAACGACCTAATCCAACGACTTATTGTCTGTACGTTAGCCGCTTTATAAGGTTTTTTAATTGTAATTATTATATTATTGCAAGACCCTCTTACAAGGAAACGTTGTGAGGTCGATGTCTCTGATTTCGATGAAATTTGGCATGCTTGTAGAATGGGTAAAAATAGGCGACACGTATTTTTTTATATCGGCGGAACCCGATTTTTAAGGGTTGAAAAGCACCCTTGAAAATTAGGGTGTTTTTCGTTTTTCGTCGATAACGTTTTAACGGTACGAGATATGAAAAAACTTCAAATTGCAATAATGTTAATTTTTTCGTGTACTATACACTGGGGATGAGAACGATGCAGATAGCAACAAATTTCATATTGTTTATTGCAAAAATGCAATTTTTTCAACCGTATCTCCGAGAATATTTAATCGATTGGGATGTAAATCTGCATACATGTAGAGAATGGAAAAGTCCGGATACGTATTTTTTCTTTTTCCGATATCTTACAATTAAGAGGTTGAAACTACCCGTCGATTTTTTTTGACGAGAGCATTGCATAATCAGCTAGTCGTTTGGCATTTCGGTCTAAATTCACGTCAATATATGTTCGTGTTATAACGCAATTGCATATTTGTAACATTCCAGCCCCCCCCCCCCCCAACGGTCCCTCTCTCGAAAGGCAAACGTTCAAAGTTCTTACCGTGCGGCATGGACGAACATTTCTAGAAATAAAAATGGGTTACAAAGAAAGTACAATCAGTCAAAATAGTCGATACAGATTTTCTCGTTGTCGAAATAAAAATAAAGTTCGAATGGAAAAAATGTTGTATTTTTCGACTACTAGACGTTCATGATGATAATGATGAGTACAGCAACAAATGGCGTGTTGTTTATTGCAATAATTCGTGAATTACTTGTGAAAAATCATTCTCCAGTTTCCCACTCATATGGGCAGAAGCACGGCTCGCAATCACGGACTGACTTCGTGCTTTGGAAAGCAACTGGATTACAATTGTATATTTACGAACAAATTCCACTCCGCTCGCCGTATCGAAGGCATTATCTGCAGAGGTTACAGCGTTTTTGGGTTGCCGCTGCAACTCATGAAGAGACTGATGCAAACATTTTTATCAGCTTATAACGCAGCATAATTTAATCTTTATCTTGAACTTTAATTTCACAAACAGCGGAACCAATGAACGAAAGAAATAAATCTTCGCAAAGAGCGACTACGGTGCAAAGAGCGGCTCTCATGATAACCTTGAAATCGCCTTATTAAAGATTTATAGCAGTTCTGGTAATAGCGTGTGTCGTCGTTGTTTTTTTCGTGTGTATTTATCAATTGGGTTTCAAGTCATATAAATTCACCAACGATCATTATTGCTGCAGTTACGACGGAGAAGCCAGCCATACATTTTGTGTTCGAAATACAAATAAAAATGTACGTTAATCCGGTGAATGTTATTCAACTTCTATCCATAGCGATAAGTGCTATGAATTTGCCTCGCACTCTAATCACCAAACAGGAAGAACAATTCAGTAAGGATCTAGAAAACATGATCATTGAAGCGATGGATCAACCTATGAAAATGGAAGTCGAAACTGGTTTAGATTTTCTGTCACCAAATGAAATTCATGAAGCAGCCGTAATAGAAGATGACAGTGAAGGAGATTGGCACGGACAACGATACCTAGATCCATAAATTGATGAAAATGTATGTACCCAAGATATAGAAGAATTGAGTTACGAATACAAGACAAGAGCTGTAGATTACTGGAGATCCGAGGCAAATGGGAATAGAAAGTTATCATCTGTTCAAACTAAATTCAAAACGGTGAAATCCGAGCCGCAGTTGCGCCGGTGGGCCCATAGTATAAATAAGGGTGGCACCTACAAAGAAAAGTTAACAAAGATAGCTCACTACACGTTAAACAATTTTAATGATGCTTTGGACAGAAGGCTGCCTGTCCATGATATAGATCTTCGACGATGGGCCTTACGTGCACGAGAAATTGTAGAAATACCAGCCGGAAATTTCCAAGCATTCGCTTTTTGGCTAAGGACATTCAAAAACCAACATGGAATTGTGTCACGGAAGATTACTAAATATGTAACAAAACAACAATTATTAAACGCTGATACACTTCAAAACAAAGCTATCGAATTTATAGAAATGGTGAAAGTCAACATAGCCAACGTTGGGGCTGAAAACACATTTAATTCTGATCAGAGTGGATTCAATTTAGAGCTACATACAGGCCGCACATTGGCGAAAGAAGGGCAGAAATTCGTTGAGGCAGTCGTGCAATCGAAAACATCAACAACACACAGTTATACTATACAGCCTTTGGTTTCTGCGAGTGGCAAGCTTTTGGCACCTATGTTGATCGTTTTAAACGAACCTACCAGCAAATTTGGTCCTTGAGTGGAACAAACTATGTTCAGAGCCGAAAATATATTTCTATTGGCTTCAAAATCTGGAAAATTGACGACTAATCATTTCAAGCGATGGTTCCAAGAAGTATATATTCCCAATACGGGTCCAAAATCAGTAATACTTCTGGATTCTTGGAGCGGTCAATGTCCAACTGCATTTAAAGAAATGGATATGCAAGGGAAAGATTTTAAAGTTTTAACCATTCCAGCAGGTAAATATATTGCACGAGTTTCATTAGTTCTGTAGACAATTAGTCCATATGATAATTAGTAATTCCTGCAGGTACGACTGAAATGATACAGCCCCTTGATGTTTATGGCTTCCGTGTATGGAAAAATTTCGTCAAACACTTTTCTGACGCAGTAATATTATACAATTACGATGTCAATCTGCATTTGAGAGACAATATTGTTAAATTACAATCTCTTACACACAACCAGTTTTCGCCTCCACGGTTTACAAATCTTTTCAAATATGCGTGGTACAAAAGCGGGTACGAAGAAGAAAAACCACCAAACTTCGAAAATCCGGTAGAATTTAGCTTTTCACAAAATGTACCGACATGCGATATATGCGGCGAAGCAGCTATTATCACTTGTGCGTGATGTAAAAAATCTCTTTGTTTCAAACACTTTTATCGTGACTATCATTATTGTAATAAGTATAATCCATAAAAAAACATTTCCTAAATAGGTAAGCGTGAGAACACTTTTCCGATTGTGTTGTAATCTTCAAAGGCAATACGTAGCGGGGGAGAATTTCTTCGTAAATATACAATTGTGATCCAGTTGCTTCCCGAAGCACTAAGTCAGTCCGTGATTGCGATCTTTGCCTCTGCCCATATTAGCAGAAAACTGAAGAGTGATTTTTCACAAGTAATTCACGAATTATTGCAATAAACAACACGCCATTTATTGCTGTACTCATCATTATCATCATGAACGTCTAGTAGTCGACGAATACAACATGTTTTCCTTCCGAACTTTATTTTTATTTCGGCCCGTTCACGAGCTATAGAAAGAACGAAGTTGTTAAGGGTGCGTTGACCCCTTAAGAGTGTCCTTCCGCCAAAGCGAGAAAATGTGTATCGATTTTTTTGACTGATTGTACTTTCTTTGTAACCTATTTTTATTTCTACAAATTTTCGTCCATGCCGCACGGTAAGAACTTTGAACGTTTGCCTTTCGAGAGGGGGACCGTAGGGGGAGGGGCTGGAATGTTAAAAATATGCAATTGTGTCATAACACGAACGTATATTGACGTGAATTTAGACCGAAATGCCAAAAGGCTAGCTGATAATACGATGCTCTCGGCAAAAACATTGACGGGCAGTTTCAACCCCTTAATTGTGAGATATCGGAAAAAGAAAAAATCCGTATCCGCACTTTTCCATTCTCTACATGTATGCAAATTTACATCCCAATCGATTAAAAATTCTCGGAGATACGCTTGAAAAATTGCATTTTTGCATTAAACAATATGAAATTTGTTGCTATCTGCATCGTTGTAATCTCCAATGTATAGTACACGAAAAAATAAACCTTGTTGCAATTTGAAGTTTTTCCATATCTCGTACCGTTAAAACGTTATCGACGAAAAACGAAAAACACCCCAATTTTCGAGGGTACTTTTCAACCCTTAAAAATCGGGTTCCGCCGATATAAAAAAATACGTGTCGCCTATTTTTACCCATTCTACAAGCATGCCAAGTTTCAGCGAAATTGGAGACATCGACCTCGCAACGTTTCCTTGTTAGTGATTTAGTCACCTCCAAATACTTCTCTAGCGTACCCGCGATGCAAAGTTTTGGGTTTTCTTGAAAGTAAGGAGGTAGTAACAAAGGCTGTATAGCCCCTGGACGTGACGTCTTGATGATGTCTGGGATTTTTATCTCAAGGCCCTCTTGCGAGTGTGAAATATTCTCTAGTTTCATGAGCGAGAGGATTCGTACTCTATGTGCTGTTCCCAGGGCTAGCAGCGTGACCAATCTTTCTGATAGGCTTTGATGATTCAACGATTCGAGAGGATAGAGGTTTGAGATGAACGTGAGGACTGGGTTCACGTCCCACGTTGTATCGTACCTAGGTTTGATAGGTCTGAGCCGAAATTTGCCCTTGAAAAATCTACTAATTGTTGGATCTGTGGTAGCATTGTTAGTTGAAATTAAAGATATGGCTGAGCACATTGAATTTAGTGTGCCGTAGGACGCTCCTGTGTCAAATCTTCGTTGCAAAAAATCGAGAATTTGATTCGCGCTTGCTTCGTGGAGATCTGTGGATGTCTCTTCACAGAAGGCAACCCATAATTTGATGGGCCCCCCATATTGCTTCCAAGTGCTGTCCGCGACAGAGGCCAATAAAATTTCAATCACGGGGCTTGAAAGGTTCTTTCTACGGTACGCTTCGCGGACAACTTCCCGGCCAGCAACCCCAGTGATCTTTCCAGCGGGTCGCCATAGACACCTACAAGGCGACAGTAAAAGCCGTTTACCCGGATTGAAAGTGATCTCCTTCTATTAATAATTTCTTGAACAAAGGAAAGCAAGGCTGCGCGGGCCAATTTGGTACCACCGCAATGCCACAAGCGCGGTCCGCGATAACTTTCCTAAGAAACCATAGGACTAGAGCGAAAGGCGGGAAAGCATAAAAGTAATCGGTTCCCCAGTTAAACGTAAACGCATCGACAAGGTAGGCGTCAGGATCTCTGTGCCAGGAGCAGTAGACTTCGCATTTAGCGTTAATTCTCGACGCGAATAGGTCTATACTCGGATGACCGAATTTAGATATGACTGAATTGTATGCCCAATCCGATAGTTCCCACTCCGTATCAATATTTTTCACTCGAGATTCCTTATCGGCTTCCGTATTTTCCTTTGACGCTACATACGATGCGAAAATCCAAATTTGCCTATGTTCGCACCACTGCCAAATATCTTTTGCTATGTTGTGGAGTCGTGTGTGCTGCACCCCTCCCATTCGATTAATGTATGCGATAACCGGGGTTTTATCGACACGCAATAGAAGCTCGCATTTGCGTAAACGTTCCGCGAAACATTTAAGACCCATAAAGGCGGCGATAAGTTCCAATTGGTTAATGTGTAAACGTTTTTCTCTCTCATTCCAAAATCCGTGCGTACCCTCGCTATTGCAATAGGCACCCCAGCCCGAATTGGATGCGTCCGAGTAAATCTCTTTACTGAAATGGAAAGTTCTTATTGGGCTGATCGACTTCGGAATATTTCTTTTCCACCAATTAAACTCTTTTCGTAGACCGTCCGATAACGTAAGAGGTGAATCGTAATCTCCTCCATTGATCAATAAAGCAAGAAACTTTTCGCGTTCAAATTTTTTTGTATACAACCACCCGTATTCTGTCGCCCGGCAGCAGTCGATTAGCTTCCCAATGAAGTGTGCAAATTCCCGAATGATGCAATTATTTCGAAAGCTGAAGTCCTCGATCAAGGCCATCATGTTTTTTCTCTTCGGTTCTGGCAATTCTAGTGTCATCCTTTGAGAATTTATAATAAATCCTAGAAACTTGCGCCTCCTACTGGGTAACAAGTTGCTTTTTCTAAAGTTTATCAAAAACCCCAGAGACTCCAGCGTTTTTACCGCAGAACCCGTCTTTTTGTGACATGCGGTCACATTTGAGCCAATAATTAGGATATCATCTTGTTAATATCCTAATTATTGGCTAATATCCTAATTATATATCATATTGTTAATAGGAATCCTTTCCTTCTTAAAAGGTAAACTAGGGGTTTGAGAATCTTCGTAAAGATGAACGGGGCTGTGCATAAGCCGAATGGGAGGCATACAAATTCGTACAGCTTGTCGTCAAAGGAAAATCTTAAACATTTTCGGCTGTCGTTATGAATAGACACTAGGAAATATGCATCTTGCAAGTCAATGTTGCACATAAAATCGTCTGGTGAGATTAATTTTGTCGCGGTTCTGATATCTTCCAACTTGAAATGTTCGGTTGAGATGAAGCTATTGAGCTTTCTAAGGTTTAAAACGAACCTCATTGCGCCGTCTGATTTCGGGATTAAAAAATACGATGAAGTGAATTGACCCGAGCATGGCGAGCAAGGCCTGACGGCGCCCAAATTCAGTAACTTGTCTATAGCAAGTTTGATATTTAGGTGTTCAACCGGGGAACAGATTCTTGGGTGTGCCGCATGCGACTGATATACCGGACAGTCGAACTCGATTTTGTAACCTGCTATGCAGTTTAGGACAAATTGGTCATTCGTAATTTTTTCCCATTGGGGTAGAAAGTAACGGAGACGACCCGCCACAACGGCTACCTCTAAGGTCTTTTTTGAGGCGTCATGTTCTGAGAAGTCGGGCCGCGGCTCTGACTCCGAGAGCGAAACTGATCCCGTTCCCAATGAGGCTGCGTCATTCTCCGTTGGAATCTGACAAACTTGTTCGAACCCTTTGGCGTGATGCTCGCCTGGTAGCCCCGTTGATTTTTGTGGACCGGCGGGCCCTTTCGGTTTCCCGAATTAGGATAGTGGTGAGAAATCGTTGGTTTCGGTGGTTGCGACTTCAGCTCCGAAGCTACTTTTTCAATAGCCTTTGCTGCTCGAATCTTTTCCGTCAGGTTATCACCGAATAAATATGCGAGTGGCTTTGTTTCATCCAGCACTCGTTTGACTTTTTTTTATCCAAAGATGATGTAATAGAGGATCGCCGGGTCAGGGTGTCGAGATGATGCGCGGAGGTAAGCAGCCTACCGGCATCAGCGAGGTACTCGAGCAACTAATATTCGTCAACCCCTTCATTGTTGTGATTTAGCAAGAGTGAGATCCCTGTGCCCAATGCAGCCATAGCTGAGGCCCGAATATTTTGCGCATTTTCGAGATATTTATCTCGCTTAATTGCGGATTCGAACAGGGATGACACCACCTCTGGGTTCAGTTTTGGCGCTTCTAAATGACAGTTCCCCGAACGAGCGTATTTCGCCAGTAATTCAGTTTACTCCTCCTTTTTGAGGCCACTGGCGATCCATTTTTCCCAATTTGATGCCAGGTTCGAATCAGATGCAATTCTGGTGCATTTGTTTTTGTATAGACACCTAGGATACGCAGCGTTTCTTCGTCCATAATTTCGTCGTGAGGCTGGGCCGAAGGTATGTTTGTCACCTGATCCTCGGCTATCTGGGATTGTTCATTCGCCGCAGGGAAGAAGGTATTAATCGTGTCTGATATACTGAAAATTGACACCGTTGTGTAAGGGGGTATGGATCGTTTTGCTAGGCGAGACAGATCATCCATGATTTCTGCTATTATAGAAATCTGTAGTGATCATGTGGGTTGACTCAAGGTAATACTCAATGAGATTACCCTCGTACGGACTAAGCCGCCGGGTTTAAGGCCATCAAGGCCTGACCGTTACGTATATGAGACTTAAGGTAGAACTCAGAGAGTCTTCCATCGTACGGACAAGCCGCCGAGTCTAAGGCTCTCGTGAGTTGCGTGTCATTCGCACAAGACTCAAGGTGGAACTCAGGGAGTCCACCTTCGTACGGACAAGCCGCCGAGTCTGAGGCCATTTTTTTTTCAATTACACTTTCAAGGCCAATGTCATGACGTAACGGAAATAAATACCTCGAGAATCTGTTGGTGGTTCTTCGTCGACAACCTGAGCGTTTTTCTCCTTAGAAGAATCCGCGCTGAGGCGTGAGGGGATACATTCAAAATCTTCCGTCTCCGAGTCCGAGGGAGATTTAGGCATGGTTTCAAACAATTTCTTCAGCTTTTTTACAAACCGTGCCTCGTTTTTCTTTCTTCTATGGGATTTTCCCATGATTTTATTCTCAGATGAAGCTCTTAGCGTATGACACCTTCGCGCACGAAAAACTTTATGACATGGTACACAAGCGGGGGCGTCAACAGGCGACGGAGGCAATTGTATTTTGCCTAAGCTCTAAAAATTCGTGGCACCAACGTGTGAGAGTAGACGATGCTACGATGTAATCTCGAGAACGAGACTCAAAATATAATATATATTTGATAATCTTTATATTTCCATATTTCGCTTCACATCTTACATACATTATAGGCTTGGCCTCCGACACTATGTATATTTTGAATCGTTTTTCTGGTGACGAATTTGTTAACGTTTGTTGACACAATACGATGGGCATTTTCGAATGTTCTTAACCAAAATGCGCATGCTTTGAATCAAAAGTTTTCATGACCTATTCCTTTTTATGCTCGCGGGTCCCACGCTCGTCAATCATTACCATGTACTGTTAAGCCAACATCAACAGCAAACTTGAAAATCTACAATATAGCGGATCAGAGTATCAGAAATATGCAGAACTATAAAAGTCACCTTGCGAGTGGCCAACTTTTAGGGTACAATTCATCCCTTGAAGCCGTTTTTCCGCCGATAAAGGAACACTTGTGCCTCCGCCTATGTTTTTACCGATAAAAACATACCGGTGTAGATTTCGTAAAGGATAACATATCCCAAATGGAATGAAATTGGAGGGGGGATACCGGAAATGGTATCGTATAGGGGAACTACCCCCATACGATACCATTGCTGCCTTCAAATACCCTACACGATACCTTTCGAATCAGGTTTTTTTTTATCGAAAAAAGCACAAGAAGGTGCCATCTACTTTTTACTTCTCTACATGCAAATGGTTTCGTCGAAATATAACGAATAGTTTTTATGCATTGTCCTCCAATGTCAATTAAATATCTTGACTACAAAAATGTGAAAATGGAAAAATCACATCAAAGGTGTCCAACATTAAGGGTGAATTACACTTCCTAGCACAGTTTTTCTGCCGATAAACCAAATCCGTGCCGTTTGGATTTCGATGAAGAATAGGTTATCGTAGTTTAAACGAGGTCACAGAGAGACACCGGAAACCGTTTTCTTGTTAGTCATATCCATAAAAAGTCTTGAAAATGTTGTCCCACGTGTTCTTCCATACACATATATTCCTAAAGCGTACGAAAATAATGAGAAACACTTATCTTATTTTTGGTTTTCAATCAATAAAACGCGTATATATCAAATAAAGAGAAGTTGAGAAACAAAATGCCTACATTGAGGCCGTCAAAACTGTTGTTTCAAAGTGCACATGAAATTTAATGTTAAGAAATGTGTTTTTATTGTCTGAATGTAATAAATGATTTAGTAAGGGATTTTTTAGTGTGTGTTGTATTATGCGATGGTGTATACACCAATCCTATAGTTCATCATTATGTATTTATTCCAATTGTTTTATTATTCCAGTTACGGTTGTCAGCCGGGAAACAAATCGGAGATTTTAGCGTCACAGAGCCTAACGGAGGAGGAATTTCGGGAGAACTCGACCATCAACTGGGACGCTATATTATGGGTGAGAAGACCGCTGGAATTGTGGGTCGTCCAGGTGATACTGGCGATGGTATCGCTGACGGAAGCTCTTTTGCTAGCTTATCTCGGTTACAAGGTACGCATCTTATCGTTACGATGATACTTTTCTGTTGTTATTACGTTTACGCGTATAGATATATGCATGTGAATATATGCATGTAGGAGAAAAATGGGACGCACCCGCGTCTCTCTCTCTCTCTCTCTCTCTCTCTCTCTCTCTCTCTTCGCGCGTTAACGAACGACAAAATGACCAAGCACTTCCTCACTTTTACGTATCTCGCTTGATCACAAAAAAAGAAGAACAGGTTTGTTCAATCACAGCAGAAATTATAATGATTATTGTGAACGAATATAATTATCATTATAAACTCGAACTTAAACCGGTTTACAGGAAACACAATTGAGTATATTTATTTTGCATAAATCCATAAATGGTACCTGAAATCAGTAATTTTTGAATGACAACCAATTGTATTTCGTTTTTCTTCCCATTATACCGATAAATGAAGACTATCTTAAGAAAAATCAGTGAGCAAAAAAACGTTATCACCAGAGCGCAGAGACCGTGTGGAATCTCCGAGAATTGAATGCTGCGGAGCAATTTGCTGTTATTTAATAACAATGTCCATTATATGCGGTCATTGTCATGAATTCGGTTCACCCGGCTATGTTGAGCACGGCTAGAGCGTTCATTAAAACCCCCGAAGTTTACGGTTGGGTGTACTAGGGGCAAAGTGGGGCTTCATTATCGGCATAATTGGGCAACGGTCGCTATATTCTTTCATATACCGGACTCGGCAAATTTCGTCGTCAACATGGATCTATTTTCTTGCGGTTTCGCGATCACATGTGTCAGTCACAAGCTGAAGCTTAATTGAACCTTGGTAACGTTGTGCCTTATGATGCGAATGGAAATTTCAGTGAATATTCATTCATGCGCCTCGTTGTAAGAGAAATTGGCAGATGTGCCGAATGATCCTTGGATTCTTTGAATAAATAAACTGGTTAAAAGTTAAGAGGGAATTTGAAGCTCTTAGCAAAATGTCTAAGGGGGAATAAACTCAACCTATACGAACAGTGCATTAAGGTGATTCGTCCTCCAATGCCTGTTTCGACAAAGCTTATCAAAATATATTGTGGGTTAAAAAAAAACGATGATGTGTGACTCTTTGTAAAATTATAACGAGCTTTAACGTTTCGAACTTGAGATATTTTGGTGTAATTATTTAACATGTCCTTGGAACTGAATAGAAGACAAAGTATTATCACGCTTTGTCGATTTAAAACTTTTGGTGTCTTCCTGTAAATTATGATTATCAATTATGGGGGAGAGGGAAAAAATGCTCCCCGTCCGTATATATTATGGTTATCGTTTTATTATTTATGAGCATTAAACAAACGTACGGTGTACAGGCGAATATGAAAGGGCTTACATAAATTATTTACATCTCAGCATCAGCGTTAATACATATTTCCACATTAATTTAAAACTTATTCAACTACTTAACAAAAAATTGTAATGCGATCCACAGACCTTAAATGTTAGATTCATCAAACATCACAAACACGGTTGGAGACCAAAAGCAAAAGGGGGTACTTAATAAAGCTGTGATTAAAAATACATGCCTTGTGATAACTAAATAATTCTTATTTTGACCCCTATAACTTTTGACCGCCTCTAGACGTATTAATAACGTGGTTAAAAAATAAATTGTTCCAGACTTCCGGGGTAGTTGAGCTCTTCTTTTATTATTCAGACATCGCGTTGGTACTAAAAAGTATAAGGCGAGATAGAGTCATTCGTACTTCATTTTCAGTTGGCGATTTATTTTTCTGCGAGTTGCCACGTATAAACATCATTTTGGATAGATCCTACGAAAATGTTGAGAACAATAAAAAAACGTCTTATCTTCGAAAGTTCATCCAAATTAGTGGGACAATAATGAAAACCTCGTAATTGTTTTGTCTTTACAATAGCGCGTGGACGTTGGGGATGCCGAATAATTTTAATTTGACAGTGAATATTTATAAATATCATTTATCAGTACGAACAATAATATTTACCGCATAAAAAACCGGCCTACAGGCAAAGTCACCTTAGTGCCCGCCTCCAATTTTGTCCAAACCCGTATATATTAAGGCGTTACCCCCACTTGTAGCTCAAAAATAGGCCTTTTTCATGATTTTTTTTACAGAAAACTACAAAACTTTTTTAATCGATCAATATGCCATCTTAAAGAACACATCTTAAAGAACTTTCAGTAATTTTTTTATTGAAAAATATTACATTGTTTAGTAGCAAATGGCCGTCAATGAAATAATGTTTTTATATACACGGTTTGCGGTGACCAACATTGCGGCGAAGTGGATCATCTGAAAAAAAAAAATGCGGATGGATTTAGTCAAATATAAGTATAAACTAGTCTTTAATCGAAGGATTATAAAAAATATTCATTTTTCACGAAATGGCGGACAGTCCCAGTCAATGGTTCGATTTTAACGAAAAAAAAACAGCCGTTTTTTGGCTATAAAACGGCCATTTTTTCGAAAAAAAAATCGAACGATCAAAGACTACATTTTTATGTATTAAATAAGCCTGCAAAATTTCAAGAAGATCGTTTCATTAGTGTTCGAGTAATTTTGGTCACCGACTTCAGAAATGCCATTTTGAGAAAAACACGTTTAAAGCTTCTCTTTCAACGCTCTTTCAACGCGGATTCTTCTCTTTCAACGCTCATATCTCAGTCAATTTTGTTCGGATCGACTTGAAATTTTCAGGACATATTCTCAGATACTTATACTTCAAAAAAATGCAATAAAAAAAACACTTGATCCACACGCTTTTAGGACTGAAAAACGCGTATTTTCTGCGCGTAGAAAATACGCCGTGTGTCGAGGCCCTAACGATGCACTTCTACATAGGACCTAACCATTTTCAATAAAACAACAATGGGACCGTGCTTTATACAAGAGGGTGGAAAAGCTTTGGTTTCGAAAAAAAGAAGACAACTATCTTAAGGGGTCGAGCCACCAGTCGACATTGACTGCTTTCCATCCCACATTCAGAACTTGCTAATCCATTCGAAGGAAACAAATACTACTTTTCAGAAGAAACAAAATAAAAGTTGACATGTTTTTGTATTTCAGCAAAGAAGTACGGTTACGGGGATAAACTAGGATATACGATAGTTTTATACAGAATTAATCTCCTTAGTTGTAATTCAATTATCTATGTATGTTCAAAATATGCGCCTTAGGGTAATATAAATGTTTTTTTTTTAATGTGAACCATGCATCTCTTATAACAGCTACATTATTACACCCAGGTACTTGTATATTGTAGAGTGTACTTTAGAAGACTGAACGAAACCAAAGTCAACAAAATTTTCAAACTCTTCAGGCTTTTCGCCAATCTGATTGATTTTAAACCACGCATATTTTAGGAGATTCGTTTATCTGGAAGACGACATTCGATTATTCGTAACATATGGTAGTGTTCAAGAGCGAATACCACCCCTCAAGGAAAGTCGTGTCGAGGGTTGATTTCCCAGTTTCATCCACAAGCAGTCCGCCGACCTAAATAAAACAAAAACTCAAATTCTTCTTAACGTGAAGCGATGAAAAATCCACCATAAGAGCATTGACAAAAAAGTAATTGAGGGGTGACACGCCTTTCTCAGGCGTGATTTTCTGCCTTAAAATCGTTTTTCCCGGATAAATAAAAATACGTAACTAATAATTTTCAATGCTTCATCACATATATGAGTTTTAACAAAATCGAAGGCGGATACTTAAGTGATGTTCCTTGCTAGTAGAAATACTATACAATCATTATAAAATCATTAAAACAAATATGAAAAAACATGCAACTGATATCTACGAAGATTATAACTTTATAGCAACTATTAAATTTTCTCATGAATTTCAAAAAATAAAACTTAATCAACCGATTTTTATAAAATGCTTAATCTGTTAGCCTAAAATAATAGAAATTACCAGCTATCATTGAATTTTGACTTGTCACGTGTCACGTATCAATCGTATTCTCCTGCCACAAAGATCTCTTATGGCATACATTCTTCCTGCACGCAAATATTTTTGCCTATGCAAGTAACGGGTCAAAATACAATACGAAGTAAACGTTAGTAGAGAAATAAAATGAAATGCTGAATTGGTTTTGTAAGTGGAAGTTTGTGGAGAGAGAGAGATCGAGAGAGAGAGAGAGATAATTTGAAAAGCTTGTAAATTTTGTTTACCTGTATTTCCGCGACGCTCAATCTGATAAAATAAGTCGAAAGGGCTTTTCCCCTTACCACGATTAC
The DNA here is from genome assembly GCA_963210295.1 of Ophion ellenae. Lineage (NCBI taxonomy): Eukaryota > Metazoa > Arthropoda > Insecta > Hymenoptera > Ichneumonidae > Ophion > Ophion ellenae. Next base: position 8,610,391 of record OY723390.1, on the reverse strand, counting down.
TCTCATATTCGAAAATGAAAATATGATCAAAGCACTGCAGAGTACGCCGAGATAGTACATTTTTCTTGCGATTTGTGTTTACCTGGCTGCCAGCAAGAGCCTCCATACTATATATCCATAGTATTGATTCTTGAAGGCAGGTGGAAACGGAAGAAGATGACTTAAAAAGATAGGAAAGATTTGATTCGCCCGACTGTCTGAAAGCATATATATATATATATAAATGTTACGAAGATTGCTATTTCGATGGATCAATACTACTTGGCATTCGACATAAGACCTAGGCAAAGAAACACGCTGAAAGACACTGATTGGGTTCTCCGCATGCCACCGTCAGCAGGAGATATATGTAGATTGAGGGTCGTGAAATCTCCGGGATTAACTCATCTTTGTGAATTCTCCTTCCCCTTCCACCACCTCCTGTCACTCTACTTGCCACTTGTAAGATGTTTCTCCACTCACAATCAGCACACACGAAGGATGCTGCAACTGCCTACTCGCTCTGACATGCAGATCTCCCTCCCTATCGCACCTCATGGGTCGCATCCCTAGAGAAATCGCAGACTAATCTTGAATGGTCATCCCAGGCTTAAGGGGGGCACTCCATATAGAACGCCAAATTTTAGTCGATTTTCTTGATTTTTTTTGGAGGGTATGGAATGTACTTATATATCTTTTCAGGGTCATAGGTACTTTTTATTACATAATTCTAGTTTTCAAAACCATTTTTATTGCTTGAAAAAAGTTAAAAATGATGGAGATATGACGAGCCGCCATAAAGCTGTCCGGAAGGGGGGCCGAATGCGCTGTACACTCCAGCACCTCGTAGGATTATCTGAAACAGTGTGCGCAAAAAAATTGATTAGTATATTCATGTGGTCACTGGATAAACGATTAATATTGGAAAAATAATGATAATTGACTAATGGGGAGGCCTTGCAACAAAAAATGTTGATTTTTTCGTAAATCATTTCAAATTTTGATCCGGCCAATATGTTTATTTTGATAATTTTCATTCGGTCTTGGGTTCATCAATAGCACATAGGTATCATAAAAACGTGTGCCAAATATGAGCTTAGTCGGTCAAATAGTTTTTGAGTAATCGGGTACACCGATTTTCAACTCATTGAAAAAAAGTTTGGAGATAAACGCGTTTAAAGTTTTGGCAAGGGAAACACGTATGATTCTGTGACTTGCCGACTAGTCAGCTATTCCAGCACCATATAATAGTCCTTCAGCTTCCTCGTAATACTATATTTCTATGAGCATAGAAGCGTTCCGCCCAGCTTTTATTGAATAGACGACTCACCTCTCCACATGGTGCCTATACCTGCGCGCACGGCTCCAAACGGAGCAGAGGTGAGTCAGGCTCAAAGGCTCTCAGGACGTCATTTTTGTGAATTGAACAAAATCACTAACTGCATTGTATTCTATAGGTTCCAGACTGTAAATGTAGGCAACTAAAAACGCATGTTTTCAAAGTATCTATTTAGAGTGACCCCCTTAAATAGAACATAAGACTTTTTTATTAATCAACGATACCACAAGAAATTCTAGTAATAGCCCGTGGCGTGGAGATGAGAAATATATACGGGCAATAATTCACATGAAGCCAAAATCATTCGTGATTGGAAAAAAACCATGTCGTTCGTGTACTTCCACAAAAACAACTTTTTTCTTATCTTTGGATTATGTTTCCACTAACTTCGACCGGCCTCATATAGGGTAAGTCCGGGGGAGTTGGCCATAAGGGAGAGATGGCGAATTGAAATATTTTATAGAACCGCGCACTAGATTTCACCTCTTACTGCTTAATTCGCTTTGCGTCGTGTACTGATGTAAGTGTACAAGCTAAAGTTTGGCAAAAAAAATGTTACGTAAGTAAAATCCTTGTTAAGTTTTCTGTCTACAGCAAAACAAATTTGAAGGTTCCATATTTGACATTGTGGTGAAGTGATTTTGTAACGTTAATGGTTACTTTTGTATTTCTTGAATAGTTCACGAATAGGGCTTTGTTATAACCTCACGATTTCGCATGTTTTGTTTCTATTTGTTTACATTTTAGATGTGGCCATCTCTCCCGGGAGATTAGACGAGATGGCCACGTACAGTCGGTGTGTGATGGCCATAGTATTGGTTCCATAGTATCCGATCGAAACATTCGTTTTTTGAGATAAAAACTCCCGAAGTTTACCTGTTTTTCTTGCCGTTTACTCAGGCACCTTCCCTTAAAAGCAGCTATTAGTGGTGTAAAAATGATAAATTGTCAGTTCGTGCGGGTGCTAGGACCTACGAAATACCTAGGAAGACCTTAGAAAAACGCTATAAGAACAATGACAAAAAATGTTGCGGAGAAAATTATTATGAAACTCGTCTCATCGAAGACTGTCTTCAGTGGGCAGTATGCCAACTTTGGGTACACAAAAACTATACTGATTTCGATTATAAAACCATTAAGAATCGAAACATAAAACCAACGAGCAAACCGAAAGCACAATGCTGGGTAACTGGCCATCTCACCTCCACTCCTATGGCCATCACACCCGGATACTCCGGGAGAGATGGCCAATCGTGATTTTCAAAAAATAGTCCTTTTAAGGTTAATCTGATATGAGTTTGTTTTCATTTCGTAAATTACCTTAAAGTTAAATGTTCAAAGTTTAATTATAAATGAAGATAGGTTAAGAAACGTCTGTACTTTTATTTTGACGGATCCTTGAAAAAACTGTGGCCAACTACCCCGGACTTACCCTATGTGTAGGGAAAGAGGATTTAGAAGACACTCGACTTCGAAAACGGTCTTCAGAGCAACCCATTGTCCCCAAGCATGTCGTTGACCAAGACCCTGTTCTTTGAAATTGTAGTCAAATTAACATTGCAGTCAAATAAGCATATTTAAATAGAGGTTAGTTCAAGCACTGTCTCGTACCCGAAATCAACGATGTGATTTTTTTTTTAACTTTAGGGATTTTCACCAAACAGCTTGATTGGGCTGATAGCCAACCCTTCCTTAAAGTAGCTCGAAAGTCAAGCACCGGAATCTCTTGTAGTTGACGCGTTATCAGAAACATGCTTTAGTATGTGCGTATCCGTGTGTCTTCGTGCGTATGTAAGCATGCGAGTTTTTTACGTTTTGGCGGTTTAACGGGTGATCCGGGTAAGCCACTGGAAAGAGTTGGAAACTCGCGAGTTTTCATATATCCGACGGGGATACATAAAAGAAGAGTCGACGAGGAGATGGCTGTGACGAGCGAGAGCGAAAGCGGAAGATTGACGATATGGTAGTAGGAGAGATGAAAAGGTTAGACGGCGTTGAACCCTCAAGAAACTTATAGTGCTCATTCCAGCTGGAGGTTACGTTTCTCTGGCACTTGAGCAGGAAGGCGCAAAGCAGGTAGACCGAAGAGGGCGAAGAAGAGAGAGCAATGCAGAGACATGAAGGACACGAATAAAAGCACTCGCAGGAGCCAGGACAACGAGAGAATGGAAAATGAAGAAAAAGGGTGAAAGACAAAGAGAAGAATTTCTAGTAGCTTTGGGAAGCGCTTGCCGTTCTCCCCTATTCCTTGCTCGTAACCTGTTCTCCTGTTATAACGACGTTTTGCTTAACCGCCCTTATATTCGGCTCCACGGATAATACGTGTTTGTATATGTTGGACGTTGCGACGTCGATCACGACTTTCCATAATCGTATCATGCCAGCCTCGCCCCCACGAGGTGCTTCAACCTCCGAATGAAGAATTTTTTCCACCTACGGATACAACGAATCGATCCGCGTACATTTTCTGAATACTTTCTTCCCTTAAAAAAAACCGCTCCTATATCAATAGAGGTCACTTAGGCAATTCCCATTGATTCCAATTCCGCAATCTTCACATACCGGAAAAACGAGAAGCATACAAGAGCTGCATCGTAAGATGTATTGATGTCGGAGATACAGTGAGACGGCTCGTATGTTTATACAAGTACACCTATAGAGTTGGATCGCTATTTCGAGAAAAAAAATGATTTATGGCACATATACCGGAAAGCAGCGAGAATCCGAGATGCGAAACGTCCTCGAGCAAAAAATATGCTCGTGGACGTATGAGAACGAAACAATGCGTCTATCGTCAGTACATGGATGCCCAGAAGGGTGAGAGCAGGGTGAACTTTCCTTGGTACATCATAGTCGAGCTTTCCGATACGCGAAGACCTCGGTCAGTGTTAATCTTTGTATACATACATATACATTTATGGCAAGATATCCGACGAACGTGGACTCCCAATAAAACGCCGAGGAACATCGAGAACATCCGAGCTGAAACCCTTCTGCTTGAACTATTACGACAGACTTTTACAACGAACGGAAAAGTGTTCTGTGACATTCGTTTATATCGAGGATATAAGGGCACTCTTTTAGTTATTTTATCCTCCCTTCGTGTGCTTGTTTCCCTTCACCGGAAACCCTCTCTTTTATGACTCAATTTCAAATGTCTGTACGAAACCGGTGGAAAGATTGGAAACGAAAGTTCTTTAGGGTTGGCGCCGACTTTTCTGATTCGCAAAACTCTTCGAGCTGAAACACCCGAAGAGAATATTTTTTTAAATATAAAATTCTTCACTATCGGAATCAACGAGTGCACAACGTTTTAAATCATTATTGTCAGTATGAAGTCGTTCCTTTTATCGTATTATACATTTTTGCGGGATGAATTTCTTAATTCGCGATTTATACTATTTCCAATTTTTCGATTTCCTTTGTTTTAAATAATGGACACTCAAAAGCACATATTAGTCTGTCAAGACAACTTTTCCATGGAAATATGGCAAAATAGAGTTTTATTTACAGGATCGAAAATATTGTATATTGAAAGTATCAAGGGTGGCTACTTTCGAAGCAGCCTACCTGAATATACCAAAAGTACGATAACCGTACTCGTATGATTATATATGGGGTGTTTGTACTCATAATCGACGTATGGATTTTTGTTGTCATCGCGATACAATGTCTTTGCTCCTGCGCCACGAAATGTCCCACTATACGATATCGGAGGGTGAACGATAGATAAGGGAGAATAGGTGAAACGATGTTTTCACCCGCGCCCGAGAGAATTCAATGTTGCCGATGACACAGAGAAACGGTCTCCCGTGGAGACGATGGTCGAGCTTTTTCCTGGTGAAACTTTCCACCCCGTTGGATCACGAGATTCCGGGTTTAAACCAAGAGAGAGAGAGAGAGGGGGGAGGGAGAGAGAGAGAGAGAGAGAGAGAGAGAGAGAGAGAGAGAGAAGAGAGAGAGAAGAGAGGCAGAGAAAATATTTTGCGGCTGCTATCAAAGGCGGGCGTGTTTACTCATCCCGTTTTTCTCGATGCATCAACACCATTGAGGCTCGATTGAATTGACGATCGTAAAAATCGCAGAAACACTTTCATAGAAAACTTTCGACATTCGAAAGAAAGCTTCTACATTTGTTTGCACATTTTCAATTCATGGCACGGTTCGGATGTGTGTTGTAATCAACGTACTGTTAATTTGGTTTTGCAATACGCAACTAATACATATAGTATTAGTTGCGTATTGCAATCAATGCAATACGTAAATTTGGTTTTATATGTGTAAGAGTTGCGTATTGTAATGAATCTACTGTTAATTTGGCTTAATATATGAATTAAGTGATTGAAAATTCTTGAAGTCAATCTTTACAGCTTCGAAAAGATTTATTGAAAAGCGGGCTTTTACAAAAATTACAAACAGTTAAAAAAATACGTATATTTTCGTACAACGGATGATTATTCGTAAAGCTATAATTTATGTAAACCTCGGACATTGCGGTGTTCAAAAGAGTTCTTCGAAGCTGTAAAACTCCGCTTCAAGAATTTTCGTTGAGCTTTAAGTTAAATTATTCAAGTTGGACCTCACAAAAAAATATTTCTATATAAATCAAATGGGGGAAGAAATGATCGAGCGTTACCGCTTTGACTTGAATAAGAGTGCTTGAATTTAGCATGATTTTTGTGCCCAACGCTGTTATTTGAATGGGTAAGATTTGACATTCTTTTCCGGCGTACCCTACAATGTGTTTAGCTTCATAACATATTTTGGATTGGAAATCAGTCGTACAAATTGAAAATGGTGAGCAGGAAAAAATCTTCCATTTTTGAATTAATTCGAATTGAACAAGTACAACATAGCACACAATGCAAACATTAATTGGAAATTGCTTTTATTATCTTCTTTATTGTCTACCTATAATACGAAGCACTCGCAGTATAATATTACGATATGACATATGAACAATATAGCAGAACTAATTGATCTTTAACGATTGAACCACGCGCTTAACATTGTTAAGTACGTCACTGGGTATGTTGAGCTGTCTTCCTAATGTCCACAGGGAAACATCTGGCAGCAGCTGCTATCGTTCCACTTCATCCTGGAATTGGTGAACACGATACCATTCACGATCACGGTGAGTATGAATACGTGAGCTTGAGCAAATAATGAACGGAATGAACGTGGGAAAATCTATTCTATAGAATATTTAAAATGCCAGGGTGAAGAAATTCACAAGAACTTAACGATTAGCTTGAAGCATGAAACGAACATTCTGTAGAACTAGAAAAGATTTCCTGTAAAAAGTAATTAAGTTAGCTTTTTTTGTAACTTAAACTCTCCCAAGAACATCTCGCTAAGTGGACGAATCAGCCGTACAACTTCGACTTGACAACGAAGAAGAAAAAATCGCGATTCGAAGGAATAATTAGGAAACAATATTCTTTCAGTCTAGGATGTAGGGGTTTTATCGAAATGCTGCCATGATGATGAAAATTTCACAAATGATTTATTCGTTTATTCTTAGCCTGTGTGGAAAATTTGAGATCGATCCACTAGCTTTTTGGTTCTGCAGGCGTTCTTATGGGACAATGCTTTAGTCTCAGCTATGGTGAGAAAAAGCGTACTGAAAAAATGGTACACAAATTGTTCGATTTTTTGCGTGGGTAATTTACGTACACAAAAAACTTTTTGCAAAATCTCACTATCATTCACCACATAATTGTAGTACAATTGGTTATATTGTACTGAAATTGTCCTTACTTTCCTGTACGGCCACAACGTTCTAACCAAATTGTATAGGGATGCTATAAATACTTGATCGGTTCGAAAGTTGCGACAGTGCAAGGCACTGCACATTCACTCTTAAGAGTTGCCAATAAAGTTGGAGATGAACAAAAACAGGTAAAACGATTAGAGAAACAACAGTTATAATTGAAAATTTAAGGCTTGATCTACGTCTTAAACATTTTACGGCTCATTATACTCTACAACTACATAGAACATATATTTGAGAATTTCGACTACTTTTGTCAAGTATTATACCTCCCATACATCCTGAGTAATATTTTTCGTAGCTTCAGTAATCGATTGCTATTCCCAATCATATCTAGAATCGAGTAGGACTCGCGAGAATCCATAGAGTCAACAAGTAAAAAGCAGAAAACTATATACGAGAAGTCCATTACTCCGTCGATCGAAACCGTTGGTAGTAACACGAGCCGTTCATGCTAGTCGATATCTGTGCTTTAGCCAAGTAACTAAGTAAGTTCGTGTTTCTCCAGTGCCGTGGAAAAAAACTGCGAAAGAGAGGAATAAAATCACCCTTCTTCTCATTTCGCCTTTTTCGTATACCATAATTTATATACATTATGCCCCCTATAATTCTGTTTCTCCGCCACGGTATGGATTCGCATATGCGAGCACACATTTACGATATCCCACTCTTCAACCGATCACATGTAGGACATATATGTGACATTTAATGGATCTTATGCTAGTCCCATTGGGCTTGACCTTTATGGCATTAATTTCCCATGTATTTGTAGATATTCCTCTGCAGTCACGAAAGCAAGGCCATACATTCATGTATGTGTGTATACATTCATACCTTTACGCTATGCATGTATATAGAAAAAAGTTTATATGCATAAAACCGTATGTGCTACAATGTAAAAACGTTACGGGTTCACAGTCATGATGTTTGCCATGCAGTTACATCAAAACCCTTTCCCCTCGCAACATGTTTTTTATTGTTTAAAAAAAGTATCGGAATATTGATTTGAAATACGACTATAACGAGTCTCGGATTATGCTGGTTATGGTCTTGACGGTCTAAAATGTATATATGTCTTCCTTGAATAATTTACAAGCATTTCGGGTAATTTGAACAACTTAAATGTATACGTGGCTGTATATGTATATATATATATATATATATATATATATATATATATATATATATATATATATATGACATTTACATATATACGAGTACGCACGGATACGATTAGATGTACATGTATATAGTTAATTTCAAGTTAGGTTTATTCTTTTCAGTAACAGAAAGCAGGAAAGGGAGACAGAAACTAGTTTGTTGAAAAAAATGCATAGCTTTGATATTATCTTGGATCGTGCATGTAGGTCATCGGTTTTCTCTGCCACTCGGTCCTCTTGCTTTTTATCGCGATCATTTGAGTCATGAAACATAAATGTCCAGCAAAAATTACACATGCTTCCTCGGGGTATCCTTCGAATTCGCTTGTTCCACAAAAATAAGTTTCACAAAGTTCGATACGATAACGATTTGAAAAAGACGTTTCCGGGGATTTTGCGAATATCTTGGGCGAATCTTCCTGCAATTACATATAACTGTTGTTCGCATTATTTAATTTTGAGATGAGAACCGGAATTTTCGAAACCGGTCGCTTTAATAATTATATTCTTCATAATTCTAGCGAAACTGGTTTGCTTGTCGTGCCGATAATTAAAATGTAGTATGTATTTTATCCCACGTATCAATTGTCGTGTTAACCAATTCTTTTATATAGCATCGAATAATTGGTAATGCAAAGCCGTCTCTCATAGAATTCGAGGCCTCTTGTTTTTAATGAGCCGTTTCGTCTGTCAATAATCAAATTTGCTCGCTTATTCGTTATTTTTTTAATAGTGATTAAGTTTCAATGATGATCAATGCGGTATCCTGAAAAATATATATGTGTAATATAAATAACGTACTTATCAATAGAATTTCATATTTGGTTTTTATGTAGACAAAAATGTAAACTAAATTGAATTCCCCTATCTTTTTTTCACAATATAAAATATAAACGAACCGGAAAACTCTAATTTATCATCAACGTAACTGCCGTGACCTGTTTTACGAGGTGATACTTCAGTTCACGGGTAATTAGGCACACCTCTGGAAAATCAGGAGACGTCGAACTCTAAGCCAAGACATATGTTATCCAAAAAGTACACAAACACGTACTCGTATATTACTAACTTTAAAAGCGAATGACGGAGATCCCACGTCATTTAGCCGCAGGTATACGCCGAGGTCGGTATTTTCATAGACGCTCCCTACATACCGTCCCAAAATCTTTTCATAATTAACGACTAGTTTAGTCCGACGTAACCTTACTGCCAAACTACACTCCATACAAGTCTATCGAGGATTCGAAACCAAAAAAAAAGATCGAATATCTCGGTGACATGAATTGAGATTAATTTGCATGTCAACCCTCATCTAAACGGTAATCAGACGATAACAATTGAGGTAATGGTATTTCATGCAATTGGTGAGCGTGTGCTAATTATTTCCTGTAATCGTACGTTCAAACGTTCCCCAATTACTCTGAGTACGTGTATTGTCACGTTTGTGTCACCACAAATTGGCCCAGATCGACGTTCATCTACATCTATGACATCTACAATCATATTATGAATACGCATCGAGAACACGGACTTACATACGTAATTTTAAATAAGCGAATGGATAAAAGTCTTACGCAGGTCGAGCAGTGAATGCTTCAACATTTATTTATTTATTTTATAATGCTTTCAAATGTACTTTTGATAAAATAATAATGAATAGTTATTCCGGAAAAATCTATCATCACTTCGCTGCTCCCGATGAATATTTTTAATCGATACTTCTAAACAATTGGTTTTTTTAACCTAGCCATTGATGTGTTTCTATTATAGATGTTTATAAGCACTTGCGAATTCATTTTATAAGATTAGAAAACAATCGAGTGAGACTTCCGAATGAACTACAGCTGCATATTTAACGCGTGATAGCAACGTAGTTACATCTTCGGAATTCTAATATCCCCGTAGACCTCCCACATCGAACTGCAGTTTGATTTTTCTTTTGACGCAATTACAAGCAACGATATCTTTGTGAATAATCGCGACTGAATAATTTCTCGAAGTGTGCTCGTTCGTTGTAAATAATGCGTACACGATAATTGAACTGGCAAACTCCTGTTTCAGCTTCTCTATCCGCCGATGCGAAATCTCTTCATTCCGGTGTTTCTCAACTGTTGGCTGGCGAAACACTCTCTGGAGAATATGTTCGTAAGTATTCAGAATCCGAACAAGGATTTTCCTTCACATTATATCAACGTCGCGACGACTATACTATCAGTTGTTTATAAATAGCGTCAATTAACAAATATTGTGTTTTTTCCATTGACAAATACGAAAGAACGATCTGCACAGGGCGATGCAGAAGTCGCAATCGGCTCTGAGTCAGCAACTGATGATCCTCAGCGTCACGTTACTGTGCCTTGTCTTTACCAGGTGAGAGGAAATTTTCCAATTACACCCCGATGCACCCGAGCAGCGCGAACGACGGAAAGACGAGGATGCGTTCCAAATTACAAAAGTTGAAGGAATCTTCGATAGTCCATCGTAGCTTTGAATTTCCCAGGAGTCAAATAACGGGGACGGGATGCTCGTGTGTGGTTTTGTTTCTCGTGAATCCACTAGCATGACTAACGCGTATTTTACTCCAGCAGCTCTGGAAACTCGAGTCGAAAATTGCACGAAATCATAGTTGCTATTGCGAATCTGAGCTGTTAATGAAACTTTCGTCGTGAAACGAAAATTGACATTGTTCTTAGGACAAATCGCTCATGAATACTCCCTTCGTTTACCGTAAAACTTCACCGTCAATAATACAATCTCGTTCTGTTTCAATAATACACACGTTCTGAAATGTTTCGGTCTGCGTTACGAAACTCACGCGCCCGGACTATGGACTCTGGGGGTCTCACGAAATACATTATGTCCCTGAAGAGGTTGAAAGTCCGGAACTCTTGCGGAACGAAAGGTGGTTTTCGTACGGGAGTTTGCCCATTTCTCGTGAACAAATAAAGTTTCTCACTTGGGATAGCTTTGCGAAATCATGTGTGTGTGCGTGCGTGCGTGCGTGCGTGCGTGCGTGCGCGCGTGTGTGTGTGTGTGTGTGTGTGTGTGTGTGTGTGTGTGTCTGCATGCGTGCGTGCGTGCGTGCGTGCGTGTGTGTGTGTGTGTGCGTGTGCGTGTGCGTGTACGTGCATGTGTGTGTGTGTGTGTGTGTGTGTGTGTGTGTGTGTGTGTGTGTGTGTGTGTGTGTGTGTGTGCGTGCGTGCGTGCGTGCGTGCGTGCGTGCGTGCGTGTGTGTGTGTGTGTGTGTGTGCATGCGTGTGTGTGTGTGTGTGTGTGTGTGTGTGTGTGTGTGTGTGTGTGTGTGTGTGTGTGTGTGTGTGTGTGTGTGTGTGTGTGTGTGTGTGTGTGTGTGTGTGTGTGTAACGACACATACACACCTCCGAAGCTCCGACGTTGACTCTCATCAGGTCGACTGCACTGCATTTTGCTCCGACACAGCCCGAACCAGCTCTGCAGTATGTCAGTGTTTGCATGTTACTGGATGCCTCTGTCCACGTGGAATATGCGTACACAAGCTCGAGGACCGCGGGGTTATTGCTACGAATTTACGATTAATAGTTGATACAACCAGCAATGAAAGCAACCAGGCAACATGCAACAGCCCGGCAACGCCGTGCGAATTTTTATTCGACACGATATTCATTGCTTCCGTGTTTGCACGTGACAAACGCGATGAAAAATCCTTTGATTTCGGAAACACGATCTCAGTGATTGCTAGAAAGTCACTACACGACCACCATTAGGTCCGGGATTGAGACTACCCCGTGAAAAATTTGCCGGCGCTTAAGATGCGGCCGACGCTTGGTACGATATTCAGCACCAACCACTAATACCCAGTGTTGGTCCTTTATACGGGCCAATGATTTGGCCATGATTCTGCCAGTGCTCATTTGAAGCATGGCAAACCAACGAACACCCAACCTTGGGCCAAATATCGATTACCAACTGTCAGCCAACTATCGGGTCCCAGTGTTGGCCCCGAACATGGGCCAATCGGTTGATCATGGGTTTGCCAGTCTCGAATTGGACCTTAGCACACCATCGAAGAGCCAACGCTGGGCCAGTACTAAATAATGGCCGTCGGCCAATTGTCGGGGCGAGCGCAGGCCCTAAGTCTGAGCCAATCCTTTAACCGTGGTTTTGCCAATGCTTATTTTTAGCATGGCAAACTGACGAATTGCCAATTCTGGCCCAACACTGGCTTTGAACGGTATAGTCCATACATATATACAAGAATGCTTTTTTACGTATATTATTATTATATATTTTTTTTATTATCGCTGCATGCAATTTTCTACGTCCTGTGATAATAAAAACTCATAATTACTGTTATCTGAAATTCATGTTATTAAAAATAAAATTGATTTATACTAAAGTTTTGTGGTGTATGAAAAAAATGCCGAGTTATTATGATAGTATTAAGAAACGCCGAGTTTTAAAACGACGACAAAAATTAGAATACTCTTTGCAGCAGGTTAGGATCAGAGGCAACGAAACAAAAAGACAAGTAGATAGTGAAACAAATTTGGAAACATTCCACGAACAAGTAATTGTGCATAACGATGTTAGTGAATCTAATAATTCTTTCGATGAGCAATCATCGAGCACAGAAACTTGTGAATCTGATCGATTGTTGGCTAAGCAGTGGGTTGTTTTGACAGCCCTACACTGGGCCAACATTAGCCCGAATATTGCGCCAACAATATGAAGCCGACCATAGCCCTACTATGGGCCGGTGATCACGCCAACCGTCAGCCAATGATCGTGATCTCTTTAGGCCAATGTTGGGCCAATACCCGGCCAACTGTTAGGATTTTCGGTAGCATACTATTGGCCAACCGTACATCCCAGCGTTGGGCCGAAGAGATCACTCCTACCGTGGCGCAACACTAAACCGGTAGTACTGCCGTTCATCGGCCAATGGTAGACTGTGATTGGCGTGACGCTGGCTCGAGTTTGGGTCGGTTGCGTCGTTTTTCACGGGCCCAATGTTGGGCCAATACCCGGCCAACTGTTAGGATTTCCGCTAAGCCTACCATTGGCCAACCGTACATGCCAGCGTTGGGCCGAAGAGATCACTCCTACCGTGGCGAAACACTAAGCCGGTAGTGCTGCCGTTCGTCGGCCAATGGTAGAATGTGATTGGCGTGACGCTGGCTCGAGGTTGGGTCGGTTGCGTCGTTTTTCACGGGACACTCAATCGGCGCGGCAAAGCCTACGTAACACCTCTCAGTTTATGCCCAGGAAGCGGGTCCCAAATGCAACTACTGGTCGAGCCGAGTCTCTTTCCATAACTCTAAAGGCTCTGCAGGCCGTGCCGAACGAGCTAATAACAGTGTAGCTAACCCGTCGGGATCCCGAAAAATCCTAACTCCCATGTAGGATGATCGGTAGGGGCCAATGATTAGCCGAAGCTCGACGCCGAGCTTTCTAACATTGGCACTCGAGCTTGGCCCGATCATCGACTGAGCCTCGGATGATAAGTGTGGCTCGATATTCGCAATGAATATTGGCCCTAGAGTGGCTTATGAGAATCGGCCGAGCATCGCGTATGAGCTCGTTCGAAAATCGCCCAACAATGAGTCCCCGTCAAGATTGCCATCATTGGCCCTCGAGCTTTACCCGATTATCGACCGAGTCTTGGCGGATAATTGTGACCCGATATAGAAAACCAAAATTGCCCCTATCGGCCCTATGCCCCTATCGGCCTCGTATCGGCCACCACTTCGACTTAATTCTACTACCAACGTTGTTAAACGGTCTACTAAAAGTGTATGCCAAATCTGAGCTCAATCGGCCAATTGGTTATCGAAATAACGTGGTTGCCGATTTGGAAAGCATAAATTTAAAAAAAACGCGTTTAAGGTTGCTGCGCCTCGACCGCGCTCCCCGAGCGTGCTCCTTATTCTTTCTATATCTCGGCTAATTTAATGAGTATCATTAAACGATTTTCACAGATGCATTCGGAAAGGTCTGTAGAATAATAAAATAAAATTAAAAGAACGATTTTTTCAAGTTTATAGACAACGATAACTGCTCAACAGAGGAGATCGCCGAAACCACATAACGCATGCACATCTACCACTGGTGGTGCCTTCTGTATTGCTATTTTTCGTCAGTCTTCATGATGCACGCTTTAGGCCTTGTGATCAGAAGCTGATTACACGGGTCACCAATCTTCGATATTTCCGTCAGAGTAGCCATGGCCGGTCCTCTTACAGCACAATCTTCAATGTAGTTAGATCCAATATCCGTACATATTTATACACAAAATATATATACATACGTACGTAGATTGTAAATAGGACTAGATGTCGGTGCGGTCATCCAACATCGATCCTCGCCGGTGTCTGGAGAGTGCCGCACCCACTTGTTCACCACAAAAAGATTCGTGCCTAGTTATACAGGGTGTCATGGGTCATATAGAAGATTATCAAAAACAACCGAGGCATTAATAAATAATATAAAAAATATTTTTGTACGCTTAGTAATCGAGGTGAATTGAAGCGCCAATAATTTTTATTGAAATTGGATACTCCGCCGTTTTTGGCTGGGAGAAAGCAATTCATGTCGGCTTTGAGAAAACTCATCAAGGCGTTTAAATGACCGGCTTGATTTCTGAGGTTTAAAGAGGTAAATGGCCCAATAACTGAACCGTTAAGATATCTCAAAATTTTGAACGCATTTATCTCGCCCAAAGGTGAATGCACCGAAAAATGGTGAATATTGCAAAGCTAGAAGTTTTTAGTTTTTTAAACCCTATACCATAGTTTTTTCTAGGAACAATGTTTTTTTTTTATTACGAGAACCCAAGATATCAACGAACGTAATAGTGCCGATGGCCGCAAATCGAAATGTCGTTATGACTACACAGCAGATCGTAATTAGTCCGTATTACCAACCAGTGATCAGTAGAAGTGGTTTTAGTGGAAAAAGAAGTTCTATTAAAAATATTAGATCAATTGACTTATTTGTTGCTTTCAAAAGCAATTATTATTGAATCTAGAACTTTTATATCTATATGGAAATATGGATCATATCATGAACGTATATTTTTGTCCTTTTTCTTTATGTTTTAATATTTTATGTTTTATGTTTTAATGTTTTCTACTCATACTTATGAGTAGAAAAATTGTGTTGAAAATGCCATTTACTTATAATACTTGATTATAAACATCAGAAATGTCAAAATAATTGCAATATGTGAAATTTTTTCTTTCGCTGGCTGACTGCTGGTTCTAACGAGAATCAAGACGATGCACCAGTATCCCGACAGACGGTTGTTTATCGATACAAGATCGATGTTACGTGTACTAATGCGCAAACACACAAATGATGATCGTATAAGTCACTGTTCGCTAATTTAGACAACGCATCGAGATTCTCTGCACTTTTCCAAGCGGAAATATCTATCGCTATTAATTCGAGGTAGTCGCAATAATGTTTCGTGATTCCTGAGTTTTAAGTGAGATTGCTGGCGTGAGGATTCTATGCTTTATTAGCATTCAAAAATTAACATAACTAAAATATTTTTGAGTATGCAGCTCATGCGATTTCATTACAAAATATGATCAATCATAGATACTTCCGCAAGCGCTGTTTCAATAATTTCGTTCAGCGAAATCTTAATTGAATGAAATGTTTGTGGATTTGGTCGGAAATTGGGACGTATCCGGCTATTAGAATATTTAGCTTGAAATATTATTAGCAAAAGAATATTGTTTCTGATAAGTCTCAAATAATCGATCTTCATTATTTTGATTTAGTATTTTAATCTTGGGAAAGGGCGCAGCAAATATATATGTTTTATGTTACCAGTTGCTCTTTTAGTTATATTTGTACCTTGTCGGTGAGACCCTCATCCGAAAGTAAAATCGTGTGCGTGCGCGCGCGCGAGCATGTGTGTGTGTGTATGTGTGTGTGCGTGCGTGTGTGTGCGTGTGTGTGTGTGTGTGTGTGTGTGTGTGTGTGTGTGTGTGTGTGCGTGCGTGTGCGTGCGTGCGTGCGCGTGTGTGTGTGTGTGTGTGTGTGTGTGTGTGTGTGTGTGTGTGTGTGTGTGTGTGTGTGTGTGTGTGTGTGTGTGTGTGTGTGTGTGATGCACGTACACAGCTGCTTCGAAGTGACACGTAGTACCCCCTTGCGACGATTCAAGGCTCTGCATTAAAGTTTAAGTGCAAGGCGCTATATATTCATCGGCGTTGTCGCCACCATGGGTGCGATTTCCCAATAATACCGTCAGCCTACACTGGAATTTCCACTTTGTCTTTCTACTGAGCAAGAAGCACACACACGCTTCCATGTAGTCGTGGAGTTTCACTTTGTTTCCAGCCCTCCTTTCTTTTTTTTCTGAAGTTAAATACCTGAAGGGGAAAATACCTTTAGGCGAGGAAAAAATTGCTGACTTTCATGATTTTTTTTAAAGGAAAGATTACTTGACTATTTTTGAGACTTAGGGTAGGTTTCATTACTACTTTTAACTGTTACATGGTAATATTTCTTATTAATCTTTAAAAATGGCAGAGGCGTGATACGGTCTTTTAAACGGGTTGCAGTGGATGTTGTCAGACGGCGTGACACGTAGCGTCGGCGGGTTTAATCTGAAAAAACCAACGAAGATTTTTCTTTCATTAACACTCATACGCAGAATATGAACCAAGAAATAGTGAGAAATGTTTAAAATCGATAAAATGGTACGCTATGAAACAAAAAGATTGAATTTTCCGAAACAGTCGTTAAATTTGGAAATAAAAGAATTCTCTTTTTTTAATTTTCAAAAATATTGAGGGTCACGTTTTAGACAATAAGGTTAGAAAGATTTATACCAAATTTCATCACAATCGGTTGATTAGTTTTGTAGTTACACGTCACGCGAGTTTTGAAAAAGGAGTTCAGAAGATCGTACAATTCATTTGCCATATTCAAAGATTCATTAAAAAATACCATGTAACAGCCAAAAGTAGGAATTTAACATACCCCAGGTCTAAAATATAGTGAAGAAATCTTTTCTTTAAAAAAAGCATGATAATCAGCAATTTTTTCCCTCTCTTGAAGTATCTCCCTACTTAACTGTTCAACGCTTGATATCTACTTTTTCGAATCTTAAATATTAAATTTGTTCCCTCGAAACATTAATTTTTCAGTCTTATTCGTGGCAGGTTGGGTGAGAATAGTATTCGACGCCCGTAAAAATTTTTGTATCTACCTCCGGCCACGTGATTTTTATCATCGAGGCTGAATTTTATTAGATCGGTAAAGATTTAATGATCTTCGCTTTTTAATAATGATTCTTTTTCCAGTTTACTTGTTAATATTACACAACTTCACTACTCTCCTATCGAATAAAAAATATATTTACCTACTCCCACTTTTTTGGGTCCCCAAAAATTCGTCAGCTTTAAATTCTATTTCCCAGTGAGAAATGTTTTATTCGCTGCATTCAGAGAAAAGGATTAGTAGACTTCGCTGGAGTTTTAATAGTTATCGTATTTTTGTGCGAGCACTTTGAGGGAATTATCGGACTGGCATGACGAAGAAAAAAGGTGAAAAGTATTGCTTGATACGAGCTACACAGGGGTGAAAGCCGAGGAAAAAGTGAAATGCTGTGTGTAAAGGGAGCAATTATTATAGTAGGAATGGTGCCAGAGGGAGAGAAAGGACGAATAAATTCAATAATCTCGGGCGAGTCTCTCACTCGGCAGCACTGCCCTTAGGGATAGTAAACTCAATTTTTCGTTTTTCAGAAATCAGTGAGGGAACGTTGCTCGGAAAGTGCTCTAACGTTAGGTGGGAAGGGCCCGAAATCACGTCTCTCACTCATAGCTGTCAAATGCACTTGTATTTCCACGTCGAACCCGCGTGCGTTTGAAAAGATACAATTTTGCCGAGGGTTGCAATTTCATTATTGGCGATTCCTCTTCTCTATCTCAAAATCGACTACGATGATACCGATTTTCAGTTTCGATTATTCCTGAACTCCCTCTAGGTCCCGGAGACTCGATGGTCAAGTGAAAACGAACGTTAATATGAAAACCACCTATAATCAATATATCACCCTTTCTGTTTTAAAGTTTCTCTATTGTTGTGATTGTATGAATCCCCAAGATGATTAAACTATCAGTCTTACAGTCAATACTTTTGATCAGTAGATCGTCCACGAACTTGAATATTGCAGTTTCGCATTTCTTGTGCACTTTACAGTCGAATGGGCTCGGAAGGAAAAGCTTCTTGAGTTCGCAATCATGGGGTACGAGGCGTCGATATAAATGTCCGAGACGTAGGAAACACGAGTCGGGGGCTCCGAGGGGGGTAACGGAGTTGTCGTCGGCCTGGCGTCGATCCGGGGTCAAGCCAAGCCCAGGAATAGACATCGATGAACAATAATGCGCGAAGCATTGCAGTACCCGACCCTTAGCTGGCGTTAAAAGTGTATCGTGGTCGCGCCACGTGGTGGCGCGGTCATTTCGAAGCCAGTAGGGGGACATAACCGTGACTCTTCGCGAGCCAAGAGACCCCTGTGCGGCCTGGTTCGTCTCGGAACTGTAGGCCATTGTTAAATACGTAATCGCAAACGCCACACACACGCACAGACAACCGGTATATGCGAGAGTCACCGAGATGTACGACTAGTATTATCGATCCCACGATAATTCATTATTTATGCGACGAGAGCCGAATGTGTGACGCTGTATACGCTATGTACGCAGGTACACAATCCTCTTTGTTGCCACTGTCAATTGGCACAAAAAAGTGAAAGAAATAATATACACCCAAAGAGGATTCCTTTTACATTATTTATCGTATACATAATATGTAATATGGAATATGTTATGCATAACATATTAAATAGAAAAAATTATAAATTAAATAGATACATCAAATATAGGATGTCCCAATAGTAGTGGTAAAATGTACACTGTGAGTAATTATATTGCTTTGTTTTTGTTTAAATGTAATTTGCTTCATTGTGTACATTACTTTCTAAAACGGTTAGGCTACTGTCGCGTCTAAAAATCAGGGTTAAAAAAAACTTCACGGAAAAAGTACGATTATTGAAAAATCGTTTGCACATTTATTTGTCGTGTGCCAAATTTCATAAAAATATTAATAATTGAAGAATATATTAACAATCTCGTGAACGACCTATGAACTTAAGGGGGTTGTATTGGTTTTGGCCACCCGGTTCATCCGAAACAAAAAAAGGATTTTATTTTCTTGAAATAGATAATATTGGCTGTGAAACTTGATCAAGCTTAGAATTTTTCGAGGAAAAATGATATCATTGCTGTTTAACTAATGAAAAAAATGTTAAGAAGAAAAACGTCTGTCAAGACTCGACTACTATTACACTGAATAAGTGTAGCAAATTTCAAGTCAATCGGTTCATTAGATATAGAAAAAACGTGTGCACCCTTTTGAAAAACATGGTTTCCAGCATAACGCGTTTAAACTTTTACTACAAGTTCCACGTTGTAATCGTACGTTTACCTTCAATCTGCGTTTTCTCCAGCATGTGTTGGACCTTCTTCTTCAATTAGAGTTGCCTAAAGCGACAAACGAACGTTCGTCATTTTCACACTAGCGAAACCCCTTAATGCTTATAATACGGGACGTGTGTCCATGGGTCATCCACTGTGGTGCTTCAGCCCGAGATTTTGGTTGTTTTCTCGTTGAATTGATCCTTTTCCTTTAGGGTAATTTGGTTATAGTTACAGCGGTTGCTCAGTTATGTTATAATTCATTACTAAGGTGCTTTAGGATCTTGAGAGTTATAGTCTGTGGGTGTTTACATCTTTGAATTGTGTGGAATAGTGGTATGGAAGCTAAGGGTAGGATGTTTTGGATTTAGTTTGTCGCAAACTGCTTTGTGAGTGTCCTCAGTCGGAGTAGAATTGGTGTTATTATAGTTTTTTCGTATAGCGTGCAATTGTGAAGGTTGAAGATCGGATTTGCGTGATGACGAATGCGCGTTAATTTCCTTGTCGCAATTGTCTCTGCTATTTACATTTTTTTTCAGCACATTCTCCTTACAGGTCATGAAGATAGGGTGATCTTATTCGATGATATGGCCGATGCTTTTGTACATTTGCACCACATTATTTGACCGGAAGTTGTTATCTTTGAACATGAGGCTTCGAAAATACGCTGCCCTGGTTGTTAGTTTTGGTGGTTTGCAGATATTTGTTGACGTTGAGTTTGTAATTAACTGCTATTCCTAGGCATTTGGCATCATTTTTGGGTGTGCTTTTTATGTTGAGCATCTTTATTGCAGGGGATGATTGTGTGATCCTGTAGTTGAATATTAGTAGTTGTGATTTCCGGAGATTGGGTTTGAGTCTCTAGTTATTAAATATTTCTACTATATTAGTCATGTATTCTCGTAGATTTGATATAGTTTTTTCAAGTTTTTTTTTGTGGCTCAGAATGTCCTATTTATATCGACAACTCCAATATACTCGAAACTGCTGATGATACTGAAATATCTTTTTGGAAAAAGGTAAATAGTTTTAGTACCATTATGTCGTGTATGCAAGTCGATCCTACATGAACGCGTACAGGACATACGGAAGTGAACTGTGTTTTTTTAAATGGAAGCATAGATTTTGTATACACCAACCAATGTTATTCCCTAAACGAAAGTACTACGTCGATTGGTAAATCAGAAAGCACTATTTCATTTATAAAAGCATAGCTGACTTTCAGATGTCATCGACACGTCCACATAGGAAAAACTTACGCCATTCAAGGTGCCTTCTGAATCTGTTTACCTTTCGTATGAAATATATGTATTTTAGTGTCACCAACAGTTTCGAAGAAATTCCAGTGGGTCGATTTAATTGGGACGCACTGTATGATGTTTACTATATAATATGTTATTATTATACTTTTTCATTGATATATAATTCGATGAGAATATTTTCAATGCCGACAGCAACAACCGCGACTCAAATCTCCCTGTCCACGTAGCAATGGAACGTGTCGATCCTCTCAAGCTACTTTTAGGGCAGGGCGTATTACGACAGTCATTTATTTATTTATTTTTTGTATTACTCGATGTTGAGGAGAAAAAGTATTATAATCGAGTGAACCGCGACAACAAAGCAACTGCCGTTCGTAAACCGAAACACCTGTTCATTATTTTAGCCGGTCCATCATTAGTTTCGGCTCTCAATACTCGGAACACAGTCGCTACATTTGATGATTAATTACTAAAATAAACGCTTGCAACGACGACGAAATTGTGATCGTCAATGTAACCTTCATAATTTACAAAGCATTCTAGTTAACTCGATGTGCCCGCTGACGTTGTATTCGCGATGCATACTTTTTTAAATGAGATAGTACAAGCCAAAAAGTATAGGAGAAAACAACGAACGATTTCTTTGGTTGTCTATTGCGAATATGGAAAGAGTCGAACGGAATGGCGTTTGATTAATTTTCCCTGTTGAAGACTCGATACCGCGTTTATCAAGGTTTTTCACATCGCGCCCCATTGCGAACCATGAATAGACGAACAGCTACGTGGTGTATCTGGGGATGGTGATACATATGCGAGCGAGTTCACGACAGATGGGCGCGGTCACACACGCGGTCATTTTTACCCCCTGTTCGCCGCGTTGCTCTCATTTCTCGTGGGACAGTCCCGCGTGGATTTGCGAAACGAGAACGCGCCCGCGGTGTAAAACGTAATCACACGCGTGGGAGTGTTGCCTCGTGCTTTTGTTTCTATTACTCGGTACCGAGTGTCCAGGAAGAAAACTACACCAGAAGCGGAGAACCGCGTTCATTTGTCCGGAGAACGTCAATTGCATATTCCTCTTGTTCTGTTCCGCAATCGTCGTCGCTGTGTTGTTTCTATTGGACGAATTTCCAAAAATAAGGGAAAAACGGTGAATTAAATGTACCAGATTCCTTGTATGATAACTACTCATTGGGGTGAACAAATGTGAGACGAAATCATTCTTCAACGATGGTTTCTTGTACGAAAATGGTTGTGCTTGAACCACGGAGATTCGATAGAAGCAGTATTCATGTGTTTGTTTTCGTATGCAACTGAAACTCGATAAAGTATTTAAGCTATTTGATTTTATTCAGATTATTTGACATATTTTTACTTATTTTATTTTACCTTTGGGCAAAGACCGCCAATGTAAGATCTCCGCCGCATAGCGGTTGTCGTTCGGTGTCTTCACAATATTTTCCCAAGGTGGCTGTATTGGCTCCGTGCAGAGTATAAGGTGAGGGTAACGAGATCGAACGCAGCGGCGGCACTGGACAAAAATTCCAATAAACTCTGTTTCTTTATCTGTCAAATCTGTCTGAGCGTAGTACGAGATTTTTGCAATAAAAGTTCAAATATTGTTTTATAAAAAATGGGCCACAATAGTTACTGTGTAACAAATTGCAAAAATACCGGACAGAATGGTAGACGCAAATGTTATCGCTTCCTGCGGCAAATTGGAACTTAGAATAACGCAACAAATGGATTGCGTTGGACAATTTGCTGGACAATGGAGGACAAATGGACAATTTTACCTTTAAAGAAGTTATGTAAGGCGTCAAAGCAATAGAGGTTTACCTTATGACATGAGCTTCAATTATTAATAATTCACAATACCTCTAATTAATTGTTTTCTTACTATAACTCCAATTAATGATTCACAAAAGATTAGTCAGGTTCAAACACAATTTTAAACTTGGGTAATGTTTTGTCATTAACCCTCTACGTCCCTGACGTGTTCAGCACATACCAACAGTTTTATCTTCGATATTAAGTTTGAGGTTGTATATTAATATTGTGAGTTATGCTCTCCACGCCTATCCTCGAAATTATGCTCATTGCGGTCCGAAAACAGAAACTTATTTATCATATTATAAACTAGTGCAGCAATAATATTTGGTTGTTAAATTTTAATAAAAGCAATTACATAGCTTCATTTTTCTGGTCTTATAACAAAATTACAAAAAAAAACAAAAATATACTGTTTAAGAGAAATTGCCTTATTCTTTTCACTTAACTAAGAGGAAACGCTTCCTGCCGTCTTTGGCTAGACAAAATGATTTGATGCAAACAAATTAGATGCAATTGAGGCGCGATTTTTATTTTTATAATTGATCACAATATTATAACCATAACTCCAGAGCCTTTGACAGAGCCGGCAAAAATACGAACGCTACGCGGCGCTACGGTTGCGCACGTAGCCAATAATATCTGAACACATCTTGTACTCATCTTGTCGATCGTGTTTCGAAATCGCAAATCTTACGTCGATTCTTTCTTCTACCCCGGGAAGTAGGAACGATTTTCTTTCTAACATTTCTTCAATGGATTAAAATGATTCAGTCGGCCAGTCCGAATGAATACAGACGAGCGGCACACGATGAGCTTCTTCTGAAGAGGCTTCTGATAATTCTTTAAGCTGAGTTCTGATAATTCTTCGCGATGTCTAATATTTGATGGTTCCGGGGCCAAAGAGACCGAGCCCGTGGCTATCGGTGAGGGGAAGGTGCCGGCTACCCTCTCTCCCACAACCGTGGTACATACCACAAGTAGTCGAACACCTCGTTCCACATGTTTTTAGACAATTTTTCCCCCGAAGTCGGCGAGCGCAAAAATACAACAGAAACATGACGACTCCCAAGGATAACCGTGTGTATTGGCGCTGACTTTTCACAGTTTCCCTCTGTCTTTGTGCTCATGGAAGACAGAGGCGTTAAGGCCTTAGGCCACAGTAACGGGTATAAAATCGTGTGCTAATTCAACAATTTTTTTCGTATGAAGAAGTGATTCACTTATAAAATTGATTACACATCTATTTAGTATGAATATCAAGCTGTTAGAAAAAATATATATATATTTTTTTCGATGTACAAAATGGCCGACTACTAATATTTTCTTTTGTTACCTTTTTTTAGGCGCTCCGCGGCGTGACATTTAGCATCCACAATTTTTTACCTTGAATTTAAAAAAAATTCTGGTCAATCTACATTAAAATACCTAGAGAAGTACGTACGGAATTTAAAAAATATTGTTTCATTCAAAAGTTGTAGATATTTGGACTTAAGAAAGGAATTTTCAGTGAAAAATTTCGTTATAACTGCGCATAAACTGCTCATGAAATGAAAAGTTATCGATTAATCAGAAATTCCGTACGTACTTCTCTGCGAAATGCAATTAGGAACATAACTTTTAAATTTGAAGTAAATAAAGTGAAAATTGTTGAAGTTATTTGTCACGCCAATTGGAAAAAAAGCTGTTTCGAGAAGTTTCGAGTAGTCGGCCATTTTGTGAATCGAAAAAAAAATCTAACAGCTTAATATTCATACTAAAGAGATGTGTAATTAATTTTATGAGTGAATCATTTTTTCATACGAAAAAAAATTGTTAAATTCGCCCATGATTTTATACCCATTACTGTAGCCTAAGGCCTTAAGGGAGGACACTACTGTAACTACCCTTTTTCGACTGTTTTTTTTAAATTCCCTTTTACAGAAAGGTATAAAATACATGGTCAAAAGAACTTTTAGGCTTTATTATGTGTGTATTGAAGGATGTAAAAAAAAATTCATTTGTCAAAGGAATACAAAAGGGCGGCACACGAGTCACTATAGCACTACTGGTTTTCAGCCAACCCTCTCCGCAGCACGCAGTAGAACTGTCATACATTTAATCCTGGAACTAAGGGTGAAATATTTTCGTTAATTATATTAGTTTTAGCAGTCAAGTATGAGCGGAAATTTAAAAAATAATGAACAATAAGAGACGAGTTTGAAAAAACAGTTCTAATGTAATTTGAAATTATGGTCAAATTATATTGACCATAATTTTCATATAAAAAGTGATATATTTTTTACTATTTTCAATTATTCGAAAGAAGCGCTCGTACTTGACTGTTAACGAAATCTGAGAAACTACAGTTAAAATTTCAAGGCGATTGGACGAAAATTGTTCGAGTTCGGCTGCGTGCCGATTTAAAAAAACGTGGTTTTGAGAAGAAAAAAAAACGTGTTTGAAGTTTTCGGTACCCGCTAGGAAACAAATGCACAAGTGAATTTGCAGAAGCGTGAGAGCTTCTTGAGTCGGTGGGTTCAAATTTTTGGTCGGTATTTTGTGTATCTGGTACTGTGTGTACCGGCGTGACATCGCCGAGGGCGCTTTTCAGCGCTTGGAGACTCCCCTCAAAAATAGCTCGAAAACCACTTAAAAACTGTTTTTTCAGCTATAAACGAATATGCATAATATTTTTGACGGTTTAAAGAGTTCTTTTTTATGTTTCCAAAAAACGATTTTTTTGAAAAGTTTACAGTGACGTCCTCCCTTAAGAAAGGAGTGGTTGTTGGCAACACTATACGGGATCACTCAAAAACTGAAGAAAATTACAAGTATGGAGTAGCAAGTAAAGGGAATCTGATCGAAGGTAAAAAAATTAATTATCATCAAAAAGGCTCAAAAATGTCGTGGCTATAGTATTTATTAGTTGAATTCGCCATGGTACATGAAATAGGTAAGCAATTTCGAGAGAATAAAATATACAACTGGAATTATTTGCTTGTATTAATGGAAAAATCATAAATAGTTTCGTCATGTACACAAATGCTTGTGTACAAAATATGGTTACGGAAAATTGCGATTTTTCTGAATGTTCATCACAATACTGACTTGTTTTCAATGCATTCAACCGCAAGATGATCGACCTTGGTGCGCTGTGTAATTGATCAATCCATAACTGATATGACCATTCGATCAGGGCAACTTGGCAGGTTGACCATATCACAGATGTGCCGTATGGCAACCCCGAATTGTGCGTTCAACCGGGGAGAAAGAGCTAAACAAAGCCAACATTAAGGCGACGTCACCAAGAAAGGGCTGGCTCTGGTCATCTCCCCCTTTCTTCGATCATCATAATAGGGATTAGGCTACTGTGACAACATGAAAATTACTGTTATTTAAAAAAATTAGTTTTGAAGGAGCAAAAAAATGATTGGAAAATCGTGGACATTTATTTGTATGTACATTAACAGTTGTGTACCGAATTTCATTTTAAAATATTAATAATTGAAGAATTTATGAACTATCTTGTCAAGGACCTCAAAACGGGAGGGGCTCAACGATGTATTTGATTTTGGCCACCCGGTTAATCTGAAACAAACGAAAACGAGGTTTTTTCTCAACATAATTTATATTGGCTGAGACTTGAACGAGCTGTTTTTTGTTAATCGTGTTTCATTTATAAAAAATAGGAATTTTTCTTCGTTTTTTTCTAGGAAAAATGACCTAATTATTGGTAATAGCTAATGAAAAAAATTGTTTAGAAAAAAAAGTCGTTCACGACTAAACTACTATTAAACTGAATAAGTGTAGCAAATTTCAAGCTAATCCGCTCATTGGATGTCGAGAAATCGTGTACACTGTTTTGGAGAACATAAATTCAAGAAAAACGCATTTAAAGTTTTATAAGCAATTATATTATTGTAGTCATCAGTTTTTAAAGCTTTATAAGCAGTTATATTATTGTAGTCATAAGTTTACCTTGAATCCGCGATTCCTGTTGGACCTTCCCCTTTCATTTGAGTTGCCTCAAGTGACGAACGATTTTTTTTTTTATTTTCACAGTAGCCAATCCTCTTAAATGCTTTAGGAAAAATAATGCATCAGCCTCTGTGGATGTCACTCATGTAGATTTCCTTTTTCCCTAATTATTGTCAATCTCTGAAAAGTCTCTTCGAAAATGTCAGTCTCTCCCGCACTCATATTTCACGTGGTACGGATTTTACTTCGGCTTTACGCGGTCCAATTCGTTTTACCCGTTATGACGCCGGATAAGCACAGTTTACGTTCGAATCATCCAGATGGCTTCAATTTCAACCTTCTTTAAATATTACCAGAGTACTATATAAAAAGCTACAGACATTCCCCATACTAACACGCTATGAAAAAAGCGCGATAAAACTTCAATTCTTCGCCAGACTTTACGTCAGGGTTATTTCTAGAAATATTCCACACAAGCATTATTAATACCTTTGCGAAGATTCGAACCCAACGGACCAAGAATATAGATCACCCTTTGACAATAATACGCGACTGATTTTCAAACCATTTCACAAATTTTAAACACCGAGTACTGATTACTGACTGACAAGGAATGTTACTTTGGTGACCGCCTCTGATTTCGTTGAAACGTATGGTATGTAGTAGAGAAATAAGAACCACTAAACACGTATTTCTTTTGTATCAGTGGAAAACGGTTTTAAGCGGTTAAACCGCTCCCTAGAATGAGACATGACAAGGGTGATTTTGCCATTTCACTAGTAAGCAGACCGCCGAATTCAGTCAAATAAAATCTTGTTGGTTCTCGTAAGTAGATGTAATAGTCCGGTTCTAACCCAGGGATCTCAGGGGGAGCAGGTGGGGGGTCCAGCGGGGGAAATCCCAGCTCGGCGATCCGCCGTCACGGCTGAGGGGGGGGGGGGGGGGGTCCAGCGTGGCGATGTGACGTCATGGCGGGGGAGGCGGATGCCAGATAGTCCAGTCGAAATAGGATTTCACCAGGAATTAATTCCGGGCTTCGATTTTCTTTTTTTATACTTGGGGAGGGGGGGTAGTGTAAATCTCGATTTTCGGGAAAATCCCCCTGGTGTGTTTGCCGCCATCTTGATTTAAAGAGGGATTTTTTTTTGTTTTTCGAATAACTCGCTTATTTTCAACCTTAGAGTGAAAATGATTGTATTCAAAGTTGTGGGAAATGTAATTCCCCACAACTTTGGTGATTATAGTTTTTACCCTAGGATCGATATTTATAGATTTAGACTGCTAAAAGGGGTAAAAAAAACGTTTTTTCAAACTTATCTCGTTTAGTATCAAGTTTATTGTAAAAATGGTAATAAATAATCACATAGGAAATTTTATTTCCTCCAACTTTGGTTATTAGCATTTTTACCCCCGGATCAATATTTTCGGACTTATACTTAATTTAGGGGTGAACTTTTTTTTATGTTCAGCTATTTTGTTTATTATCAAGTTTATCGTAAAAATGGTGAGACGTAATCGGGTAGGAAATTTTATTTTCTTCAACTTTGGTCAGTACCATTTTTACCCTAGGATCAATATTTTTGGACTTATACTTAATTTAGGGGTGAACTTTTTATTTATGTTCAGTTATATCGTTTATTATCAAGTTTATGGTAAAAATGGTCATGGATAATCAGGTAAGGAATTTTATTTGCTTCAACTTTGTTTGTTACCATTTTTACTCTACGATCAATATTTTGAGTTGTAATGAAGGTGCGGGAAAAAAATATACAGTAGAACCTCGATTATCCGAACCTCGATCATCCCAACCCTCAATTAACTGAACGATGACTTACTTTATCCGAACACTCAATTATCCGAACGTTGGCGCGAAAGAAACATTGTTGCTCGCTGCCACCGTGAGCAACAATGAGCAACCCAACGCAACTTCTCCTTCTCAAACGGCTGCGAGACTTAGCCGCTCAAAAACGCGTTAGAGCCGTTCGTCAATTAAAAATGGACGATTTTATTTTAAAAATATTAAAAAAGGCATTAGACTTTTTTCAGGTGTTTAAAATACACACACATATATATATTTCCACGTTAATATGTATGTCAAATTTTAATATATATGTATCTACTGGTTTTATGTAAAAAGGTGTTGTTGATGATCTCGCCCCAAAAAACCTACGTTTCGATTATCCGAACTTTTGATTAACTTGACCGAGTTTGACGTAACTTTCAAGTTAAAATAACTAATCAGGTGTTAAAATCCACAGGTTTCTACTTGCTGGGCTCTTTGCGACGACAGAACACAGCCAAAGTCGAAGAAATTTGAATTACGTACGGTTGTCCATCACTATTTTTATAACAAATTCAATAATAAATTAAAGAAAAAAATGAAAAAATTACAACCCTATTTTAATTATAACTCCTAAAATATTGATCCTGGGGTAAAAATGGTACTAACGAAAGTGGAAGAAAATAAAATTTCCTACCCGATTACTTATTACCATTTTTACGATAAACTTGATAATAAACGAAATAACTAAACATAAAAAAAAGTTCACCCCTAAATCAAGTATAAGTCTGAAAATATTGATCCGAGAGTAATAATACTAATAACCAAAGTTGAAGGAAATAAAATTGCCTACGTGATTATTTATTACCATTTTTACAATAAACTTGATAATAAACGAGATAATTAACAAAAAAACGTTTTTTACCCCTATTTGCAGAGTAACTCTATAAATATCGATCCTAGGGTAAAAACTATCATTACCAAACTTGTGGGGAATTATATTTTCCCCAACTTTTGATATGATCATTTTCACTCTAAGGTTGAAAATAAGCGAGTTATTCGAAAAACAAAAAATCCCTCTTTAAATCAAGATGGTGGCAAATGCACCAGGGGGATTTTTCCGAAAATCGAGATTTACACTATCAACCACCCCTCCTCTAAATAAAAAAAAAGAAAATCGAAGCCCGGAATTAATTCCAGGTTAATCGAATTTTAGACCTATCTTGACTGGACCAAGAGAGCCTATGTGTTGGCGAGGGTGTCTCTGGGGAGGGGGGTAACCATCGCACAGTAGGAGAAAAGCCCAAAAACCTGGCCAAAACCTCAAATGACCTTTGACGGGAATGAAAATTGGCTTACAGGGGTTTTCAAGGTCGCTGATTACGAATCTGAAAGCCAAATTATCGTAAACAAAATGGCCGATCCAATATGGCTGACATGAATGTTAAAAAGTTGCCAGATGTCGACAAAAATTGGTATTTACGGGTTTTCAAGGTCGCTGATTACGAATCCGCAAGCCAAATTATCGTAAAAAAAATGGCCGATCCAATATGGCCGACATGAACGTTAAAAAGTTACCAGATGTTGACAAAAATTGGTATATACGGGTTTTCAAGGTCGCTGATTACCAATCCGATATCTATTGTTTATAACTTGCAACAAAGAGCTTACAGCAAATTGTTATAAACAAAATGGCCGAGTATCCTGCTAAATAGATAAATTAATATATTTAAAAAAATCATCATAATAAAATAAACGTGAACAGTGTATTCTACGCAATTATTATTTTTATTTCCAAAATACATACGGAACGTTTCAAAAATAGAAAATTTTATTCTTAATCAAAATCGTAATCGGAGTCGGAGTCGGAGTCAGAATCATTATCCGAGTTTGTATCTATTACAACTCCCGGCACGGCTTCAATCTCGGCGCAAAATTCGTCTGCTGTAGCAGTCACTTTAGGAGCGATCAACATCGCTACAGCTTCCGGCGACAAACTCTTCAGCTTCTTCTGTGGTAGTCTTCTGACACTTGAAATGTACGGATCAGAAGTAACTAAGAGCCGATGAAAAACATCTTCCATAGTTTTAACCCTGGAACTTTTTCGCGCAAAATCTTCTCGATATCGTTTGATGTCTTTGTTTCGAGCTTCCTGAGCATCTTTGGATAATTGGCCGATTGGTAATAGAGCATGAGTTATTATCACTGGACCATGAATTAATAGTTTGTGCACCGAAGTAGGCATGGAGTACCAAGGGTATAATGCAACGGTCTTTCTTGCCGTTTCAATAGCATACTGTTCAAATCTTTCACAGTTTATCTCGTGGCCACACGATATAACTTGTAGGATTACGTACAAGCGTTTAATAACTTCTTCGTTGACCCCCGTTATCGCAGCGGAAACCGTCGAATTTTCAAAGAATCGCCGAGCTGTGTTGCCATCATTGCTGCTGCCGTATCCAGGCTTTGGGCGATCGATATTTAGACCCAATTGCTTCTTGAATCCTTCTTGAATGGCCCTCTTGCGTTCCTGGGTAATTTTTTTTTCTTCGGCACTTCGAGCTTGCCATTTTTTAATGCCGAGTTTGTAAGACACGTGTAAGCAATACTCGAAGCACCGTATCCACGCATGCAGCGTCGACAATCCGAACTTCAAATTTGTTTCATTGATTTCCCTTTGCAATACAGTGTCGATGGCATTAAAATCTTTGCTGGTTGCTCCACACAAATAGCACCGTTGAGCAGATTTCGTCAATGATACAGCGTTGCAAACTTTACCATCTATCATGGTGAACAACAACTTGTACATTACGGAGATTTCTTTTCCATCTATTACACTTTCGAATGGACGAAGTGACTTTATTTGTTCTTCAACAATTTGGACTTCATTAAGTGTTGACTCTGTGTCTTCGCGTAGAAACAGTAGTCTAAGCGGTCTACAAAATCGTGGAGACGAGGGTCTGGGGTTCTTCCAAACAACTATTTCTTCCTTCGATTGTTGATCATAACACACGAGTTGTAATGGCACGACTGAAGTAAAGAATACATGCGCATCAGATTTGCTGTCATCACTGAACGTCTGCTTATATTCACTTTGCCCAGAACTTCCATCGCAACCCCACTTGCAAATCAAGTCCATTTTACGAATATTATCTGGAGTCAATCTTTGAATGAGTACATTTTGGACGAGTAAAATACGTTCAACTGTATGATCTAATAGTGCCTGTAGTTGGACTTCTGCACTACTCTCTGTAATCCTGATTGCATCACGTGGTGGATAACAACGCTTTTTTGCTTTCATCACTTTTTCGTAAGACGGATATAGCTTACAGTTATTTTCCTTCCCTAATCTTCTCATTCCCTGGTAAGTACTCTTGGAGAATTTATATTCAATCATAGCGGAAAGTGCAGCCTCTTCGGATAAAGTAATTTCATCCGTTGCTGAGTAAACTTTACGATACTTGGAAGCTCTTAAAGGACTCGTCATTGTTACGTCCTTAATAACTTTTGCGGCGTACGATTGTCCTGAAGAGCGAAGGCTCATCTGAGTAGCGTATGCTAACTCGACCGAGTTGAACGATGTACGAATATCTTGGGTCTTCCTTCGTTTAGATCTTTCACTGGACATTGTAAACTCAAGGGACGGGCGGCCGCCCGTATTACCCGGGCTTGTTACTACAGTGTCTGTAGGTGCGGCAAAACATACCTGCTTGCTAAGCCATTCACCGTTATTCTTGAAAAATACACAGGATTTTCTGTGAGCTTGTTGCCACCTCGTTCTCATTTGATTGAAGAGTATCGAAAAAGTCTGTTTCGAGTCCTCAGGCACTACAACTGTAAGTCCGGTGTCCTTGGAAATTTTTTCTACCATAAATTCGATCAAGGAAGCGAATTTATCGGATAAATGCTCGCTGATTATCAGAAATACTTCTTTCCTTGTCAGCACCAATTCTTTGTAACCGGATCCTGTAATAAAGACATAAAATTGTAGAAAATTGGTGTTAAAGGAAAAGATAAAATTTTCAATTAATACAAAAACTTGAACAATGTACATTATTTTACCAAATAAATAACCGCAATAATTGAAATAATTTTAAGAAAATTAGACAGAAAATATTGACATGGATTTGGTTAAAAGAAAGCTTTGCTTACTATATAATATATATATATTCAAATATTTTATTCGAATGTTATAACATTTCATTCATATTTAAGAAATTTTTATGTGGTTGATTTTAATATGTATATATATATATGCATACGTATATATCATAATTAAATCACAGAAAATTTATATATATATATATATACACATACATATATATTAAAATAATTTATTTCAAGCGTATAACAGCCGTCTTGTCCGTTATGATGCTACTTCACCCATTCTCAGGTAGAGGCGCAGCGGCTGCTCAATAGTGCCGCGTGCACGCTCGGCTACCGCACGATGCGAAAAAAATCATAACGGACAAGACGCACGTTTTCCGCAGGTAACTCTTGTAAATTTCGAAAGCTTATACATTAAACTAAAGGCCGAGACTAGGAGCTTTGCAAAATGTGACAAAATATATAACTTTTCGGACCGTTGAAAATATAAGTTTTCAAAATTATTCAATTTTATTTATGCCGAAGGCTATACTACATTTCAATCATTTATACATAAACTTTCGATTCAACCGATGTAAAAACATGTTCTACATACCTCCAGAAGTCGTATCCATGTTGCAGAATTGAAATTAAACCCGTCACTTTAAAGTTATGGGTTTTTGAAGTCAGCGTTATTTTCGTCTGTTCAGCGCGTGACACGTACACTCTTCACGAACACTCACTGCCAACTGACGCTGCGGCGCAGGTATACACTTAAAGGGCTTTCCCTTCCACAATAGAATGCAGTTACTAGTCCTCTACCTGAATGACTACTCAACTGACCCTATTTCGAAAATTTATTTTTTGGGGTTTTGGCCAGGTTTTTGGGCTTTTCTCCTACTGTGCGGTGTCATGGGACATGAGTGAAAGGACATACAATTAGTGAAACCCGATAGGGCACCGGTGCTAAAGTCGCACGTGCACAGCATTTAGAAATGTCAAAATACAAAGATCCTTACGCTGTTTCCAAATGTAGTTTTGTGGAGATCGTAAAATCCAACACTTGAGACGAGTCCTAGCATGTCAGTCTTCGCCTCCACGATGAAGGGTCACTTTTTTCGTATAGTGTATGAACACCCTTGTCGATAGTTAAGAAGAAAAACATTGATAAACATCTATCGTTTGTCCTTACCCTGCATATAACGTCTCAGAAGGCCTTTTTTTTACACATTCCCACTATTTCCCACTTAATGGAGATAAAAACCGTTTGCATATTCTAGTGCCGAAGTATTAAAAAATTCAAGTCCCAGAAAAAATTCATCCCCACCATACTACAACCCAATAAGCGTCCAAAAGTCGAAATCTTGAAAAGGATCAGGACAGCATTTTTCACCAATTTAGCTTCCAAGCTCTGAGGCATGTTTTTAAAAGAAAAGAGCCACAGAAAAGGGCAATAATTGCTGACCATATCCGTGAAGTTGAAGTGATAGATATCGACGACGACGACAACGAAATTCACGTTATTGGTGTAGACGAACTGGGCAGTGATGTTGCATCGGTAGATTACGCGTATGAAAGTGGCTCTGATGGTGAATACCACGATGTGCGGGAAAGTCGAACGAACATGCTTCAGGTTCATCTTCTGAACCAGAACGCTGTATATTGTGTTAATTATTTTTATTTCACGACAAATGGTCAAGCGAAGTATTGCTCTTCGCGCCATTTTCATGCATGGGAAACGTTTGAAGATGCTGTAAGAGTGTGCGGTCACTACCATGAAAGCTATGTAGCAGGGAGGCAAATTTTCTGCAATGACTGCCGAGATCCACTGCACCAAATTGTCACACTCGACATGTGGTCCACCTGTATAAATGTATATCGGGCTAATTGTAAGTATTATCATTAAAGTTTAGTATCATTCTAAATAATATCAGTGTGTGCTACAGAGATTGATTTTTTAAAATGTATGTTTTGTTTGTTTCAGGACGATTGCATCGCTGTCGATATTTTTTTAATGCACACACACTCACGGGCGCACGCAATATTATGTATAACAAAGTGTGGTAAAGTGTATTTGCAATTCGTCATCCATTATTGATAAAAATGTTAAAATAGTACTTTGTATGCACTTCGGAGGTAAAAAAACTCTACGTAAAAGTACTTATCAGTTATGATTGTTACCTCCTTCTATACCCTCTCCACAACTATGCTAACCTTACCCCGCATCACAGATACCTGCGGCAGCCTCATCCTGCCCCGCATAGCCTTCGTCAACGGTGACTTCCCCCTCCCAACCGCCGGTCTATGGCAAGCATTCGCACCGATGCACAGTAGGAGAAAAGCCCAAAAACCTGGCCAAAACCCCAAAAAATAAATTTTCGAAATAGGGTCAGTTGAGTAGTCATTCAGGTAGAGGACTAGTAACTGCATTCTATTGTGGAAGGGAAAGCCCTTTAAGTGTATACCTGCGCCGCAGCGTCAGTTGGCAGTGAGTGTTCGTGAAGAGTGTACGTGTCACGCGCTGAACAGACGAAAATAACGCTGACTTCAAAAACCCATAACTTTAAAGTGACGGGTTTAATTTCAATTCTGCAACATGGATACGACTTCTGGAGGTATGTAGAACATGTTTTTACATCGGTTGAATCGAAAGTTTATGTATAAATGATTGAAATGTAGTATAGCCTTCGGCATAAATAAAATTGAATAATTTTGAAAACTTATATTTTCAACGGTCCGAAAAGTTATATATTTTGTCACATTTTGCAAAGCTCCTAGTCTCGGCCTTTAGTTTAATGTATAAGCTTTCGAAATTTACAAGAGTTACCTGCGGAAAACGTGCGTCTTGTCCGTTATGATTTTTTTCGCATCGTGCGGTAGCCGAGCGTGCACGCGGCACTATTGAGCAGCCGCTGCGCCTCTACCTGAGAATGGGTGAAGTAGCATCATAACGGACAAGACGGCTGTTATACGCTTGAAATAAATTATTTTAATATATATGTATGTGTATATATATATATATATATAAATTTTCTGTGATTTAATTATGATATATACGTATGCATATATATATATACATATTAAAATCAACCACATAAAAATTTCTTAAATATGAATGAAATGTTATAACATTCGAATAAAATATTTGAATATATATATATTATATAGTAAGCAAAGCTTTCTTTTAACCAAATCCATGTCAATATTTTCTGTCTAATTTTCTTAAAATTATTTCAATTATTGCGGTTATTTATTTGGTAAAATAATGTACATTGTTCAAGTTTTTGTATTAATTGAAAATTTTATCTTTTCCTTTAACACCAATTTTCTACAATTTTATGTCTTTATTACAGGATCCGGTTACAAAGAATTGGTGCTGACAAGGAAAGAAGTATTTCTGATAATCAGCGAGCATTTATCCGATAAATTCGCTTCCTTGATCGAATTTATGGTAGAAAAAATTTCCAAGGACACCGGACTTACAGTTGTAGTGCCTGAGGACTCGAAACAGACTTTTTCGATACTCTTCAATCAAATGAGAACGAGGTGGCAACAAGCTCACAGAAAATCCTGTGTATTTTTCAAGAATAACGGTGAATGGCTTAGCAAGCAGGTATGTTTTGCCGCACCTACAGACACTGTAGTAACAAGCCCGGGTAATACGGGCGGCCGCCCGTCCCTTGAGTTTACAATGTCCAGTGAAAGATCTAAACGAAGGAAGACCCAAGATATTCGTACATCGTTCAACTCGGTCGAGTTAGCATACGCTACTCAGATGAGCCTTCGCTCTTCAGGACAATCCGACGCCGCAAAAGTTATTAAGGACGTAACAATGACGAGTCCTTTAAGAGCTTCCAAGTATCGTAAAGTTTACTCAGCAACGGATGAAATTACTTTATCCGAAGAGGCTGCACTTTCCGCTATGATTGAATATAAATTCTCCAAGAGTACTTACCAGGGAATGAGAAGATTAGGGAAGGAAAATAACTGTAAGCTATATCCGTCTTACGAAAAAGTGATGAAAGCAAAAAAGCGTTGTTATCCACCACGTGATGCAATCAGGATTACAGAGAGTAGTGCAGAAGTCCAACTACAGGCACTATTAGATCATACAGTTGAACGTATTTTACTCGTCCAAAATGTACTCATTCAAAGATTGACTCCAGATAATATTCGTAAAATGGACTTGATTTGCAAGTGGGGTTGCGATGGAAGTTCTGGGCAAAGTGAATATAAGCAGACGTTCAGTGATGACAGCAAATCTGATGCGCATGTATTCTTTACTTCAGTCGTGCCATTACAACTCGTGTGTTATGATCAACAATCGAAGGAAGAAATAGTTGTTTGGAAGAACCCCAGACCCTCGTCTCCACGATTTTGTAGACCGCTTAGACTACTGTTTCTACGCGAAGACACAGAGTCAACACTTAATGAAGTCCAAATTGTTGAAGAACAAATAAAGTCACTTCGTCCATTCGAAAGTGTAATAGATGGAAAAGAAATCTCCGTAATGTACAAGTTGTTGTTCACCATGATAGATGGTAAAGTTTGCAACGCTGTATCATTGACGAAATCTGCTCAACGGTGCTATTTGTGTGGAGCAACCAGCAAAGATTTTAATGCCATCGACACTGTATTGCAAAGGGAAATCAATGAAACAAATTTGAAGTTCGGATTGTCGACGCTGCATGCGTGGATACGGTGCTTCGAGTATTGCTTACACGTGTCTTACAAACTCGGCATTAAAAAATGGCAAGCTCGAAGTGCCGAAGAAAAAAAAATTACCCAGGAACGCAAGAGGGCCATTCAAGAAGGATTCAAGAAGCAATTGGGTCTAAATATCGATCGCCCAAAGC
The DNA here is from genome assembly GCA_963210295.1 of Ophion ellenae. NCBI lineage: Eukaryota > Metazoa > Arthropoda > Insecta > Hymenoptera > Ichneumonidae > Ophion > Ophion ellenae. The sequence goes on along the minus strand of OY723390.1, from coordinate 8,572,892 downwards.
CTGGATACGGCAGCAGCAATGATGGCAACACAGCTCGGCGATTCTTTGAAAATTCGACGGTTTCCGCTGCGATAACGGGGGTCAACGAAGAAGTTATTAAACGCTTGTACGTAATCCTACAAGTTATATCGTGTGGCCACGAGATAAACTGTGAAAGATTTGAACAGTATGCTATTGAAACGGCAAGAAAGACCGTTGCATTATACCCTTGGTACTCCATGCCTACTTCGGTGCACAAACTATTAATTCATGGTCCAGTGATAATAACTCATGCTCTATTACCAATCGGCCAATTATCCGAAGATGCTCAGGAAGCTCGAAACAAAGACATCAAACGATATCGAGAAGATTTTGCGCGAAAAAGTTCCAGGGTTAAAACTATGGAAGATGTTTTTCATCGGCTCTTAGTTACTTCTGATCCGTACATTTCAAGTGTCAGAAGACTACCACAGAAGAAGCTGAAGAGTTTGTCGCCGGAAGCTGTAGCGATGTTGATCGCTCCTAAAGTGACTGCTACAGCAGACGAATTTTGCGCCGAGATTGAAGCCGTGCCGGGAGTTGTAGTAGATACAAACTCGGATAATGATTCTGACTCCGACTCCGACTCCGATTACGATTTTGATTAAGAATAAAATTTTCTATTTTTGAAACGTTCCGTATGTATTTTGGAAATAAAAATAATAATTGCGTAGAATACACTGTTCACGTTTATTTTATTATGATGATTTTTTTAAATATATTAATTTATCTATTTAGCAGGATACTCGGCCATTTTGTTTATAACAATTTGCTGTAAGCTCTTTGTTGCAAGTTATAAACAATAGACATCGGATTGGTAATCAGCGACCTTGAAAACCCGTATATACCAATTTTTGTCAACATCTGGTAACTTTTTAACGTTCATGTCGGCCATATTGGATCGGCCATTTTTTTTACGATAATTTGGCTTACGGATTCGTAATCAGCGACCTTGAAAACCCGTAAATACCAATTTTTGTCGACATCTGGCAACTTTTTAACATTCATGTCAGCCATATTGGATCGGCCATTTTGTTTACGACAATTTGGCTTTCAGATTCGTAATCAGCGACCTTGAAAACCCCTGTAAGCCAATTTTCATTCCTGTCAAAGGTCATTTGAGGTTTTGGCCAGGTTTTTGGGCTTTTCTCCTACTGTGCAGCCATCTAATATAATCAGTCGAAATTGAAGACGGCAAAATATTTCTCTCTAAGTACTGAAACTATTTTTTCTTAGTGCGAGCGCCCGCGTCCTATACTTTCATGATCTATTGCTTCACATATATAACATGAGCGTGATCGTTATGTACGCTCGCACTCAAAAGCCCATAACATTTTTACAACAATCATAGTATGAAAACACTGATCAGAAAAAATACGGAATTTTTTTATTCTACAGGGATCGGGTTTTCATCCCTGAACGATAACACACACACACGCGCGCACACACACGCACACACACACGCGCACACACACACGCACACGCACGCACACACACACACACGCACGCACGCGCACACACACGCACGCACGCGCGCGCACACACACACACACACACACACACACACACACACACACACACACACACACACACACACACACATATATATATATATATATATATATATAAATTTTGCCACGTGTTCCAGTATGAATGAAAACCAGCCTGTCACGAATCTTAGGGCTCTTCGCAACATCAAACCTATTCAAATGACACTTGAGGCTATATAGTTCTTACCAAGTCAGCCACATGGTTAAGGCATTTTGTTTTCTTCGTCGACGTTCAAAACCACCATCCGAGCATAGGGAATTTTTTTAATTTTTACATTCCGCTTAAGTAATGCCGTGAAGATCCAAAACACATATACGAAAACGAGGTATTTATTACAAAAACGACAAATTTTAGGCTTCTATAGCCGGAGCCTTTTTTATAGGCTTCGACCGTTGACCCTGCTGCATGCGCCGTTTGAGCACAGATGCACTCGAGGTCTGGAATACCCACAAAATATATATATATATATATTTTTTTTACCAGTTGAACCTCAACCTGCTCGTTCTGTGTATGTATTGATATTTCATGCTTTCCACGGCAATATAAATATATCAACGCGATATTTAAAAACTCTGGTGAAGGTGATTCTATTACATTTTCCGAGCTAGAAGGGAATGACGAAAATATTTCCGATGGAAGACCGCTTTTAATCATCGACAGCGCTCAAAAGTGGCCACACTTTGAATGAAGCAGTTAGTTGACATAATCTCTCTGGGAAGACTGTTCAACTCGTTAATATGAAGAACAACAGTGGACCACCAGAACAAATGTTGCACAACCAAACCGCGCTCATAAGTTCAATCGAAGACTTTGCTGCGTGGGAGCAACGGATCGTCGAGTTCATCAAAGAACTGAAAACGCAAAGCCCAATTAAGCGCCAACGATTATTAACTGAACATTGATAGTCTAAATGTCGCACCTGGGAGGATTGAAGTACTCCATGCCCAGGCATTTTATACACATGGGTGCAGGGCACAGCGGTGATGGCTTAATGTGGCGAGAGATTGAATTGAACGCGTGATGGTCTATACTTTAATCTCTGTTCGATGAATTTCAACACCGTGACAGTGGTTGAGCTTTACGAAAAATACGGAATCTTACAATAAACGTGAATAAGTGTAAACCAATATGCGTTGAATGTTGTATCTCATTGCCACGCGAGATAATGATTATGAGGGCTGCGATTAATGTGCAATCAAGAGATAACACACGTTTCGCATGAGCGATAGTCGCAGCTTTATATTCAGCTGAACGAAATAGTGACCATGTATCTTTTCACACACATTCAACAGGATTGAACCTACCGAATATTGGATTGTCAGTGACCATAGACCAAAATTAACAAAAATTGACCCCTAAAACAATCTATCCATCGATGTGTATACCACAAAAAAAGGCATTATTCCAATACGCGTGGCTCACCATAGAAAGAGAAAGCAAACAACAATCCATTATTTTGCATGTGTTTGCATTACTTTAGATCAGAGGATAAATTGCAATCACAGTCGATCGATTGTGGAGCAATAAAAAAACTGCACCATCCGATTGCAAAATGATGCCAACAAGTGGTTCTAAGTCACCAACTCCAGTCGGAGAGCACGATATCCATTCATTGTAAATGCCTATTTTGAGTGTTTCTGACTAATGATAGAGAGTATATGAGAGTATGCAAATACTAACGAGAAGAACGTAACAGAGGATATGTATCAATATCATGAAGTATTTAGTATCGATTACTACATGTGTTGTTCATATGACGAATCGCTATCATGGTATCAATCACATCACACCGCTGATTCCATATCATGGTTTGTGGTAGAATTGAAAAAACTAGCGCTGTGCAAAAAATACATTTTCTGCGACAATTGATGCCCGTCATGAGTTAATTCTAATACGTTGGCACAATTACGATAATTGTGTATTCAGTCGCCATCGATCAGTAGAGGTAGAAGTTGAATTACTCAAAATACAATGACGTATGTCCCACATAATGTTAAATGAGATCAATAAAATGTCATTACTTCGAAAATTGGAAAGTAGGCGATACTTGAATATGAGTTTTCGCTCTATACAAGGTATCATATACGGGATCTATACAAGTATCCCCTGCTACGGAGCACAACGAAACATCCATGGACCGTAAACGCTGCCTCCCAGTAGATAAACAAAAAATAGGTCATTTTTGCGGCGCAGACTGTCAAAAAAATCTATGGCATAGGATATTCCATTATTCATCGACTGCAAACTCATCAGCGTTAAACTTTATCTTAATTCGGAATTCTATTCTCACGGTGACTCGAATCTGGACTTCAGCAAAACAAAGTTTCACCATTTGATTTAATATGTACTCTTGATTTCGTAAATATTATTACGGCTGTAATAGTGATCATTGTTTGCTAACCATCGCCAAGTTTTAATGTAACGGCCCTCTCACAGTTATTGATTGATCGCGCCAGAACGAGCCTGTGAAAAAATGCTATTGTAGATGTGTGAATAGAGTTCGAATGCAAGGAAGATTAACCGCCAAATACAACTGCCTTTCGTTTTGATCGTACACGATCGCGTTGTTGAATATTGTCCATTGGCCGACATTATCCGTAAAATTATATAGTTCAGCAAGTAGGGGGTACTTGTCGATGGCAAGATCAAATCATGACTGACGTTGATCTTTAAGAAACTCATTTTTAAACTATTTATTCATTTAGCCGGGGGGGGGGGGATGAATGAGGGGCTAAATGAATAAATAGTTTAAAAATGAGTTTCTTAAGAATGAGAGTCAGTCATGATTTGATCTTGCCATCGACTTGATCACGCTAAAACATATTCATTATGACTGTGCTGACGTTTGTGGATCTACAAAGATTCATTGTTTGAAGGAACTTTATCGTGAAGGAACTACCAATTCTGATAGCAGGATGCGTACTCTGCCATAACATTTTTGCGTGCCTTATACCATAGAGACTTCTTACAAAATCTGAGAGATACAAAGCATCATGGTTGATTCGGACTCATCGTGGTCTAACGTAGGCCTATGGAAACGTTCCATACTGCATGGCTGAAGATTTAATAATGGCTGCAGTTGAGGGTTCAACGGAAGACGACATGTGTCCTATCGTACATCTTAAGGGTCATGAAAAAGAGAATGGCTAGCTGATAAACTAAATATGAAAGATGAGCTAGTTATTGAGTCGTTGAATGTGGACTTTGACCATATGGATGCTCCAAGTAAATTAGATGGAAGCTCTACGTTGTGAAAAGCCTAAGAACAATTATGCCTTACAAAATGTATTCAAAATCTTTAATTGGTAGTTAAATCATAAAGATTCGTGCACATAAAAGGAATGTAACAGTATATACTTTTTTATTTCCCTCACCCCGTACTGCGTTATGTCAGCAACATCTGTTATCGGATTATGCAAGCGCATAAAATATGTCTTTCGAATGTGAAACTCAATTTCTGTTGTATGGAACTTGATTGAAAATAAATTAATATAACCGGCCGATGATGGCCGAACACATTCATCAGTTCAAGAGACTTCTGAATACGTCCATAAGATGTTTGAAGACTTTCATGAGGGATTCGAAGAGGTTCAAGATACTTTCGAAGACGTTCGTGAGTCGTTCGACGATGTTCAAGAGATTTTCGACGACATTCATAAGACGTTTGAAGGCGTTTGAAGACATTTATAAGACGTTTAAAGACTTTCGAAGACATTTATAAGACGTTTAAAGACTTTCGAAGACATTTATAAGACGTATAAAGACTTTCAAAGACATTCATAAGACTTTTAAGAGACTTTCGAAAACACTCATAAGACGTTTGAAGACATCCGTAAGGGGATCGAAAACGTTCAAGCGATCTTCGACGACATTCATAATACGTTTAAAGACATCCATGAGGCGTTCGAAGACGTTTAACATACTTTCAAAGACATTCATGAGGGCTTCGAAGACGTTCAAGAGGCTTTCGAAGACGCTCGTGAGACTTTTGAAGACATTCATAATACGTTTGAAGACATTCATAAGGGGTTCGAAGACGCTTAAGAGACTTTCAAAGACATTCACGGGGGGTTTAAAGATGTTCAAGAGACTTTCGAAGACGTTCAAGAGATCTTCAACGACATTCATAATACGTATGAAGACATCCATGAGGGGTTCGAAGATGTTTAAGAGACTTACAAAGATATTCACGAGGGGTTCGAAGACGTTCAAGAGACTTTCGACGACATTCGTAGTACGTTTATAGACATTCATGAGGGGTTCGAATGCGCTTAAGAGACATTCTAAGACATTCATGAAGGCTTCGAAGACGTTCAAGAGGCTTTCGAAGACATTTGAAGACATTCATGAGGGATTCGATGACCTTCAGGAGACTTTTGAAGATCCTTCTGGGGCATTAGACGATTTTCATGACGTTCGAGTTTTGTCGGGATTGTTTGGGTGAAAATCCCAAACAAACTCGAACAAACCGAACAAAACTCAAACGTCAATGAAAATCCTAGAATGTCCCAGGACGGTCCTCGAAAGTCTCTGAACGTCTCGAACCCCTCATGAATGCCGTCGAAAGTCTCTTAACCGTTTTCGAACCCCTCGTGAATGTCTTTGAAAATCTCTTAACGGATTATACACAGTTAAAAATTGAAAAAAATCGATTTGTTTTATTGCATTTTCGGAATTTACAAATATGTAAGTATATTCCCTGAAAATTTCAAATCGATCCAGCGAATATTCTCGGAAATACACACATATTTGTAAGGACGCTCGGAGCGCTACAGAGTAAGCGCGCGAAACTTCAAACGCGTTTTTTTCAAAACGGTGTTTTCAAAGTCGATGAGCACAATTTCTCAAAAACGGCTCAACCGATCGGTCTGCAAATTTAACACAACCTTGTCAGATATTTTCTTCAGGTATAGAAAAAAATTTGGTCGTAAATCGAAATTGTTTCTTCCCGGAGCCACCATTTTGTCAAAAATTAAAATTTCGACTATTCCTTCGATCAACACCTAGATTCATCTATTCTCTAAAAGAATCTTTTTGGTTTTTTTCATTTTAGATAATTCAAACCGGAGATGCTTTGCTCACCGCCAGACACTTTTTTTCGGGGACCTCCAGGAGACTTCCTACAGAAGCAATGTTAATGAATATTTTTTAAAATAAAAAATGCCAATCTAAAGTTAAAAAAGGCCACTACATTGCCTAATACTTTTCGTTTTGGCCAAATGAAATCCTTTTCCAGAAAAAATCGTGAAAAAACGACTTTTTTGGCCTTGCAACTGCGTGTAACGCCTTAAGCGTCTTCGAACCCCTCATGGATGTCTTTAAACGTATTACGAATGTAATCGAAGATCTCTTGAACGTCTTTGAAAGTCTCTTGAACGTGTTCGAAGATCTCTTGAACGTCTTCGAAAGTCTCTTGAAAGTCTTTGAACCCCTCGTGAATGTCTTTGAAAGTCTCTTAAGCGTCTTCGAACCCCTCATGAATATCTTCAAACGTATAATGAATGTCTTCGAAAGTCTCACGAACGTCTATGAAAGTCTCTTGAACGTCTTAAAAGCCCTCATGAATATCTTTGAGTCTCTTAAGCGTCTTCGAACGCCTCATAAATGCCTTCAAACGTATTATGAATGCCGTCTAAAGTCTCTTAAACGTCTTTGAACCCCTCGTGAATGTATTTGAAAGTCTTAAACGTCTCCAAACGCCTCATAAATGCCTTCAAACGTATTATGAATGTCGTCTAAAGTCTCTTGAACGTCTTTGAACCCCTCGTGAATGTGTTTGAAAGTCTTAAAGGTCTGAACGTTTTATAAATGTCTTCGAAAGTCTCTTGAACGTCTCATGAACAACATCTAATGTCTCACGAACGACTCTCAAACATCTTCGAACGCCTCGCAAACTTCCGAAAAACGGCTCTCGCAAACATAAGAGGGTGAGCCACCCCTTACTTAAATTGCCGTACTGCGGTTGTTTTTCCTTTCTTTAAAAGGTGTCTGCCGATCTAAAATGTTTCTACCCACTCCAAATTAATGTTTTCTCATCTCCCGAAACTATTCCTTTCATCTTCCAATGGGTAAGGGACAAATACATAGTCGACAATGCGGCGCTTATACAATGAGGTTAGCGAGCTTGATTGAGTTTATATGATACGCAAAACACAAAGAATTACTAAATTAAAAGAACAATATAGCATGTGACGAAAGAAATGAAGAATAGTTAGAGCAATGGTTCAAAAATAATAATAATTCACTTCGCATTTGCATGGACCATTCCGGATGGTCGGTTAATTGCATTCTCCTGCTTTTTCAGTATCTTCCCGCATACGTTCCAGTCTAGGTAGTAGGTTCTCATGATTGCGTCTGACCCTCAATTCCTCGGGGAGAATTCTGGTACACACCCCCGAGTAACCCCTCCTTGAGAGACGTTTAGATGAACGAATATTTACCGATGGTGAAGTTCGCTCATTCACTGACACACGTCCTCGCAGTACCGCTCGCCTCTGTTTGCCGAAAAAAAAGTGCGCAAGCATTTCAAATAATTGATCAGTCCCTCGCCGAACACTCACAACATATATAGGGCATGATGTATGGCGTTATTCAGAAAGGTTGACACTGCTCCACGACGAACGTTTTCCCGGCAGGTGTTTATTTCCCACGTGTTATACCGTTTAATCAGAACATCTAATGGTTCTCACCCTCTACCTATCAACAGGAAATACTCGCTTGAGATTTATGGAGGAAACCATTTTTCAGTATTATTTTCGGCTCTGAATTTGTCCAACAAGCTGGAAGGTCTCTCTAATTATTTTTCCCCAATTTTTATTGTAACCGTTTCTGTTGGCTCCCCTGCGACGCTTGTTTTGTTTTTTTCTCTGTTTTAGCGTTTGCGGAATTCAACACTTCCAGAGAGCCGGGCACAGACACCTGAATTTGTTCCAGAGCACATATTTCGTCGTTGTGACATTTTCGACAGTCGGATACGGGGACTTCGTGCCCGATATTTGGCCGTCGCAACTGTACATGGTACTGATGATATGCGTCGCACTCATAGTTTTGCCAACCCAGGTGAGCTCTCTCTCTCTCTCTCTCTCTCTCTATCGCGGCCTTTGTCTGCAACGCGTATAGTTCCCAAAGAACCAAATATATAACTAGTCAGAGCAAAAGAATGCCAAGCGGATAGTGTAGGCTCGGATACCAGTAACGATTAATCCAGCAGGTGTGACGATACACGTTTATTCACGCTGAGGGAGCTTCGTAATTCGTTTTATAGAATTTTCTTTTGCACGTACTACAGTCGTAAACATTTTACGATGTTACTCTCGCTGAGGGATGAATAATATACGCATAGTAGAATATTCTAAAGAGTTTTTTGAAATGTTCGATTAAAAATAGCGAAAAATATGAAAACAAGGTTCTACAGATATTAATTAATAATTGTTAGTTGTTTTATAATCACAAAAAAGCACAATTTTCGTATAGAAATTTAGAATACTGCTAGGCCGCGATTACACGATGAATTGACCAACTAACTTATATTGCATAACGGATTATATACTTATGTATTACTATACTAAATGTTAACTATAGTATTAAATAATTAACCTTTATTGATCTCCACGTTTAGATTAACACTTTAATCATCATGTGTTTTATCGTTTTTTAATTATGATGTGAATTACACAGTTCGAGACAATCGTTACAAACGTTAGATTCATGATGATTGAAATGGAATACGTTGGTACGTTTTACAATAAACTATTCGGTAACATAACACGGATTTGCCGGCTCGAACGGCCAGAGGAGTAAACGCAATAACCCACGTCTAGCGGTCGATGTATTTAGTACTAGGCGATTTCGAAGGGCTTTCGAATTGTCAGATTGACGGACGGTCCATCGATCGGACAGAGAAAAGCAATGGGCAAATGCTTCATACAATTCGACCGTCGGCCCAAGTGAAACTCGAAAGCGATCCTGTCAAAGGCACGAACATGACATGGATGGCAATCGTTTTCATGTGATGGCTTCGATATCACCTCTTGATTTAATTAACAGGCTGAAGTCTAGTTGATTTTGATTTTGGTATATAACACACCTAACATTAACACTCAAAATCTGGATCCTCTGGTACATCGAGGATCTTAGAGTACTATTTGAATGGGCGTCTACAGATTATTTAAAATCTTTATGTACCCAAATTTCGAAAAACTCTATGATTGTGCTTCTTTTAATGCTCTGTGGAAAATCGTTGTTTTTTTAATCTTAGAAAATAGGGATCAGATAGCAAAAAAAATAGAAACCTGCACATTGCTGCTTCATTCATTTCTTGCACTCCCAAACACCACACTATGAGTAAATGTTGTATTTTTGTTTACATATGGCTATCGCTATAAGCTTGAACTTTAATCACCAGTGCATTAGTACGATGAGTCTTTGATTTTATCTTTCGATGTTGGCTTCCGTGAAAAGGAAGCCGCATGTTAAAAAATAAACAAATTTGCTTACGAATTAGATATAGGAATATAAAACAATTTCACCATTGTCCTTTATTTAAAATGTCAGCTGATTTACAACATTCAAACGCATTAAAAATCCAAACATTTTCGGCGAATGCCGCAAAATTAAGCGGTTGTACCACCAAGAATTTCTCTAAAAAATGGGTTTTCAATATTTTTCCTAAAATACTTTTCATAATATTCTAAGCCAGGGTTGAAACAATCCATCCAAAAATTTATCGAGTTACAGTGAATTGAACGGAGCACTGCAACATTCGGTGAAGAGCGATTGAGGCCTACTTTTTCTTGCACGTATTGCCGGAGACCTTCCACCATATTCACGCATATTGTCTAGGACCCCATGGGTGGTGCCTATCGGCTAGAAACAAATTGCCAAATTCCGATTTTTGTTACTGGAAAATGGTTGGTGAAAAAGAAACGCATTCTTGTAAACACAAATGTACTTATATTGAGACCCTTTTAAAAAAATCACCAAAAAATAGAGTAAAACAACAAAAACGTGGACACTCTTCAGCTAAAACGGTCCGTCTGAAATCTAAAATTTATGTTATGCAGGGTTATGCAAGTTAACAATAAATACGCGTCGCTGACGATTGTCGTTTTTTTAATTACGTTTTTTTAAGCAAGTAGTGACGAATCGGACCTCGAGCATACAAAATCTATGAAAAAAGCCGTCATTTTTACGTAACTATTAAAAACGAAGATCGATTTTTAAGAACTGACATCGTCAACGACCTTTAAATGTTTCTTATCGTATCTCATGTAAATTTGGAAACAATCCATCTAGTGGTTCTTTACATAACCTGTCCACCGACTTTGAAAACAGTATCGTCTGCCGGCGACCGTGTTTTTTTTGTTTTTCTGTATTTTTTGGTGATTTTTTTAAAGGCGCTAAATATATGTACCTTTGAGTTAAAAAATGCGTTCTTTTTTCACCAACCGTTTCCCAGAAAAAAAATCGGAATTTGTCTATTTTTGGGGACTCTAGATAGATGTAGCCCCTTAATAGACCATTAGTTCTCATGTATAGTCGATTTTCGGCTATAAAGGGTGTCTCAAAATCATCTGACATTTTTATTAATTAATAAAGCGTAATATTTATTCGAAAAGTAGGAATATTTTTATTTGAATGTAAGGTACAAACATGGAGGTTATGTGTGGAACACAGTATCTGTTAAATGACATTAACGGCATGGACTTGGAAGGCATATTCTTTCAATAAGATGGCGCAACCTGCCACACTGCGGACGAAACCACGGCCTTACATACAGGTCTCGAAACTCCGGCGTTTTTTCGGGTTGGGGTAAGTGGCGTTCTGTAGACGTTTTTAAATATTATGGTGGTCGCTAAAGTTGCTGAAACCGGTTTATCCGCTTAGGCGAGGGACGGCGGTTACGCCGGGGAGGATCTCCACCCGTTGTCATCGGGATCGCAGACGCACATAACCTGAAAACCTGAGAAATTAGAGAAAGCTGTGAAAAAAAAAACGTGTATCTATTGTGACAATTTATCGCGGAATAAAACGACTAAGTGGTGTGTGGTGCTGAATTGTACAGGTGGTATAGTAACATCTTAATTGTATATTAAGGTGTTACTGGATGGACTGTCGGGTAAAAAATTGCTCCCAAATGAGCGAACCGTGGATTTACCAGTCCAGACTATGCCGTACCTGTTTAGCCTTACATATAGCTAATTTAATAATAAATTAACACTTAGAAATGTTATTTTTCCACTTTTAATAATAATTTAATTCAAATTCGACGATATTGACGTGTGCTTGACTAAGGTTTTGTCAACGACTGTACATTCGTTTCCACTGACCAATAAAGAAATGTCTCCATTCTTTAAGTTCATAAGTTCAGATCATCTTATTATTACCAATAATTACCCAAAAACTTAATATATATTGAGTATTCCAATTATTGCTATTAATTCATCGTTAAAAAAGGCGATTTTCCTCATTACTTTAATTAATTTCTCGACCATTACTCAGTCAATTTATTTAAAACATAGCATAATCAATCGCTTGATCTTAAATGTTGATGATATATTTTCGGAATTCACAGTAATTTAGCTCCATTCGTTTGCAACCATTAACGTTTGCAGAAGCTGTTTTCCCATAAGCGACCGTGTTAAACTCATATGTTTATAAGTACTAAATTATTTGCTGAAAAATTCGAAAATATTTTATTTATTACTATTTTATCAAGAACTGTCATTGCTCAAATTTTCAAGCATTTTGGCGATTTTTTTAAAATCCATCCAGTAATACCTTAAATATGTAATCAAATGAGTTTTCTTTTTGTTTGCACTTACCGTCAATTTACAATCTGGTATACCCGAGAAATCACAATAAACTAAAAGGGATGTGAAAAAGCTAGTTTTTATTCGAAGTATTAAGGATTATATTACCCCATTCACAAGCTTCGTGGAAGAATGAACAAAAAAGGCATGGGCTTTCGAAGTAGCAATATCGGGACTACGAAGCGGACATCAAACCAACTCGCCAAACCTCAAGTAGAAATGTAATCTTTTCAAATCGTTCATGTTTGTCGGGCTCTCTTTGATTTCGAAGGTTATAGTTGCGATTGCGCTTCATGACATATTTTCCGAGTGTATTCATTCCGGAACGCCTTTTGCTACGTGCTATAAATTCGCTATTATAATAAATAGATATGAAGTCCACGGGTGGGACTCAGACAGAGATCCCCCTCGCAACCGCCGTTCCACGCCTAAGGGGGTAAACTGATTGCAGCGACTTTAGCAGCGACTCTAATATTTAAAAATGTCTACAGAACGCGACGTACCCCGACGACGGGATTTTCCAGACCTGTATATGTAAGACCGTGGCCGAAACAATGCAGTTATTGCAGACGAAGTTTCATGGTCGTGGTATCTCGCGCCGCGGCGATGTGAATTGTCCACCAAGATTGTGCGATTTGATGCCAGTGGACTTCTTGTTTTGGAGTTGTCTGACAATAAAAGTGTATGCCGATGATCCACATACCGTTCCGCAGCTTAAGGAAGCAATTGGACGCACTATTAATGAAATTAGTCCGTAATTATGAAAGTTTTGTGAAAAGAGTGCACGTTTACAAACAGGAACGAGGCCGCCATTTATTCGATATTGTGTTCCACACATAACCGCCATGTTTGTACCTTATATTAAAATAAAAATATTCGTACTTTTCAAATAAATAAGGTTTTATTAATAAATTAAAATGTCAGGTCATTTAAAGACACCTTATATCATATTGGTCAGTATTTTGGTGGGATCCCTACTACACATCGTCGTGTTAATTCAACAATGAAATACGCGGTGAAATCCGTATTCTGTAAAATAAGTAGGGAAAAAAATTGCCCCCTTAACCGCTGTTCAATGGAATGCGAGGAAGCCAGCACTAAAAATGTTGGGTACCGCTTTCTGAATTTCATATAAGTTTTTTCATCAATTAGGGTACGTCCGGGGGCGTTCGACATAATACATGGCCAATTGAAATATTTCATAGAACCGCGCACTAGATTTCACCTGTTACTGCTTAAGGAGTTCCGGTACAAAAGTCAAAATGTTAAGAAATTGATCCAATTTGGTGATAATGTTCTTCAACATTAAGTGCGAAAACACAATTTTCTTCAAATTTTTCTTCCACTTAGTTATCGAGTAATTAAGCATTACAGCAGATTTCTTATGCCCGCAATGTATACCTATATATATATATATATGGAAACGCTATACTTATACACGTGAACTTTAGTATTAACTTACGCGATAACTGTGCAGAAGAAAAATCTGAAAAAATTTGTATTGTCAAATTTGGCACTAAAGAATATGTTCACCAAATTGTATAAAATTCTGAACTTTTTGAAATTTGTTATGTTTTTAACATGGTTTAGCATGGCAACATTGTATCGCCGGTATCGAAACTCCTTAATTCGGTTTGCGCCGTGCGCAGATGAAAGTGTACGAGCAAAAGTTTGGCAAACAAAATTTTAAGTAAGTAAAATCCTTGTTAATTATTCTGTCTGCAGCTAACTTTTTTTTAAGGTTTCATGTTTTACATTGTGGTGAAATTATTTTGTAAAAGTAATGGTTACTTTTGTATTTCGTGAATATTGTTTCTATTTGTTTACATTTTAGATCTGGCCATCTCTTCCGGGAGATTAGGGGAGATTGCCACGTACAGGTGTTTGATAGCCATAGTATTGGTTGTGATATGTTGAAGTAATTCATTTTTTTTCTACATTTATTTTCGATGCCTAATAAGTACAAGAGAAAATTGCTCTTGAGCAATTGCTCTATGAAGGAACTGGAGTCAAGAATCGTTAAAAGTAGCTATTAGTGGTGTAAAAAATGATGAATTGTCGGTTCGTACGGCTGCTAGGACCTACGAAATACCCGTAAAGATAATACCTTAGAAAGACGACATAAGAACAATGACAAAAAATGTTGCGCAGAAAATTATTATGAAACTCGTCTCATCGAAGACTGGCTTCAGTGGGTAGTATGCCAACTTTGGGTACACAAAAATTATACTGATTTCGATTATATGTGTTCTAGACGTGGCCAAAAGAAAAAACATTAAGAATCAAAACATAAAACCAACGAGAATACCGAGAGCATAATGCTGGGTAACTGGCCATCTCACCTCCACTTCTATGGCCATCACACCCGGATACTCCGGGAAAGATGGCCAATCGTGATTTTCAAAAACTAGTAATTTTAAGGTTGATCTGATATAAGTTTGTTTTGATTTCGTAAAATATCTTAAAGTTCAATGTTCAAAGTTAAATTAAAAATGAAAATAGGTTAAGAAACGTCTATACTTTTATTTGGACGGATCCTTCAAAAAACTGTGGCCAACTACCCCAGACTTACCCTAGTAAAGCAGTGAAATGTAAAACCTGCGATGATAATGTGAAGTTTGGAGTCATCTGTTCATGGGCTGGAATTCAAATTGAATATATCCTTCAAACGATGCGAACTTGCCCCCATAAATTCAAGTTCGCTTATCAATGGCAAGGGGTATGACGTGAACAAATTAATTATTTTCGCATTTACACTGCTTGAAATCGATTTACCGAGAATTTTCTGGTAAAGTGGTTATGCTAAGTCCTATTTTTCACTCTTTCCACGATAAAGTAGTTAGTTTTATTCACACCGCAATTCATTGCCGCAGCAAGTACTTGTGAAATATCAATAAAAATGCAGTTGACGAAGAAAAGTGAGTGACTATTGGAAAGGGAGACCTGGAAGGACTCACCGTTTTAGGAGACGGTATGATACGGGCATGGTTATAGATATTGTATCGAAATCTCGTTACTGAAAATAATGCGAATATCGGAAATAATTCAATAGTACCGAATAATATGAAAATTGGAAATTTTCTCATAAGGATGAATGTCCCGGTGAGTGTTCAGCAGGAAACATGGAGGTTGATGCGATGAAGGAAATGTTGGCCAGATCACAAGAAAAGTATAGAATAAAGTACAGAAAATCCACAGGCGACGGAGATTGCAAGACGTTCAAACGGATATGATGTAAACGAGAAAGAATGCATTCGCCATGTTGGGTTTACGCAAAACAATAACAAGAGCGTGAACGCTGTTTGGTCTATGGCACCAAGAACTACTTCAAGTGGTTTGAAAATCGGTGAGATCTGATGAGATACTACTGATGAGCCAAGTCTCAGAGTAAAAAATCAGACCAAATGCTCAGAGAAGCTGTGAGGTGTCAGATAAGAGCCGTATCTCTATCGCCGTTTTAAGGGCTGATCATGCACCGAAAGAGGCAGGAAATTAAGTAGCCCAAAGAGATACGGAGGACATCCTTTTGTCTGCAGAAGGAAAACCGGGTCAGGAATCATAGAATAAAGGTAAAACTGAAAATTCACTTTTTATCTGTCAAAAACTCGTACTCTTACAGTGTTACTTAGATCGTTTTTCACAGTTCCTAGCTGTGAAAAAATTCAAAAAATAGTCGTCTTATTTATTTTAAACTTGTTATAAGATTATATGCAGTGTAGCATACCATTTTTGCGATACGCTTAACCATTTAAATTATATTTTGTAATTTTTTAAATTAGTTTTACATAACGCGATCATAATTTTTGTATTACTTACGCTACGCCATAACTATGTGATGAATGAATAAGAAAATGTTTGGTTTTTCCTTCAGAGGACCCTGAACGCCGGAAAAATGTCAGCTATCAGCGGCCGTGACCAGAGAAAAACTTCACCAAAAGACGCATATTTTCTATTCTTTAAACATTTAAAGATGCACTTTTGATAAATTGCTATTAAACATATGCTGTAAAAAGGAATAAAAAAATATATATTTGATAGTTATGGAAAAAAAATTCTATAATTTCAATGCTTTTAGAGCATTTCAGAGTGGCCCTTAAATCACCATATTAGTTCTATTATAATCTAATTAAATGCACAAAATTATTCAAATATCTCATTTCGTTGAGAAAGTTGCTATGTAAATATGTTTCATTTAAGTTTTTAACTCTCTCAAAATCTAATTCTTTTCACGGATTTTCCCAAAATTTTATCTGAACATACCATTATGTTTTTCTGTTTCTGTCCGAAAGTTAAGCGTGAACGGATATTTTTCTTGATTTTCGCAAAATTAGCCACACCATCTATCAGACACTACATGTGTTGAAACATTCAACATGGTATCTCCAATTATGTGAACATTTTTTCGGGTATGCAAAAACGTCGATCCACACATACAGGAACAAAATCTTACCACCGAACTTTTCTCTAAATGTCACTTCATGACATTCTGGAGCATTCCAAAGGGATTTTCATTCAAATTTTAAAGAAAAAATGTTCAAGACAACACAGCTTTCTCTACTAAGTGGACAAATATTTTGTAGATAGTTCTTCTGAGAACAAAAAGTGATGGAAGCTTTTGAATACCATTTTTTGGTAGCGCATCGTAAAACGAGTCTGAGTTCTCAATTTTCAGTGAATATTATCCTTTCAAATATGGCAGGGCCATGTTTTTTTTCCGTGAAATGTTCATCTCATCCATTTCCATTGTCTAGTTGGAGCAATTGGCATTCACTTGGATGGAACGCCAGAAACTCGGTGGCTCATACTCATCTCACAGAGCCCAGAGCGAGAAACACGTGGTAGTATGCAGTACGACCCTTCAAGCGGACACCATAATGGATTTTCTCAACGAGTTCTACGCTCATCCGCTACTACAGGTTTATCTCACGAATAACTTAATTCCCAAGATTCTTTGAAGATTAAAATATCTCATATATGTGAATGTCAAAATGACCGAAGGCTGCCTTGTTTTTTAAAATTAAATGGCAACTTGATCCTTCCTTAAACGAGAAAATTCGTCAGTCCTTCATTTCACTATGGTCTGACACCATCGTGAGACTCTATCATTTTTTCAATTGCAGCTATTTTGGCACGTTTTCATCGAATGAAGAATTTCTCTGTGTATTTGAAATATTATTTTCTTCTTGATTTTGGTGTACAGTTATCGAGCAACTGATTTTACAGGATTATTATGTCGTTTTACTATCTCCCATGGAACTCGACACAACAATGAGAATGATACTTCAGGTGCCTATATGGGCACAGAGAGTCATTTATATTCAAGGATCGTGTTTGAAGGACGGTGACCTAGCTAGAGCAAGGATGAATGAAGCCGAGGCTTGTTTCGTCCTTGCTGCGAGAAATTATGCTGACAAAACTGCCGCTGATGAGCACACTATACTCAGGTAAATTCGATCGATGTTACGAGTAAAACGCTATCTACTAGGGTTGTGCGGATAGCAGAATTGGTCGGGTCGGGTCGGGTCAGGTAATTAGACTATGATCCGATCGGGTACCCGAGTTCTTCGAGTACTCGTCTCACATCGGGTACTCGATAAGTCGTGTTGCCGGAACAAAATTTCGTATCATGGTATAGATAGCGCCACGGAAACGTACCAAAACGGACGATATTGACTCCAGCTTTATGTTCTCTACCCTTCGCCGATAGGTTGGAGTTCATAAGAAATACAAATAATTTATTTAATAATTTTAGTATTTTTGTTATGTATATATTTACAATTTTTTTCCGGCAAACTTCTTTTGAGACACTTGCATTTCACGAAATATAGAGATATTTCAAGGTCGAAAAACTGAATAAAAGCAAGATTCTTTGTCGAATTTTCATTAATTCTGTCTAGTGCTAACTGGTAATTTCGGCGATTTATTCTTCTTAATTAAATTTTTTGTCATTTTTTAATTTTTTTTCCAGGTGAAATTTGTTCTTTAAACGCTTATATCTCTGAAACCAATCAAGATATTTTCAATTTTAAAATGTCAAATGGAAGCTACATTCTTCTCGCTTCGAATAAACGCAAGGCGTTGAATCTTGGTCTTTTGGGTTTTGTCTCCATTTAAAACCCACGTTAATAAATTCAAAACTTCGCATTCGCGCGAACAGAAGATATTTATTGTACATTTTTTCCTTTCGCACACTTTTTAGTGATGCAAGAACGCAACTTTCCCGCGCTATTACGATACGATCTGCCAAAAGTGCCCCTTTTTCACTCCACCCTGCAGACACACACACACACACACACAGGATGGAAAAATGAGACGAAAAAAGTTTTTTTTACAGTATTATCATTTATTCGTTTTATCGCCTCCTTCGAGTTTTCGTTTTCTCCCATTATTTGGTCGATACACCTAAATAAAAAATAAGTATATATAATAGATACGGATCTCCAAGTCGTTTACGGATATTCGTAGTTTAAGAGTACTCGACGTTTAGAAGTACCAAAAATTTGAGAGTACCCGATTACCAAATTCGGATACCCGATAGTGGCGGGTAATGCAAAAACGTAACTCGTCGGGTTCCCGACCCGGCCCGAACATCGGGTACCCGCACACCCCTACTATCTACACACACACACACACACACACAAACGCAGATTTATATACACTAAGCGCAACAATTAAGGGATCACTATTTTTTCGACGAAAAATAGCCCTTTTTCAAACCGCTGTAACTCGGTGAAAAATGGTCGGAGAAAAAATGAAGAAAAAGCATTTCGTAGTATAAACCTTCGAATTTGATAATCTGATGATAAATATTTTTTTTCGTTTCGTTTAAATAAAGAAATTCGTTGTTAAACAAAACAACACATAAAATCCAAAAATTTGCTCGAGTTTGACAAGGTACACGGGGAACAGACATTTTTTTTCGAAAATCTGTTTCGACCATTCGAAAGCTTGTATCTTTCCCAACAATTTGGTTTTTTTTCAATTTCTGTGCGATTTTTTTTAGCCAAGTTATAGCAGCTTTACGAAAAAATGCATTTTTCAACTTTGACCGGTCATAACTCTGGTCCAAATCATCGCACAGCATCCAAACCGGCATCATTGGAAAGCTTGGATTTCCTCCTACAAAACTGTTTATTTTTCGTATTTTTCAGAAGCCGTTTTCAACATTGTAAAACTGATTGTTTAAAAGTGTGTAAAATGCCCATTTTTACACTTTTTTGTTTATCATGTTATAACATTACAACAAATGCAGAGGCACCAAAGGTTTTTGCTTTTTTTTAGTTCAGGATATGTAGAAATACTCCACCAAATAGCAGATCGCTGCCACTATTCTTTATTCGGGTTGCAACCCCGTTCTTTTGGAGAAAATCGAGATCCGTCAATTTTCACGAAAATCGAGGTTTCTCAGGTATCAGCGCGGGGTGAAATTTCTCGAAAAATTACGAAATTTGGTATTCAAGGGTTTTCGAGGTTGCTGATTGCGAATCTGGGATAAAAAATAGAAAAATTCAAAATGGCGGATCCAAAATGGCGGATCAAATGCAAAAATTCTTGCAATCGGGCGAAACTCGATGTTTGGGGGTTTTCGAGGTCATTCATTACGGATCTGAGGTTTAAATTGAGGATCGCAAATTCGAATTGAATCAAACTTTGCATTTCGGTTCGCCATATTGGACCCGTCGTTTTTTTTTATTTCTTCGACCTGAGATTCGTAATTAACGATCCCTCAAAACCCGCAGATTACCGAATTCCATGCGATTCAGATCCATCAGAAAAATTGTAAAAGTACCGCCGGCATTCGCGTTATCCAAAGCGTACCACGAAGAGGTTGCACGGTCGGATTTACGCTTCGGGGGGGGGGGGGGGGGGGGATCGGAGAGATAAGAACTCTGATCCGGTCAGTTCGAAGTGAGTTTCTATCTCTGAAGTGAGTTCTTATCTTTGCAATGCCTTTTTAGGGATGGGGAGAAGAGAATATGCACTCAAAACATTAAAAAATAAGGAATACAGAGATCAGGACCCCGCGGTTCGTCAATTCCGCAGCATTTAATGACTCCAAACCCTCTCTGTAGGACGGAGAAATATTGCAGATTACATATGGCGAACCGAAATGCAGAAATTAAATGAAATCGCATGGAACTCGGTAATCTGCGGGTTTTGAGGAATCGTTAATTACGAATCTCAGGTCGAGGAAATAAAAAAAAACGACGGGTCCAATATGGCGAACCGAAATGCAAAGTTTGATTCAATTCGAATTTGCGATCCTCAATTTAAACCTCAGATCCGTAATGAATGACCTCGAAAACCCCCAAACATCGAGTTTCGCCCGATTGCATAAATTTTTGCATTTGATCCGCCATTTTGGATCCGCCATTTTGAATTTTTCCATTTTTTATCCCAGATTCGCAATCAGCAACCTAGAAAACCCTTGAATACCGAATTTCGTAATTTTTCGAGAAATTTTACCCCGCGCTGATACCTGAGAAACCTCGATTTTCGTGAAAATTGACGGATCTCGATTTTCTCCAAAAGAACGGGGTTGCAACCCGAATAAAGAATAAAGGCAGCGATCTGCTATTTGGTGGAGTATTTCTACATACCCTGAACTAAAAAAAAACGCAAAAACCTTTGGTGCCTCTGCATTTGTTGTAATGTTATAACATGATAAACAAAAAAGTGTAAAAATGGGCATTTTACACACTTTTAAACAATCAGTTTTACAATGTTGAAAACGGCTTGCGAAAAATACGAAAAATAAACAGTTTTGTAGGAGGAAATCCAAGCTTTCCAACGATGCCGGTTTGGATGCTGTGCGATGATTTGGACCAGAGTTATGACCGGTCAAAGTTGAAAAATGCATTTTTTCGTAAAGCTGCGATAACTTGGCTGAAAAAATCGCACAGAAATTGAAAAAAAACCGAATTGTTGGGAAAGATACAAGCTTTCGAATGGTCGAAACAGATTTTCGAAAAAAAAAATTCTGTTCCCCGTGTACCATGTCAAACTCGAGCAAATTTTTTGATTTTATGTTTTGTTTTGTTTAACAACGAATTTCTTTATTTAAACGAAACGAAAAAATGTATTTATAATCAGATTATCAAAGTCGAAGGTTTACACTACAAAATTCTTTTTTTTTTTCATTTTTTCTCCGACCATTTGTCACCGAGTTACAGCGGTTTGAAAACGGGCTATTTTTCGTCGAAAAAATAGTGATCCCTTAATTGTTGCGCTTAGTGTATATATCTATATACACTTAGGAAACGTGTGTATGTGCGTGCGTGCGTGCGTGCGTGCGTGCGTGCGTGTGTGTGTGTGTGTGTGTGTGTGTGTGTGTGTGTGTAAAACTTGATCACTACTAGGGATGAAAAAAGGGTCCTCAAGAGATTTCCACTAGCAACATATAAACTTTTCGGAATGTTATTTTATCAGCATTTTAGTTTACCGAAAATATATATTCTTTTTGACTGTCGAAAATGTCTTCGAAAAAGAGGAGTCCTCACGACGTACACGGTTGTGGCTGTACATACTATCTGAAACAAAATTTGTAAAAAGATTATTAATCAGTGTGAAAGCCGCAATCTTGCCATGGAGGTTTTTAAAAAATCCAAATTGACAAAATGGCGGCAGTTTGAAAAAAGTATCGAATTGAGCCCATTTTTCGACAGTGTTTCGTTTAAAAAAAATAAAATTAAAAAAAACTTACAAAGTAAGATAAAAAATGGCGTGAAGAATGTTGTGTCAAAATTTGAGACAGATAGCCTGAAAGCTCTTCCTTTGAGAGTATACACCGTTTTAAAAAACATTTCGAGAAAAACGCGTCTGTCCGCCGCAGATCTCACGCAGCTGGTCGAATCCCTTTTTCTGCGAACGGCTGTAGCAACCGGAATGATTCGAATTTTGCCGTAAAAATTGAACTGCATGTTTATAACCATCTATACTGTCGGATAATGAAGAAAAAATCGATGTTTTGAAAATTTTACACTGTGATGATCTCTTAAGAAATATACCGGGTTATATAGCAATGAATATATATTCAATATGTTACAAAATATGTTGCAAGTGTTTTTATAACAATGTTCAATCAATATTTTTGGATCAATAACATTCAAGATCGTGGGCGGTCAAGGATTTTGCTCCAAATGTTCCCCAATACGTGCAAATCTTCCGTCCAGAGAACAAATTACACGTTCAATTTGCCGAGCACGTTGTGTGCGAGGACGAATTTAAGTATGCGATCCTGGCGAACAATTGCACGTGTCCAGGTGTATCGACCCTCGTTACACTTCTGTTGCACACATCGAGAGGACAGTGAGTTCAAAACGATTTTGAATATATGCTTGTGCGTTATACGTTGAGGTGATGTTCCTTTGTACGATCAAAAAAAATGTTTTCCCACAGAGAAGGCCAACAGTCGCAGGAAGAGTGGCACCGTTTATACGGAAAGTGTTCCGGCAACGAGATTTATCATATAATACTCGGTGATTCTCGTTTTTTCGGGGAATATGAGGGTAAATCCTTCACCTACGCCTCTTTTCACAGTCACCGAAAATATGGCGTTGCATTAGTCGCAGTAAGACCGGCGGAACTTCCAGAATTTTACGAGGATACGATACTCCTGAATCCTGGTAAATACGTCTACATGTAACCGTACATGTGTAGAAAAAAGCTCCATTTTAAGTTATCCGTACAAAAGGGATTCGCCAACAAATCAGCATGAAAAAGGATTAAGGGAACGAAGACAATACGAATTAAAAATAATCAAAAAGAACCAATTTTCCACATCTTATTTTATGGATTTTTTTCGTAATACTTGATATGTATTCTACCGTGTGTCTCATATCTTTTTAAACCCGCTGTATGCTGATTTGATTTTCCGCTGCTGGTATGA
Source organism: Ophion ellenae (assembly GCA_963210295.1). Lineage (NCBI taxonomy): Eukaryota > Metazoa > Arthropoda > Insecta > Hymenoptera > Ichneumonidae > Ophion > Ophion ellenae. The sequence goes on along the minus strand of OY723390.1, from coordinate 8,549,624 downwards.
TTTTCAATAAGAGAAACTTCAGCAAAAGTTTTTTAAATTTATTTACATGGCAAATCTATTTACTTGACGTGACTATGTAATGTCTTTGATTGATCAGACAATTTGGACATCAAGAATGTATCGCACGTACATACGCAGCAACAACTTTGATTTTATTGAAATTTCAAAACGTCGCGATTTAACGAAAATCTTGAAGATTTCAGACGTATTGAAGTTTTTGTAAACATTGATTTTGAATAATAATAATTCCGATGCGTTATTCACAAACAGTTCAAAGAAATGTTGGGGAACTGTTAATTCCCGAGTTGGAATCTTTTTCCGGCTACAAGAAAGCCCGGATCATGGATCCTCATTTCTTTTTCAGGCCATGATCAGGATTCTTCATGAAGCCCTAATTAGTTTTGAAACGTAATCCCTGACTTTGGCTTCGTCAGGGTGAAAAATCAAGGCTTGATCAGTGTGAAAAGTAAAAGTTTGATCAGGGTGAAAAGTGAAGGATTAGAAACCTCACCACATATCATCATGGCGGAGAGGGTCCAAAAAGTTGCCGAAAAAACCTCACGTGATTAATGGACGATCCCTAACCTCTTGGTCGCAGATATGGCACAAAAAGCCACATGAAGTCCTATAATTACACGTTTTTCATACATAACATAACACACACATATATATATATATATGTATATATACATAATTCCTCTCTCTCCTACTCGCTACCCCCCTCCCCTTCGATATGTGTTGCAATAAAGACAGACCATTAATTCAATCAAATAGAAAAATGTTTGTCTGTACGAGAATTCTATTTAATTTAAATTAAAAAAAATTACATAGGTACATTTAGTGGATTCACCTAAATTGTTTTTCGGACAAATCGCAGATTTATCAGGAATAAATAAAATATTTAGTTATTAGAAGATATTAAATAGATCTCGATTTAAATAAATGAATAATTTCAATAATGGAATGCGATAGGAAAAATTTCATTCAACAAAAACTCTAGTTAATCCAAATAAAAAATTCACTAAATGCATCTCGTTAAGATGGATAAAAATGTTCTTTCAGTGTGTGGAAAGATGTATGCATAGAGTGGACAAGTTGTCTCGACGATTTGACGCCGCGCTAATATATATAGTTTATCTGGTGTTTGACGAGAGGTTAGGCGTGTAAAAGGCGCCAAACTATTTATAGGGCCAGTTACCTGAACATCGCCTGACGGTAGCCGGATCAGGCAACTGGAGGTATCCTTAACGCGGTCCTCTAGTTTCTCGGCTGTTTTTTACGGCTTTTTCAATAATTTTTTACGGGCAAAGCATCGAAATAATCAATCTCATTGTTTTTGCATAATCTTTATTAATATTTAAATAAGCTTTACAAATTTTTTGAAGTCAAAATATAGAATAGAATAAAGGTTATAGTGGCCGACAGGAAGACATCAAGTAAAAGAGGTGCTTGACGGTGACCAAGATTGCGGCTGTTCTGCTTATCTGAAATCAAAAAATCAAACGGCATTTTAATCTTCATATTTAAGACTAGCGATTGAACTAGAGTGAATTCTAAATTATAAAAATTAACTTAACTATACACTTTTGAAAATTACATTCTATTTTTTACTCATTTTTTCTTAAGTTTTTCACTCGTACAAAAAAAACTATCGAAGGAATCATGATAATCCTACATGTTCAATCGCTGGCTTATAATATATTAAAGATGCTGTATAAATTTGAACAAGATCGGTGCAGTAGTTTCTGAAATATCGTGGTTACCGTTTCGAAGAATGGTGTTTCGAGAAAAACGCGTTTCAAAGTTCGCGCATGTGATTTATACGAAAAATTTCATCTCACCGTCAATCTGCTATGCCTGGACCATACAATAGGCCTTCCTCTTCTTCTTGGAAGTCACGCGGAGCGGCTCCGTCTTCCCTTTTCGCGATTTGGGCCTGCTTTACAACATCACTCGTGCGCCTTTCTGAACGGTCGATCCGAGAGCTATCACGCTGTTGAACATATCCTTTAGCTTGTGGGCCGATTTTCACTACCATGGTTTCCAAGGTCTTCAGGATAGATTTGAATCCTTCGTTGAAGATTATGACAGCGAGAAACGTGGCGATTTCAACCACTTTTGGCCCAGAATGGAGGTGCTTCGGAGCAAAAGTCCAGATTAATGAATTGAGCGACTCGTTATTATTTTGAGTTTCCGCTCCCAGGCATCTGCTTAACAATTCTTCTTTGGATAAATCCTCATAAATTGGCTTTATAACTTTTTGAACGGCTTCAGAAAGAGGCGGTTTATTGTGTTTGAATTGCTCAGCCTCTCCGAGAAGCTCATACCTGCTCCGTTCCAGGGCCGTAACTTGTGAACCACTTCGAATATCGAAAAATCCTTTGGCACACATTTTCTACACATGTTGTAGATGTGATTTATGAAAGAAAAAAAAACGATTTTTTCGACCCGAGAAACTAGAGGACTGCCTTAAATCCGGTTGCCTGACTATCGCCTGAAACCAGCGGAATCAGACAAATAGGCACACCGCAAGTAAGGCCTTCATAGTACAGCGTGATCATGCCTGGATCAAATGTCAGGCCAAACCGACAATATTTCTACCCTGGATTCTATATACGTTTGTTTTTTTTCGGATTTTCGTTGTATCGCAAAGTACTGAAATTCAAATCGAATCGAGCTTTTGACTGCGAATATATGTTCGATATATCCTCAATCGGTGTCACGCAGAAAGTGGTGGATTGATCGTAAATCAGTTTCATATTTTAACACGTAAATTGGTGTCAACCGGTCGATTTAGGTCCCCGGCATATAATGAAGAAGACAGACACGTGTTATTACATGAGCATTACGAAGGAGGAAAACTCAGCTTTTGTCGTGGCGAATCATCAGAGTGGTACAGGTGGCGATCCGAACCAAGTTGTGGTCGACACGAAGACCGAGGGTACGGCGATGCTTGGTAGCACTTCCATAGTCGGGACTGCAGCGACAACCGCTACATCAACGACCACACCGACAGCGATGCTCACAGCAAATGTCGCCGGTCACGGTGGCAACGGTACATCATCATCAACGTCAATTGGCCACGCTCCTATTGGTCACCATCAGAGATTAACAGAGAACTGTCTTAACGTGACGTGCGATACGATACGTGGTCAGGAGGCAACCGGTGACGATCGTGGCAAAGTTCGCAACATATCCGCCAACGTGCCACGGTCACCGATGCCTCCTCCGGTCATCTTGCAGGTCCTTCCTAGCACGCCCATACTCCAACATCACAACCTACTCGCATCCGATGTCCACCGTGAGTGTCGCATGGGCCTGCGCTTCTCGTCTACTGCGCTTCTCTTATTTTTATTTTTTATTCTCAATTCGGAATTTCCCCACTCTTTAGGTGTGCGGAAAATACCAAATTGAATACTGAATAATAATCATAGAGATAATGAACTGGACTCATTATCGTGTATAATTTTGTTCAGCGGTCTTTCGCAGCTTGGTTTTTCCTTTCTTTATTTTGTTTCTTTTTCAGCCATGGGGCAACTTGTGCATGCGCAATGTTATGGATTGTACGATTGTTTCAATTTTATATGCCGTGTGCATAACGAAAGAAATTATGCTGAATCTATCTTGAGTCAATCACGTTTGGGTGTCTTTAGGTATTTTCGGGTGCCTGGTTCTGCTCATAATAATTCAAAATGACGAATCTACTTAGCGAATCAAAAGTTAGACGGATTCGGCATTTAATAATAGTTGCTGTCTTTTCCTCGAGTGAGATTCTTCGATTTAATTAGCTTTTCAGCGTTGCTTCATTTTTGACCGATCTAATTTCTGCTTTCTCGTTTTCTGCGGCTGTTCTGTGTTTTTTCCTTCCCACAAAAGCTTTGCTCTTTGGCAGTTTGAAAGTTATCCGGAAAATTTGTCATTCCTCTATTTGCTAGCACGCGGTCATTACTATTTCAGTATTTGTACGGCTAAAAATGTATCCAGAATTTGCAATGATTTTTGTAACGAATTGTATCAAGCAAGCAATCACACGCTTTTGATGTTCTCGCGGTACGTTTAGATGGCGGTTACGCTCGGTCTCTCGCCAGAGCTTTGTTACGTTCGATGTTCGTCGAAACAACAAAAAAATCCTCCCATCCAAATACTATCATGCCACGAAACATCCTCGACAGTCTAACCTCGACGCTACAACGAAAAAAAAAGAAACAATCTAGGATTAAGTCTTCAGAATCCAAGATAATTTATATTACTGCAATTATAGAATTTCATTAATTTATCGATGCTGATTTGTCAAATTATTTTTTAAATTAATTTCAAGTTTTCACGCAATTTTCTTCGATTAACGAACTTATTGTTTCGTTCGAGTTGATTCGGACTTGATTTCGAAGCTTAAGTACCCATTTTGCAGCGACGTACCTTGATCCGGGTAATCTTGGGGACTCGAGACAGTGTCTAAGGGAAGGTAGCTCGAGTCCACAGACACCGCTAACTAGCAATCACTTGGACGTACCGCGATCTATGGATCCAAACCCCAATTTACTCAGTCCGGAGATTCTCATGCAGAGAAGAGGTTTGTGGATTATTTACCAATTGATTAGTCAAGATAATTAATTGGCTTAAAGCTTCTGACCAATTAGAAATAAACTATCAGTCGCGTTTCAAAAATAATTCATGAATAGCGTTGGAAAACATTTAAACACGCTTCAATAGAAAAATAGGAAACTCATTTACAGATGATATTGACCAGGAAACTTCTTTTCCGTCGAAGCAAAAACTGTATTTTCATATGAAAAGATTTTTTTCCATTCAGATACTATTATAATTCATCATGCCATAACGACTATTCTCCGCTTTAGGGAGCAGACGGCCGAGTATACTTCCGGTACCGGATATGCTGACAAGTTCGACACTTCACTTGCCCGGCCAAGAATCGTTGGATCACGAGGGTGACGAGTCCGAGGACGAGATGGACGACGATGTGCCCTGGAGATCGCCCAGCGAAAAAATAGCGTAAGTAAGCCCAGACATTTCGTTTCCAAATGTTCTGTCAAGCGCTATATCTCTCACACACCGCTTTAAAATCTAGTCAATCGCTAGGGTGTCTCGATTATTTATAGACATGATCTTTGTTTTACCTACCCATAAAAATTAAATTAAACGTATGACGTTGTTGGAATAAATAAAAGAATGAGACTGGTAGATTTTCCATTTGAAAACTATCTTTAGTTTTTCTATATCTGATGAGAAAATTTACATTTAGTTTATATGCTAACGGAACGTTGTCGATGAGAAATAGTCACGATGATAGCTGATTAGACAAAATTTATAGCGAATGATCTTTTATCAGGTAATGGTGACATATATTCGGTATGATATTTCTTTTACAGTAACTAAATTATACATCTTTTATTACATAATTTCTTGTGATTATATTTATTTCGGAAAATGTAAAAATATATTTCGATCTCGCTCTTTTGCCGCACGCTTCGTATTATTAAGAATATTTTGATTGTACAGCTATATGAACCTTTTTGTCGAAACTATGCAGAAATAAGATTCAAATAATTCGTGTAAGAGAATGATTCGTGTATCGGCGTTTAATTTTCTTTTTACACCTATATATTCGTAATCTTTTTTTCTTCCGGCTAGATATAATTCACTTTACGAAGTTACAAGCACTTTTTTCCCAAAGAATTTCACCGATACGCGGAAGAAACATTCCACATATTGTTTATATTGCAAAAAGACATTAATCGTCAAGTATTTCATTATCTTCACACTTTCTCTGTTCTCGCGAAAAAGGCTGAATAATTCATTATTTTGCTACGAAGTGTTTTTACAGAATGCATTCTCAAATTACACGAAAAAGCCGTATCGGTGAATTCAAAATGTGAAGCACCATTACAACTTAAAAAACTAAAATTATTGTAATCACTATTCGTGTAATAATTACTTGCGGGGCTATGATTATTTTACAATCTCAATATTGTTATGCATCTCACAAAGTTGATCGCGACAATAGGTAAAAAATGACGAGAAAAATCTGGCAAGTTACGAATACGTAAGACGCCCTTGCGAGATGTTTTTCTTTCTTTATTGTCGATTCACGTTCGTCGATGTGGTATGTTCCTCTTAATGTCTGTCTGATGCGTGTACCAACGTGGTGTTCCGTTGCACTCGTCGTACCATGGCTGTGTCTCTCCCGCCTGACACCCTAATTTAAAAAAAAATGAAAAAAACAAAAAAAAAAACGTTCGTGGATGTGTGTATTCGATGTCTGCCCTCCTACGCATCACCTTTCTGCACACTACGCCCTGCCGCACGCTACGTCTCGCCCCTCTACGATACGCAGCTTCAAGGGGTGAGTCTATATGATGCACCGCGGTGCAATGACTATGCAATATTATTGTTATTACTATTAATACTACTTTTAGCTAGTCTCGATTTCGATTGCAATCTATTTTTTTATAAGCTTTCTTTGCAGACCCTTGCGGTCATTTGCAATCTCATTCCTGTAACTTTTGACCCATACTCGTCACTTCACTATTTCCAATTCCTAAAAGACTCCCTCGGAGCGACGGCCACAGCCACTCTTAATGCACTACTGTATCGCATTCGCACGACGTCACATGGAAACTGTAGAAAACCCGTGCCGATACAGGTGGCTGTGTTTAGCCGAGTTTCAGTAGTGTAAAAAAAATGTATGATCTGAAATCGGAAACTTAGCTGCTTGAGCCGACATGCGCGGCTAAGTTCTCGCACCTATCTAAGAATCGGTCTAGGCCAACGCTGCTTTAGAATAGACTGACTCGTCGGTATATTGAACTTCACGCGCATGACGCTGCATCAGAAGGTTGGAAGAATAATTATCTTTTAGTCGAGACGTTTTTCGGTTCCCATTTGGAACGAATAATTCGCGAACAAAATAATTCGACATGTTCGACGTAAGGAAAGCGTAAAAGAGTCGAGGTTAGCATCGTATCAAAAATTCTATCATCGAATGTTGAATCAAAATATTTACGTTAAAACTCGGAAAAATATGGGCGGCAGACGCATCTTTAGTACCAACACAAATTAGTCCGGTAAAAGAGACACAAACCCAGCGTAGGATGTGAATTTTTGACTGAAGGTGCATGGTTGCATACTGCAAGTAACTCCAATAAAATGTTGCCCCTCAACTCGCCCCAACTCTAAGAAATAGGGGTTGAAAACTTAAGAATCACCGTATCTCGATAATTAATAGCCCGATCAAAAAAGGTTTCAAACGAAAGTTGCTTGGAATAATAAACTTCGTATAAAGTTATCCGACGTTCAACCCGCTATCTTTGAAAATAGGGGCACAAAAACGATTCGAAAATTCGGGCTTGATGCGTGTGCGAGCGGAGGAAACATATCGCTGCATCCTTGTCTGGGTCAGTGGTGGTCTCGTGTTTTTGTGCCGCTATTTCCAAAGATAGGGGATTGGGCGTCAGACATCTTTATACGTATTTTATTATTCAAAACAACTTTGGTTTGAAACATTTTTTCATCGAGCTACTAATTATCGAGATACGGCGATTTTTAAGTTTTCAACCCGTATTTCTTAGGGCTGGGGCGAGTTGAGGGGCAACATTTTTTTCAGGTTACTTTCAGTATGTAACCATCTACCTTCAGTCAAAAATTCATATTCTACGCTAAAAAGTACTGGGTTTTCGTCTCTTTTACTTCTCAGTAAAAGCTTTACAACGTTTGAGGGTACGCCTCAAACTGTCCAATTTACATTGATGTTGAGGTTAATAAGAGGGGAAACAAGGTTTCATGCGGGTTTCAGTACTATACGCGAACATTTGTTCAAAGTCCTGCCAAAGCGCGCTTCGTGCAAGCCCAATACCTCAACGTGGAAGATCACCCAATAAGACGTACGCCGAGCTCGCGTCCTCGACTGTCGGTCCATTGCAACTACCTACCTACTTTTCCAGTTTTCTTTTCATCAATTCTTAAAGAACTACAGCAAAAAAACCTGTCGCCCCGCGTGTCGTCGATCGTCAAGGCAATATGATCGTAAAATCGTTTAACTCGTCACGCATCTCGTGCAGCGCTTCGCCCGGCAATTCCGGCAAGAATATGAATGCGAATGGTATACCGAAAGCACCGAAAAGGGCGAACGAGGCAAACGCCAAATTTGCCCCTTGATCGGCACTCAGCATTTCAAAGATAAATTGGATTATCATCGAGGTGAGATATATGAGTGATATGAAAAAACAAAGAGCAACGGTTTTGCAACGCGAGGGAAACATCTCGCCCGTGAGTACAGGCAATATCGGTATAAGACCGACCGAATAAATCGCATAATAGAGAGCCAGAATCAGGGCTGGCAAAAGGATCGAGGTCTCGTAATCCGTGCGACCGTTGTTCAGTCTCTCCTCGACGAGGGTGAACACTCCCAAAACGAGACAACTGACGCTTGCACCAATTCCCGAAATTACGAACAATAAACGCTTCCGATTGATTCTGTCGATCAAGCACAGCCAAACTAGCACTGACAAAACCTCACGAGCTATTATTACAAAACGCCCGTAATCCGGCAAAACGACGTACAAAAATGCGTTCAAATAATCGTTCATACCGTACGCACTGACCATCTGGGTTACGCACAAAACTACTATCACCAACAAGGCCCATCTGCGTTTTCGCGACATCATCACGGATGGAAAGGAGCTCAGCGGTTTCTCGGCCTCACAGTTGTCCTGCGACATGTCAAAGAACAGCTCTATAGTTCTGTACTCGGGTTCTATTTCCAGCACTGTGCTTGCACCACGCAGCATCTTCAACGAGACTTTTGCGTCCAAGGTCTGCAATAATATAATACTGCGGTTGTGTGAACCTTCTTTTCATATTGGCTCTCGAATCATGTCTATCAACTACATTGAGTGATAACTTCAGATCAATAAGTTAGATAATGTTTGTACAATATTTGTTTATCTGCTAAATAATTGATTGCGTTGAAATAAACGCTCAATGATACACTGTGTTATTTAATGAGAATATAGTGAAGAACTTGAAAACCTAACTTCCATATTTTTTGATAAAATCCAGTTATTTATTTGAATTTAATCTCGCCATTCGGATTATATCATGAATAACCGCAAAGCCCAACCTCCGTGATTTTTTACAAAAATCCAGTTACTGATTCAAATTTCAAGTCGTCATTACGAAACCGCCATTTCTAGATGACAAGGTCCAAGATTTTCTACACGAACACTGAACGTTAACAATTTTCCTAACAAAATGAATCAAGTTTCCAGACTTGGATAAAATAATATGATGTTTTTTTTTTATCATTGTCCTCTTGGACGAAAGAGAATTGCTTCACTAAACATCTAATTCCATCGCATTGAATAAAAAAAGGCAATTCAAATTCAATAACATATCGTAAGAGTCACATAAACCGTTTTTATTGAGGTCTGTTGTCATCAAATTAAACATTTAATTGATATAAGTATATCGTTTTATTCAATATCAAACGAAAGTCCATCGGCCCAAAATTCAAACAAACTTTTACTTAATCAAATAAACCATCTGCCTCCGTGTATAATGGCGCAGAGTGAGATAAAAAGAAACTTTTTTCCATTCGACTTGCACATGCCCGCGTTCGCTACTCCTCTTTAGTAAAGAAAAAAAAAACTCGTTATCGAGGTATAATTATAACACAGTAGGCAAAATACTCATGTATAGCTTTGTCTTACCTTTCCCTGCAAAAAGAGGCAGTACGGTGACTCGACCATCCACCAGTGTAACGAGGCAAGAAAGAACATTGTCAAACAAATCATGATGAACGATATTGTTCGAAGAAAACCCACAAAAATCAGGCAACCACCTGAGAGCACACCGACGTAGGCGCAAGTTGCGGCAAGTGCACCGATCGAGGCACGTGTATGTGGCAGCGAAATTTCACTGACATAAAGGACCGCCGTCACAACGAAAATTCCAGCCGCGAACCCACCGATCGATGAAACGAAAATAATTTCCTGAAAAGGCAACGGCATCGAATGAACGTTCGGACAAGACCTTGCAAGAAAGATTTTATTGCTCGGAGATTTGCTCATATTTCGTCACATCGACGAAAACGCAACCATATTATCGAGTATTCTGGTAATACTTCACGATTGGTCGGATTTAATACTGATATTGTACAATTATCGAATGAGGTCTCATTTCACCGAGCCAGAGTTATTGAAAAATACTCAAGCAATTCGCTTGCTCTTCGCGGATAATCAAAAAAAATTATCAAAACGAAGAAAGTATTACTGCAACGAAAACATCGGGTTTTTTTTTACATCGGTCTCTTTTGAATATTCCGTTATTGCTTTAAAAACTTATTTTTCGCGATGCTAAAACTATTTGATCTTCTATAAAAGGGAGCATTGTTTTCAATCGGCAAGTAAGCCTCGTCTAACTTACTTTTTCTAACAATGCTTACCAAACGTCCTTCTAAGCTGATAACAATAGCCCAGAATGCAACATTCAATGTACCCGCAATGGCAAACGATGTTCTACGACCGTAATTGTCGGCGATACAGGACGGCACCAAAGCACCAATACAATTGCCGCAGGTCATTATCAGTTGAACGCTCGTACTACTGTCCGCCAAAAGTTCGTTGCACCTTTTACCACAGTTTTTCAGAATCAAATCGGTTTTCAAAGATTCCGGCCATCCCAGTGTCAACCCGATGCATATCGATCCCAGGCACACTTGAAAACATTAATACAATTAAGGCAGTCAAATAGCGCCAGTCTTTGCATGGATGAATGTTTTCCAAAGAAAGATCGGAGAATTTTCCATGCGACGTGAACGAAATTTTTTGTTTAATATTAAAAATCCGGCTCTCGAGTTCCATGAGGTATAAAAAAGAAAAAAGAATCAATGTTAATTACGGGCTTCTCGAGATGACATCCCTTTTACTTTTAACCGAACCTTTAGTTTTCCCAGTCCCTGATTGACCCTCCAAAGTGTCATTTACATCCACTAAAACATTCCTGTACTGCATTGGCACAAGGGCACAGGTAAACAGTGGAAGATCTTTGCCAAAGCTGGCGGCTATATTTTACTGAGGTTCCCATCGAAAACTCAATTAAATTGCTTCCCGCTCAGTAGTCAGCGCGCAAGCCAGTGCGCGGTTGAGCGATCACCCATCCTAGTATTGGCCCGGGCCAACGCTGCTCGACACGAGAGATCACTGACGCCAACCACCGCCCGCACGTCCACAAATTTCGGTTGATGAAAATAAATACCTTAAGGCGAAATGAAATCAATTCCCAGCCAAGTGAAAAAACGAGAACTACACAGGGCGTTTTTGTTTATTCAACTCTGTAAAAACGCCTCGAGACACTTACGCGATCCTACAGAAAGATTGCATTTGTTACTTCTCATTCGGTTCCTGAACGTTTCGAAAATCATGGCACACGAAGATCGCAGAGACATGTTCACCTGTGCACAAAGAGTCGTCGTTCTTCGCCCGACGAGCGAACGCTAACGTTAAAGAATAGTAGAAAAAAAAATTATTGAACGTTGCGTCAAAAGTCAGCAGAATACTGGGATAATGCGTCGAAATTATACGTGATCTCATTGCAAGTATAGAAGCGAGTTGTTACTTTGCCACGGTTCTTATCGTGCGAACGGTTCGCCAATTATTGACAACAAAAAAAATGAGCAGTCCAAGTTTTACGGTTTGTCAAAGACGAGTGCGCTGCCCAGAAAAAGTCAATTGCGAGACACTGTTTAACTCTATGCTAGAAAAAAATAAAACTTACGTTCAATAATAGTGACATTTGTTTCGTGGAACAATATTTCAGGATCGTCAAAGGATTTCCACCTGTTTCGCCGTTTATCGGAGTATCACCGACTCTGTGCTATCTTCTTAAGGAAAAGAAACCGCTGTGTTGTCTCCAGTTGGCCCAGGTATAGTGTCACTGTAGTGATTTTTTTAAATTTAGCGGCCATTTTTTGCCGTAAAAACAATCATTCGGCGTTTTAAAAAAAGTAAAAATATAAACACGATGGGAGCATACATCTACTACTCGAACCTTCATTTGGGGTTTTCTCACTTTAAACGCTAAATGTTTATTTACTAAGGGCTTTTTTCATGAATAAACGCTAAATGTTTATTTTATAAGGGCTATTTTCATGAATTTTTTAAAAGTTTATTTCATTGATAATGATGTAAAAGTTGTTACACTTAATAAATACACTTTCAAAATACATAGAAACAAATTTTAATGTATTTATGTAATCCAAACAAACTTTGAACGCGTATTTCTCGAAACAACGTTTTTCCACGGCTTGTTGGTAAAATCTTCGAAACTACTGAATCGATCCTTATGAAATTTGAACCACATATTTTTTACAGCTACAGCTATAGCGCATATCAAGGATTTTTTTTAATTTTCGTATTTACTAATTTTTTTTACATGAACGGTGAAATAAAAACACTTTTTTTTGCTTTTTCGAAAAATGTCCGCCATTTTGTTATTTTTGCACATATCAAAAATCGTATGATATGCGCTATAGCCATTAACATACTAAATCTAAAACCGTTTGATTTTTTTGTTTCGGATGATCCATCTCCGAGATTTCATCAACAGCGCACACCTACAATTTTTTACGACTCTTTTTAACTACCATTTTTGTCTATAAATAGTGACGAAAATGAATGAATATTTTTTTTCTCAATGCATTCCGACAGTTTATTTATTAAGTGTAATAACTTTTATATTAATATCTATAATATAAACCTATTTAAAAAATCATGAAAATAGCCTTTTTTGCGTATAAAGTGAGAAGACCCCTTAAATGGACATTTTTAATTTTATTTTTAAAGACGGAACTCATATTAAAAACCCAAAGGATCGTTTAGCGGTATAAAATGTTTTAATTCAAGACCGAATTCAGGTGGTTCGTTTAATTACTTTCACAGGTCTGCGAGCACTGTAGTTACAGAAACGCGAAGGAGTATAATTGGCAAAACAAGACGATAATATTAGCTGCAGATTACGCGAGTAATGGAATTTACAATTTCATTATTCCTCTTCGAGCTCACTTCAGGTAAATGAATCGACAATATACGAGCCCACTTGAAATTGACGCTGTCTCAGAAGTTTACGGGAACTTCGACATTTCTTCCCCGCTCTTCACGAGTGTTCTTGCCTAAAACGAAAAATAAACCTTCACGCAGATCCAAAACATCGCTGAATCCAATAATCCTACTGCTCGAAAGACGCCCGGAGATTGCGTTTCTTGATGCTGTTTCGTATTTCCCTCTGGTATATTGGATGCTTGGGTCTATCGACTGCCTTGACGATCTTCTCCGCGCCGGCATAACACTCGCTGAGAACGTCGTCGTCGTCAACAAAGAGATAAGCAATTCCGCCGAGGAAGACACATTGGCCGACTGCAACACCATAGTTGCCGTTCAAACGATGTTCAAGTAAAATTCTCTCAATACACGTTACAAATACGACAATAATTTCACCTGACCTTTGATTTGGACATTTTTATCTGCTTTCCTTGTCAATGTATTGCCCATTGATCGTGGATCAATTGAGCAAAGTGACATATACACTCATATTAAAATCCTGCCTTGTCGCCCAGACTTTCTTAAGGTGATGTGAAAGAGGTTCTCGCTGCAAGGAGCGCACAGGCAATGCTGTGAACTAAGTGCATCTTTCACATCACCTTGAAATCAGATGGAACACGATCAGTCGGTAATACAAACTATGATAAACTATTTTTATAAGTTTTTGAGGTTTGTTGAGAGGGCCCAGTTCCGGTGTGCCCACTTATCGATTTCTACGTACAATAACACTTTTTGGCTCATGAAAAAGAAACGATGCCCCCTCAAAAATATTTGAGTAGAATCCAGCAGGAATAGGCATTCTCCTTAGCGTTAAAATGATATTTCTTTCAGACCAATTTTTTTTTAATGCGTACATTTAAAGAGAGAGCATTGTGAAACAATCATTCAAAGCAGCTGCAAGACATTCTGACAGAATCATAAATGAGATCGAAGGTAAATTAATGATACAATGAATCGAGCTCTGATTTTTCTAGGTTCTCAAGATATTTTGCGATAAATAACGAAATTAGTTTCCTTACTTATTTATATACACACCATATATATGCCGATGTACCGTTCTTTTTAAAATTTCGTCATCCAAGTTCTTGAATATTAATACTCGTGCGGGAACTGCGTTAGGGCTCCGGTCGAACGCCCATGAATTTTCCCTAACTCCATCAGGGCCCTTGCTTCGAAGTCTCATATTGACCCTTAAATGGCGGTTACACATTTTCAGCAAGGGTTTTTGAAGCATCCATAAATTGCTCTTAGTACTATAATAATGAATTATTAAACTAGGGTTATTTGAAAGATTTCTAGACTTCGAGAAATTGAACAAAGCAGTATAATAATAAATCAAGCATAGTATTTCCAAAGTTATCGAATCTTCATTCCATATTACTTTATTCGAATATCAAGAAATAGTCGATTAAATTTAATAAATGTTTTACTTTCGGACGTATGTCTACCCTTTCGACTTTGGAACATGTTATATCAAATTGAGCCAATTTTAGATATTTTGGACGTCCAACAATAAAGGAAAATAAATCGGGACACCCTAATGATAAAAGCTAAGTACTTAATATTGGAAGGAAGTCAAGCCTTTTTAAATTAGTCGATCCTCATCAGGACAGCCACGCGTAAGCCCTTGAACGCCTCGTATTCAATTGGGGCCGTCCTGACAAGTTGTCAGGACGGCCCCGCACGGTTATGATTGGCTAATACACCATGATTATTTAGTGTTCCGAAACGGAGACTTATTTTTATCGTGCAACCATCGTATAAGCGTTTGCGTGATGAGCAAGATGCGTTCCTTTGCAACAGCAACTCTAATTCTGTTCCCATTCGTATGTTTCTACATGTTGGAAATTTCGACAGATTCTTTCCCAGTATAAAGAGCATAACCGAGCTGTCGCAGTCGAGCAACATGAGATTCATGCAATTCCGGGCGCACGACAAGTACGCCCTCCATCTCAGCAAAATGGAAAAGGTACTCCTCAGTGCTACTACCGATGACAGCTACTCGGCCGAGCCTACGATGGGCTCCCCGGTAACACATAACTCACTCACTCTGACCTCTGATTCATGGTTAATTGATATCTGACTGACGAGTTTGTTGTGATTACGATTTTTTCTCTCACCACGATAATTATATCAATCCACCACCCGTAGTACTTGCGAGTTAAGCGTCGAGGCTGTACGTATATACAAAGTTTTATTCCTTTTTCGTTAGCTGTTCGTCTATACAATTTTGAGGATTATATTCGATGACGGAGCCGGATCAATTCAGTACGCAGATTCAAGATACGTAGCTTGGACGGATTTTCAAACGAAACAAAAAGTGATTTTCAAAAACTATGAGAATAATGATAACCTGTATGTCCAATTGATTCCCATTTTTCTCTCATGGTATAATTACGATTTTTTAAATTTTATCTACTTTCAATTGATTTATTATACCTTATTTTCTTCATTTATAACTGTTTCATTTTTATTATTGGTATAATCGCTACTATCCTCACTTTTGTGTTGTATTGTTTACATTATTATCCGTATTTGCACTGATATTATTATGATTACAGTTTTTGTCCATATTGCCTCAAGGTTTTATTAAGCTGTCAATGGACTAAATTAACGAATTAATCTCTCTCTCTCTCTCTATATATATGAAACATTCCACGCCATTCCACCTAGCCCGTGAACCCGACCATTTTAAGTTTCCTGATTTTTTAAAATAAAATTGTACCCCATGAAAGGAATATCCACACCAATTTTTAGATTTTTATCTCTCCTCTGTTAGTTAAAAATGTCGATTTCGGAAGTTTTAGAAACGTTTAAACGCTGATAACTCCTAAACTAATTGAGATATCGACAAATGTCAGCTGCTGAATTTAACGAAAAAAAAATGATTTTTTTATTCGAAATATTTTTTTTTTCGTTAACTTCCGCACAAATGAAAAATAAATCGTTTCAGGCCTGACGAAGCCGAATTGGAAATCGCAAAATCATTAATAGCATTATTGGAGATTAAAATGATAAAAACCTTTTTTAAAATATGATTGATTGAAAACAAAAGTAGAAGGAAAATTGGGCCCACAATGAGATTAGTCTTAAAAATCATAGAATGGGTCACTCTATTTTAGATTTTTTTTTCGAAAAAAATAAAAAAACGGCAATCATTAGAAAAAATAGTCTTCACTTTAGAAGCATGAAAAACGTTGACATTGATAATTGATAATTTTTTAACGAAAGTATGCTTCAAAATCATACACGGAGCATATAGTGACATTTCTCGATATCTCAATTAGTTCAGGAGTTATCAGCGTTTAAACGTTTCCAAAACTTCCGAAAGAGACATTTTTTGGAAAATTATAACTCCCAAAAGAGAAGAGATAAAAATCAAAAAATTGCTGTGGATATTCCTATCATGGGGTACAATTTTTTTTTTATCAGGAAAACTAAAAATAGTCGGGGTTACGGGCTAGGTGAAATCGCGTGGAATGTCCCATATGTATCTCTCTCTCTCTCTCTCACTCTCTCTCTCCCTCGTTTGTATGTCTTTTTTTATTCTCGTGATAACTCATCCAGGTTTTTTCACATCCGAGAAATATTTTTCAATGCTGATCCATAACTAAGTTATTTATAATGAATAACTGATTTATTCCCCTCTTCCTTCCCACTGCCTTTTTCAAACGAATATTCCTTCCATAAATCTCAAATAGGCCACGTGACTCGATTGATTACCAACCAATCCATCGCATTCCTGAACTCGATTGATTCGGGCTCGACTGGTCTTCTTTAAATAGATTTTTTAATAAAACTTTCGGATATCGCAGCAGAAATGAAGGTTGTAGTTTCTTGAGCGCTCGAATTGGCGATAATGAAGGAGTGCACGGAAAAAGAACTTGATGCAAGGGAAGTCACTAAACATGCGGCGATGACGTTACAGGATATATTGCCCTATTGCCACTATCTCGTCGAGTACATAGAATTTATCGAGTTAGCGAGAAGTGCCCGGCGGACTCGCTTTTTCGTTTTATCGGAAGAGCCCGCAGCAAAAGCCACTTACGTTAAGTGCATCGGACTCCCGTAAACCCTTACTCGGAGGAATTTCGCAGAGAAATATCCTTTGCGATCATTTAGTCGAGCATGTGTTTCTCATTTTGAGTCCCTGGGAAGCATTTCTAAAATGACAGCCTCGATTTTTCACTCGATCATAGAAGAAGCACCCCTTTGCATCGCTACATTTTCAAAATAAATCACCAACTTTTGTACCTCTTCGTTATTTACTTTAGTTACGGATATTTTAATAAAATTCGCATGAGCGTTTTCAAAAAATTTGAAATATTTTTCGATAGAATCTCGTAGTTCTAGAATCTCTCATATACATCGATCCATCAAGGCTGTGGCTTTACTGAAAATTTGCTCTTTTCCAGCGTCCAACGTAACCACCAATTATCAAAAGCAAAAATGTCCTCTTTTCTTTTGTCTTGAACAGCGAGAAAAAGAGAGAGGTTCCCACATATCGTATATGTTCCGTTTACCATTCGCCGCTGGCAGCGTTTTCAGCGCCTCGATGCTCGACACTTTGCTCTATCAAGCTTTCGTCAAGGATTACGTCATAACATTTGTCAGACTCCTGCTAGGTGTTGATCAAGCACCAGGATCTGGTTTTCTCACATCGGTAAGAAATTCTGTGGCAATAAAGTTTCATTTTATTTTTTTTCCTTCATTTTTATCGCTGAGGCCTTCGAACGTGTACGGCTTTATTTTCTCAAATGCACTAGAATTTTGATTAGTTGTCAAAATAACGATAAAATTCACGCATGCTCCGAAATATTTTATCCTCCCTGCCCTTGCGTTCTTTCGCGGCCGTTCCGCTTTTACCCCATACAGCATGTTCTATTTTCCATTCCTGAGAGATCCTCGGAACTGTTCTCCACGGCCAAACACTTCTAGTTTCAGTTGTCTTATTATGGCAAACTCAGTAAAACAACCTGTCGCTCCGTAGTCGTCTCGTTAAGGCGAGAGATACCTTTAGGAGAGGAAAAAATAGCTGATTTTGATGATTTTTTTTTAAAGGAAAGATTTCTTCAACATTTTTTAGACTTAGGGTATATTTTATTACGACTTTTGACTGTTACATATTTTTTTATAATCTTTAAAAACGGCGGAGGTATGGCACAGTCTCCTAAACGGGTTGCGACAGATGTTGTCATACGGAGAATATGAATCAAGAAAGCGTCAGTAATGTTAAAAATCGATTGAGCGGTACGCTTTGAAACAGAAAGATAAAATTTACTGAAAAAAATTGTTACATTTTGCAATAAAAAAATAATTTCTTATGAATTTTCCAAAAATAGTTAGGTTCATGTTTCAGACAATAAGGCTAGAAAGATTCATACCAAATTTCATCAGAATCGGTCGATTATTTTTTTAGCTCTGGGTCACGCCAGTTTTTTAAGTACAGTTTAGACGTCCGTGCCAAACCTCCACCATTATTGTAGATGAATGAAAAACAAAATACGATGTCACAGCCAAAAGTCGTAATAAAACATACCCTAAGTCTCATAAATAGGGAAGAATTCTGACCTTAAAAAAAATGAAAATCAGAAAAATTTTCGCCTCGCCTAAGGGTATCCCCCCCTTAAGCAATCACCCTTCTGGTTAACATCGACCGCGAGTCCATTACTCGATATATGCTAGTCAATACTATAACTCGATGAAAAAATTAGCGTGACTTTTCGACAAACAATTTGCGTTCGGTTCTCACATCTTGTCGAACATTATTTATCACCAGATGAGCATAACGAAAGAAGACATGTGGATCAGGACATACGGAAGACTTTATCAGAAACTGTGCTCCACGACGTACGAGATACCAATAGGAATTTACAGAACTCAGGACACCACCGTCACCGACACATCGAACGTGAGTTATTTTAATCACATTTATTCCGCAGAGCAGCTAATCGGGGAAAAAAGAGGAAAAAAGAATGTTATGAAAGCAAAAAGAAAATAACTGGCCATGGAAATGGCCCGATGGAACCCGAGAACGTTGAGTGGTGGCTGTGAGTAGCGCATGGCCGTGCTCTCTCGCTCTCTCTCCCCCTCACTGTCGCTTTTCCTCATTTGTTGCCCCTCCCCTTATCTCCTTCCTGTTTGATTTATCTGAGAACTTTCATACCACTCTAACAATTTGATGTCTCGATTTACCGTGTTCTCACCTGGGACGTCCAGTGCGAAGAGTATTCGACACCTGGAACTAAAATGTCTCGATGTTTTATCGGCGAAAACAATATGTCACGTAGCATTTCAAATTAACGATATGTTTACCCCGATAAGATAAACATGGTCATTCCATTTGAATTATTATAGCGCGAATTATTATTTTTTAACAATCAATACCAAAATGACTTAAAAACTATATTTTACGATATAAAAACGATATTCCATTGCCTCAAACTCTTGCACTCAAATTTTGTCAAATTTTAGGAGTAGACTTTCATTTTATGAACACTTGATAAGCGAGAATAACTGAAATTACTATTTTTGTGACTGACAATTCCATTCGAGTTTGAGGAGAATACAAATTCATTTTTAAATGATTTAGCCCCATTCGAAATGAAGACCTACCATTCCAAAGATGTTCACTTCCAACCCGCACGTATTCTCATGTGACTGTGCAAATACACGCGAATCAGATAGTTTTACGTCCACAATTTTTTTTTTCTAGTACATGAAATCACGTTTCATGGTTCGAGCATTAGCCAATAGATTTCAAAGTTACTCTTAATCACAGAGATTTCGTAATGTGTGATGAGAATATGTGATATTCATTCAATTCCAAACTTTAGATCGTAACCCCGAGCCTACGTCGATGTTCTCCTAGCGGCAAACATTTTTTTCTTTCGACCATTTCTGTCATAGTCATATATATATTTTTCATAGTGTCCCTAAAACATATATACATAGTGTCCCACAAATAAATGTATATAACGCATATGTTCATAGGATTTAATTGATGTGTCTCATAGTGGATCACACGTTAGTTTACTGCATCTTGATAATGTAGTCGTTCAACTAGATCAACCCGCGTGTTCATATAGGACGAACCGAGAATCAAATGACGGCGTATGCGCTCGTGGGTCATCCATTTACATACTTACATATTCGTACTGCCGTGGACTGATTTTAGCAAGGGAACGTCCCGAGATAAAAACTAAACGAATTGAATTTCTGGTTGTAAATATGAATTGGCAATTGAATATGAAAAATACAAACGAATTGTAGATGTGTTTAAAAATGTGATGTGTCATTGATGATCTGCATTGGAAATTGATAATCAACTTGTTTATTTGGAATCCCACAAGTCTCACCTGTGTGGCATGTCGATGCTCCACTTTGAATGAAATAAAAATATAATGAAAAGAAATCCACCGTTTAGCAAAAAGAAAAAAGAACTGGACAAATCTAGCCACGTGTAGTTTCTTCTGTCAACATGGCACAAAAATCCTGAGACGTTTTTGTTCTCAAGTCATTCGCAAAAACACTATAGACGTTTAATTTTCGAGAATTAGTAAAAGATCATCCGTATCGAAGATCGTAGCATTTGCGAGACGAGACGAGAGAACGCGTTTGCTCGAAAGAACGAACAAAAAGATGCCAGGAGGATGACGGCGAGCAGCCTCGTAGTAAGGGTAGTCTTGCTTGTCCTTTTTCGGCAGGGTGACTCCGACGCCGAGAGCGATACGGGCGTTGGGGTGACTTACAAGGTGCGTCGTTCCGCGGCAGCTTCGTGTCTCGCGAATTGCGCAACACGCGACAAGGGCGCATCCGCTGTAAGTAAAGTAATCGCAAAAGCATGAAAAAAAAATCATTTGTAAATACGTAGCAAACGTTCATCCGTTCCTTAGTCGATGTATGTCTACTGTGAACATGTGTTTTCCTCTCGCTAAGCTGACATTCACGTGTAGCCACAAATGTTCCTGCGTTCCATGGTGCTTGCAGACTAAACCGAAACACAAGGTGGCCCACTTTGATTTTAAGTTCGGACTCTCCGAATCCAATAGATCGAGGCGGACAGTATAATCCAAGGATAGAAAACATTCAGTGAGCCAAGATATCAGAAGAGATTCGGCGGGTTGTTCTAAAAAATTAAATTTGCACTTTGGCGCAACGGAGCTGACACGACGAAAAGCATAGCACGTCTCCTAGTTGCTTGATTAAAAGTTCAAACACGCCTGCATAAGTACAATCGAGTGAGCGTCGCTTGGGTTACGCCTCGATCGCTTACGTGCCACTTAGGAAGCGACGTTTCTTTCGCTGCCTGTTACGATCGGATAAGAGGAAATTCCGGCACGGAGAAATCCGCTACAGCCGTGATAGCGGTGATGACGGTTAGAATTGATAGTAGGATGTGTAAGCTGGCTGCGAGTGATCGAAAGGATCGATTTCGCGACGAACTTTGTTGAGCGCTCGCCTAACGGGAGAATCTTTTTCTTTTGTATTGTTGTTTACATGTGGGGACGCGTGCAGTACTCGGTGAGCCTGGCGGACGAAGCCCGCGACAACCACGCCCAGCAGATCGAACGGGCCGAGATCGCGAATCTCGTGAGATCGCGGATGGAATCGTTGAATTTGCCGATCGCCGATTACGACGACGTATCTGAGAAGCGCAACAGCCTCAGCTACGTCATCATAAATCCTAGCTGCGACCTGAAGCTCGAGGAGGGCGACGTAGTGTATCTGGTACGTCCGAGTCCGTTCTCGGCACAGAAGACCTTCGAGCGTCACAATTCACGACGTAAGAGCAACATAAGCTTTTGCTCGGCTCAATTGGTCGCCCAGATGAGCGCCGCGGTAGCTTCGGCTGGTATAACGACGGGTGGAGGAAGTCGTCGGGGCTCGGGTATCGGTTTGGCTAGGGCACCACCTCTCGGTAGCACGAAGTCGAACTCGCTCTCCCTGCCGGACAGTCCCACCGTAGCCGGCAGCCTGCGCGGCCGTTCGAATTCGTTGCGGGTCGTCGATGACATATTGCTGAGACGAAGCAACTCGCTCCGTCAGGGATTCACCACGAGGAGGAAGAGCAGCCTTGAGGACATTGGCCTCGGTGCACTCTCCCATCCGTCCAATCACAATCCTATCAAGATTGCGTTGAACGGCTCGATCGGCCTCGAGGTGACTCCACCGGAAGAGGGTACTCCGGGCGGTGGTGCGAGTAACACGGGAATCCTCGACGTTGGACTACCCTCGATGCCGTCCCTCGGCGCTATAGGCCTCGGGCCTAGCTTAGGCGCCGGTCTCGGCGGCTCCCTTGGCGGACTTTACGATCCACCACCCATCGTACAGGCCAACAAGGCCTGTACTGGCTTGCAGTCACAACAGAGTCAGTTGGGACAAAACCTTGGACAACAGGATCCCCAACATATACAGGGAACGATAGTATGATACAACCTTATGTGGGGACGCCGGCTCTCCAGTGCAGTTCGAAACAAGTGGCTCTAGCGTTCCCACATAGACTCCCGCGCGAGATTAGATTTTAGAGATCGCGCAGATCGCAACACGGCTTGCAACAGATTTCACGAGGGCTATCGATCTTAGGGCTTCACGGGCCGTTCGTACGCTAGATCGTGTATGTGACGAGGATACGTCGATCCGGATAGTTTTTCGCAATATCTTACATACCGCTCTGGAAACTCGTAGGGTTGACAGTGACTCGGATAATGAGGCAAAATTGCAGTTTTCACCTTCTGCCACCCGAAGCACTGCTACGTAGAAGTTAGCCAATCAAACGCAAGTCCAAACAGATGTGCAGTGGAGCAGATTTTTCGAAATTTCCCGTATACCTATATCTACAAGATTTCTACGTGACAGCGCTTGCAGTGGATAGATGAGAAACGATGTTTCGCCTCACTAACGGTGACAGTTTCCACCATGCAAAAACGACAGGGTTTCCAGACCTGTATGTAAGATCGTGGTTTTTCGCGATGCTTTTCACACCTCGCCTGCAATCTTCGACGCAGGATCAAATCCCTGTGAGAATTTGACCGCGTGGCGGACCACGAAGCAGCTTGGGAAGAGCAACGTTTCATCTTTGCTAATCATCATTGTCATTCGTTGACAATCGTCAAATTATATCGAACCACCGATATGACTTGAGGAAATTATACTCCAATCGAGTTGTCGTAGCTGTCGCGAACCGTCGACCACGAACCCTTTCGGTTGCGTTGAATAATCGACTGGTCCGAGGGATCAGGGACCGGGCGCGTATTACCTATGGTAACCACGGATTCGTATTTGCTACATCGTTTGACATGATAAAACCGGTAATCCCTTCATTACCGATGGTCAATAAAAATGCGAATGGTTGAAATTGATCAGGATGAAAACGAAACGCGTTAGCGCGACGGTCGGTCAACGGGGACGCGATCGTATGTATAATGTCGATGCTCAAGTTGAAGAAACTTTCGGTAATGTCAGAATCTACCGATCGAGCATTGTCGATCAACCATTCGATTGAATAATAATTTTTGCCGAGCAACATTATGACCCGTCAACGGAAAGCAACGGAGGAAACTGGTTTCGGTTGAACGATATGCAGCCGGAGTGCTGCGCTGGTAGTTGCGGAAAGCGTTTTATCGACAGTCGGTAAAAATTTTCGGGGTCAAATTTCACGGGAACAGGCAGATAGTCCAAAGTAAACTCGATGTTACGATATTCGCGGACACGATCACGGATCGTTGGTCGATAGCAATTCACCAGTTGTATACAATGAAGAGTTTATTATATGTAATTGTTAGGTCCTGTAAGAAAATAATCGATCCACGAGTTCGAACGGTTCGACCGGCTCGGAGGTCACTCAGCCGGATGATGGGAGGTCCGGGAGGTGGTGCTTGTAACACCCCGCGTCCTGAACGACGAGGATGTCACCCTTGGCCGGCGAAGTGTTTTTTTTTCCAAGTTGTTTTTTTAACACTCTAAGGCACGCTTAACCGATCGAAGGGACCCGCCATACCACGAGGAAAAACCACAACAAAATTTGACATAACTGTACAAAGATATAGAAATTATGCCCGTAGTCCCAGGTACGCAGAGTCACACGTGTTGCATGAGGAGCGTTAGTAATTTCATACTTAGATGAAGTGAGAGGGAATTTGACGAAACGAAAAAAAAACACATCAAAAACAGGAAAATATTCTCGCGGAAACGAGAATAGGGAATACTTAACCATTACCCTGGCAGTTTACATAACCACTGGATAACGGTTAGATTTTTCGGATGGTTGGAATTGGACAAAATTCTGCCGACTTTCTAACCGTGTTTCTGACCACTACCCGTGATTTGCTTAAGTTAGAAAGATGGTTAGAAAATTGGTTTGAAATTCGAATTACAACTTCGCCGAAAAGCAACAACTTGTAACCGAATTTGTAACCGTATTTATAACCACTATCTGTGATGTGCTCAAGTTAGAAAGATGGTTAGAAATATGGTTGGAAATTTGAAATATAACCCTGCCGAAAAGCAACCACTCGTAACCAAAATTATAACCGTATTTATAACCACTATTCGTGATACGCGTAAGTTAGAAAGCGAATAGTGGTTATAAATACGGTTACAAATTTGGTCACGAGTGGTTGCTTTTCGGCAAGGTTGTATCTTAAATTTCCAACTATATTTTTGAACCATCTTTCTGACTTGAGCAGATCACGGATAGTGGTTATAAATTTGGTTACAAGTGGTTGCTTTTCGGCAGGGTTGTAATTCGAATTTCAAACCAACTTTCTAACCATTTTTCTAACTTGAGCAAATCACGGGGAGTGGTCAAAAACACGGTTAG
Source organism: Ophion ellenae (assembly GCA_963210295.1). Classification (NCBI taxonomy): domain Eukaryota; kingdom Metazoa; phylum Arthropoda; class Insecta; order Hymenoptera; family Ichneumonidae; genus Ophion; species Ophion ellenae. The sequence continues at coordinate 8,524,691 of OY723390.1, read as the reverse complement.
AAAGTCGGCCGAATTTTGTCCAAATACAACGGTTAGTTTTTCGGTTATAAAACCGGTATGAATGAACGGTTAGGCCACGGTCTTACATACAGGTCTGGAAACGACCGTGGTGGGGGTAGGCACTGTTAACGAACCCACGTTTGTTTCCAATTTTCGCCACTACGAGGCATTGCTATCGGCGTGTCCGTGTGTGACAAGGACAGAACAGCTTCCGTCCGTCTCTCTCACTCTTCTCGATGATCCGAAATGCACATTACCTTTTTTGTGGGGGGCGAAGGGGGAATAGAGGTAGATGCGAAATAATTGTGGAATAAGGACGGGGGATTGTGGAAGAGAATAGAAGTGAGGCTTGTAAAAAGGGGAAGATCCTGTATGGCTGGAAGAAGGCCAATATAAAAATTTAAAAAAATATAATAAAAATACGCAACACATGGAATGTTGAATATACAAATACCTTTATTGGTTCGTCAGTTTAGAAAGCCCTGAAACAACGGTCCACATTCGCCGGCTTTATGAATATTTTTCAAACTACAAATGCTGGTTGACGCGAACAGAGGTTATCGAGAACGTTGTAATAAAAAATGGAGTAATAAATGGCACGGGGTACGGTCTAAGACAAGACAAGGGGCGAAGGGAGAGATCACATAAGACCGTGGGTGGGAGGTACTCGCCGATAGTAGCGACGGCGGTGGCGGCGAGCGGAATGAAAAGTGAAGCTCGTAACGCTGCCTCACGACTCCATTGAAATCTGAATTCGTTTCCAGACCTGTATGTAAGACCGTGGGTTAGGCAAACTGCCAGGGTACGTTCGCATATCAAGAAAGGCCATAATCCGTCCAGCTCGTTGACAGCTGTTAATGTACGCGGACACACCTCGTGTTCAGGTGAGCGGGACGGACAATTACAAGAACAGATGGCATTTGAAGAAAACAAAAACAACGGGAGAACAAAAAATGTATAAATTAAGTGTCATCGACGTTTGCAATTGGATCGAAAAACCGCTCGAGGATCGTATGGCCGATTCAATTAAAATTCGTACTAGATAAGTACTGGGCAAAACAATAAAGTAACGGAAAATGGGAACACGCGCGTTTCATATGAAGAATGTGCCGAAAATGGACATGAATCACCGAGTGTATGAACATGAGAGAGAGAGAGAGAGGCGGGGGGGGGGCGGGAGGGAGGAAGAGCGTAATAAATGTTAAACGGCCTCGAGTGAAGGCTTAGGACAATTTATTAATATTAGATAGTTGTACGACGATTGTGTAATCGACCGATCAAACATTTACGATTCCCGGTAAAACATTAGTTATTTCTGCTGGAATACGCAATCAAAATAACACTTTTCCATCAGATAATGCTTCTTTTCTTTTTGTGGCACAAAAAACAATCGAATCGAAGAAACGATTTTTTTACGTTGACAATCCATTCAATTTTGAAGACCTGATCTTTTTATTCGCCTCGATCCGTATCAACGATCGAGCCCGAGACGATTTGTTAATCAAAGTGAGTCCGATTTGAGCCAAATTCGATATGTTCGAGCGACCAATTTACACACTATTGACACCTTTTTGTCCGCCTCGTAATCTCATTATAATAATCGAATAAACGTTTTTTCATCGTTTATCCTTTATAACATACTCGAGGATAAAAGTTGCAATTATTTAAAATTATTCCAGTCTACTGTAACATTAAGCGTCAATCTTTAAGTTTCTTTCTCCCTCATAATGAAAGTGTTGCCAATTGCATTTCTCGAGAACGTGCCCCTAGAAGAAGAAAAAAAATACTCCTGCAGTTTTTGTACATACGTTAATTGAGCACGATTCAATGATAAAGCCGCGCTCAATTAATTTTCTCTTCGTTCGAACGCGCACCACACTGATTCTTTATTCGCTATGTTTGAGAGAGAGATTTGAAGGGGAAAAAACGAAAGGCACATGTCTCTATTTTCTTAGCACGAACTTTGAACTTCGACAGTTTACTTTAAAATTACGTTTACCGATGAAAACAAGAGGTAAATAAAAAAGAAACTATATTTGATCCTTAGTACGGTAAAGGACGACTCGATATTACCCCCTCCAAGTTACCGTCAATAATAATGCATATGCAAAGCGACACCGAGGTCCAAAAAACATTTCTCGTTGTGCGATCGAGAAATTCCATTTTGGTTTGCCTTCGTCAGCGAAAACGGGCAGTTTTCATACAAACAAAACGAGAGGAAAAACCGGAGTTTCTCAAGAGAGAAAAAAAAGTACCGCCTTAAAATACATTCGAAACTATTGGAAGCAGACGATCGCGCATGAACGGTTGAGAATCAGACGGCTAAATTGAATTTTCAAATTAAGTGCGATGAGTCCGAGGCTGGTACATGGCTGCGGTGCTTCGAGACCGATTTCTATCGCGTGCGAAACTCAGATAGGTGAAGCTTCGGTCGTGCACTGGCTTGCATATCTCTCTCATGGAAAAAAGTGTGCGTAAAAATATATATCCAACGTTGCGGTGATTTGGAAAATCTTTGTCGATTATTTTTAAAAAGCGTCTCATATATTTTAGATACATTTAATGTATTCTGTTATTATCGTTATAATAACAGCCAACAATTAGGTCTCAAGACTGCGGAAACTATCTAATAAAAATAATAACGATAACAGTCATAAAATATATTTCACATAAATGTCTGCTGGAAAAGACGATTTTTATTTTCAAAATATACTAAAAACGATATTTTATTAATATTAAATGGTTGTATTTTTTTTCCATGAGATCGATTTGATCAGATACGGTCATTCGACCGAGGACTCGATGAGCCTAGTCTCATCATCAATAGCTCGTACAATGAACCTGGAGAATGATTGACTCAACAAGTTTTTCTTTGCTCAGGTGAAGACGTGAAAACATAAACGAATTAAATTATTGGCTGCGAAATTAACGAAAGAAAAGTTCGGAAGGAAAATAAAAATGGGTACCCTCAAAACCAGAGAAGGAAATGCAAAAAATACATATACATACAAATGAATATATGTGTGTGTGTGTGTGTGTGTGTATATATATACATACACACACACACACATATACACATACATATATGAGATATTAAAAGAGGGGAAAAAATATCTAACGGAGGGAATACCGAGTTATATTCAAAGTCTATAGTGACTTACACATTAATTACTAAGGCATTCCTTGACCACGAGAAAATAAAAGATTAAGAAAAAATTATAAACGGCTGTACGTAACGTTATACAATGAAGATATTTGAAAATGGAAAGAGGAAAAAACTACGAAATGAAAAAAATGTACCTATCGTATGACGTGTTCGTGGCTCACAGTACAGTGAGCACATGGCACAAATTTATTATAAATAAATTAATATAGCGCCAAAGCGCGTTAATGCATTTTATTCTCCTACCCTCGTTGATCCGCTAATTCGTTGTACCAATTGCATAATTTATTGGCATTCTACACATTATTGTTAGAATTTTTATCTGGGTCAGTGAAAGAAAACAGGTTCTACGCTACTTTAATATGTTCCATTCGTTCCCGCTCATTTAATATACATGAATATGCATTGGAATGTTTATTCTATATGCACGTATATGCGATATATACATTTTTGTATACGCGTACGCGAATAAAGTGTAAATTATGTAGGTGCATATATTTATATACACACACGAGTATGTATAAATACAGTATATTCATTTTTAGATACATTATTAACATGTTTTGTTAACCGCACGCCATTTCGCGGATCATGAAATGCTCTTCAATGGTTTTAATACATTCTCGGTAAATTGACCGACTATGTTTCCGCGTGGATAGTAACACGCCACGACAACGCAAGCTCCGTCTTTCTTCGCCATCGCTATTCCCATCTCGCTCGTGTTTTTCCATACTATCTGCGTAAAGTGACCTGAAATTTGTAAGAACAATTTTTTTTCATTATTCGCTCCTGAAAGCGAGTCCATAGACAACTGTGAGAATAAATAAATAAATTAAAACGAGCGAGTAAAAAGACCATTGTATCAACTTACAAGTATTGAGAACTTTTGGCTCGCTGCCGAATTTGTGATCCTTTTTTTCGGCATACCACTTCGAGACGACTTCACGCGCGGACGCAATGAGATTTGGATCGGAGCATTGCATCGAGTAAATATTTTCGCCGTAAGGCGACGCCGATTGGGGCACAAGTTTGTTCGTGTTCAGAAGCGTGAATGCCCAAGCCTGCAAAAAATAGAACGAAAACGTCACCCCCAAATGAACAAGGATAACAAGTTAAGGGGGCCTTCAGATGAGGAAAACATTTGCCGATTTTCATCTTTTTTTTTACAAGCAAAGGTTTCTTCACCATTTTTTAGACTCATAGTAGGTTTTATTGCTACCTTTGGCCGCTACATGGTATTCTTTTATTTTGATTAATCTTTAAAAATGGCGGAGATATGGCACGGTCTTCTAAACTGCATTTTCAAAACCGGTGTGACGTATAGCTGAAAACCGAATCGACCGATTCGGAGATGAAATTTGATATAAATCTTTTTAACCCTATTGTATAAAATATGAACCTAAATGTTTTTGAAAATTAAATACAAGTATTTTCTTATTGCAAAATGCAGCCATTTTTTCGGAAAATTCAATCATGTTGTTTGAAAGCGTACCAATTTATCGCATCACAACATTTCCTCACTTTTTCTTGGTTCATATTCTGCGTACGAGTATTAACCCTTAACAGTCATCGGGGGTTGAATCAACCCCAGTCGTTTTTCGACCTGCGATGCCTTCCAGAAATTTTAAGATTTTCGACATTTTTTTTTATATTAAAAATTACACGACTTGAAAATAATCGGCATGGTCTTACACACAAGGGTTGAAAATGCATTGTAGTATTTTTTCTTCCAATTTTTAAATTATTTATCACTCTCCAAAGTGAGTAGGGTCGATTAGACGCCCAATGACTATTACGTCACAATCTGGAGGTGTGACTGACAAGGGTTAATGGAAGAAAAATCTTCGTTGATTTTGTCCAGATTAACCCAGCTGACGCTACGTGTCACGCCGTCCGACAACATCCACTGCAACCCGTTGAGAAGACCGTACGATACCGCGTCCATTTTTTAAAGATCAATCAAAAAAATACCATGTAACACCTAGTGCAGTAATAAAACATACCCTAAGTCTCAAAAGTGGTGAAGAAATATGTCCTTTAAACAAAAGTCATGAAAATCAGCAATTTTTTCCGCGCCCAAAGTTATTCCTCTCTCAATATACGTCAACGAGCTGAAGGCGTAACAATCGTTTACCCCTGCTCAATTGGGAGGTCTCATCACTTTAGACGTTAAAAAAGCGTCGTGAATTTTCATGAATTTTTTTGATCGGTTTATATTATGGATATTGATATAAAAGTTCTTACACTCAATAAATACACTTTTCAAATACATTGAAACATTTTTTCAAATGTATTCATGTAACCCAATCAAACTAAAAACGCGTTTTTCTCGAAGGAACGTTTTTCGACGGCTTGTTGACAAAATCGTCGAAACTACTGAACCGATCCTATTGACATTTTAACCACATATTCATTACAATTATAGCTATAGCGCATATCAATGATTTTTTTAAATATTAATATTCACCATTTGTTTGCCAAAAACGGTGAAAAAAAACACTTTTTTTTTGTTTTCTCAAAAAATGTCCGCCACTTTGTTATTTTTGCGTATATCAAAAATCGTATGATATGCGCTATAGCCATTAATATACTGAATCTAAAATCGTTTGATTTTTTTGTTTCGGAGGATCCATCTCCGAGATTTAATCAACAGTGCAGACCTACAATTTTTTAGGACATTTCTTTAACTACTTTCTTCGTCTACAAATAGTGACATAAGTAAATACATTTTTTAAACAATATATCTCGAAAGTGTATTGATTAAGTGTAGCAACTTTTATATCAATATCTATAATATAAACCTATTTTAAAAATTCATGAAAATAGCCTTTTTAGCGTCTAAAGTGAGAAGATCCCTTAACGACGTATGCGAATAGTTTCGGCACAGTATTTCCGTCATTCTGGCCGCGTATTTGACGATTGGATAAAGGTAGTAGGTGCGCAGTAGCTAGCTAAAAGAGAGTTTCGATACGAACAATTTTAAATGACTATTTCAATGTTAAAAAAATCATAATGCAAATCATGATTTTATACGTGGATAGAATAACCTGATTCTATGCTTTACATTGCACGAAATGTTGAGCCCGTACAATTTTAACATCATAAGTGTGAAATATGTTATTTAACATCATAATCTCGCGAATGTTTTATACTCCCATAAATTTTGCGGATTTCACTACGCTCTTCGGTTGTCGTTTTCACATTAACGACTAAACATGGCGAATAAATCAGCGGTTGAGTATTCATAGCCTTGCCATCTTTATTGAGATTGAGTTCTATTCTTGCAAACTAATCGCTGCATTTTTATTGAAAATTTGGTGACCGCCATTTCGTCCAGCATGATTTAGGTTGTCAAAATCCGAGGTATTCCTTTCACGAACCCGAATATTCAACGATTAACTGATTTTCATCTATAATCAATACAACTCAGTATACTGGTGAAATTACACGCCAAATTACCGAACTTCTAACCGAAAAATTACGAATCTAAAAATCGTCTCATTTATACGACACTTTATGAATGTGACACGCTGGTCACATTTCCATCTGATTATTGATAGACTAAATAACTCTAGATGGCTGGTATGAACTGCTCACGCATGTAAAAAAATCTAAAGATTCCGTAACGACAATAAAAACAGGGGGTAAACGAATGTTTAAAGAAGATATATTAATAAACCTCAGAAAAATGGGACTAGCAGAAGAATTTTCGTAGCCGCGACTTTTACAGAGGATATGTAAAAATGTCCAAATCTACTAAATTTGGGCGAAATAGTTCATTCCAGTTTATCGTTAGGTATGGTAATTGATGGGGACTTATTTTTATTAAGCGCCACTGTAATTTAACCAATGATTCAGAAGGGCCCTCCACCCCACGAAATACGGCCCTCCGCGAAAGGAATACCTTAAACACGGTACGCTTATTGTTTCTTCATTCGTTCAATTGCAAAATAGGAAGAAAACTAACTGAAGGAACGGGTATTTTGGGGTAATTTATTTAGCTTGAATAGCCGGTAACCTTGCTTGAGTTTCTCAACACATATGGCCTGCAGTACCGGATTTATACTCTTCTTAAGTATAGGCCACTTGACCCTGTACCGCCCCTTCGATCTTAATCACTTGTATTAACCTAGGCCTTTTTTGATGCCTCTAAAATCTACCGCCCCCTAAAGTCTGCCGCCCCTAGGCAGCTCCCTATACGGCCTATTGGCAAATCCAGGACTGATGGCTTGTTCGCATTATCCGTAAGAGAAGTAAAACCAAATTCGTATTACCTGAAGGGGTCAGGCTACTGTGAAAATGACTCAAATTGAAGACGAAGGTCCAGCAATGGTTCAGGAATCGCAGATTGAAGGGAATTTAAGAGAAATCGCAGATTGAAGGGAATTGAAGGGAAATCGCAGATTGAAGGTATTGAAGGGGGAAAAAAGGGAAAGGGATTACAATGATAGAACTGCCAGTAAAACATGAAACGGGTTTTTTTTCGAAACTATGTTTTTCAAAAAGGTGTACACGATTTCTCGACATCTATATGATGGACGGATTGACTTGAAATTTGGTACACTTAGCGAGTGTTATAGTAGTTTAGTCTTGACCGACGTTTTTCTTCGTGATGTTTAAGAAAAATTAGTTATTAACAATGATGAAATCATGTTGCTCGAAAAAAAAAATTCAAAATGTTTTATCGATCATTGAAATAGGTAAGATAAAAAATCTCGGTCAAATCTTAGCCAATAATATCTATATTCTTTAAAAACTGGTTTTTTTTTTTGTTTCAGATCAACAGGGTGGCCAAAATTAAGTACACCATTTAGCCCCTCGCGTTCAAAGGTCCATTGCGATATTATTTATAACTTCTTTAATTGTTATGTGCTATTATCTTATGAAATTTGGTACGCAACTTTGTTATTGTACATACAGACAAATGTGCAAACGATTTTTCAATCATCTTACTCATTTCTGCAAAACTAATTTTTGTTTTAAATACCCCTGACTTTCGGGTTGTTACAGTAGCCTAACCCTTTGAGTGACGAACGAGTAGCTCACGTTACCGGGAGCAACAACGATAACAAGGTGGCTGACGTACCAACCACTCGCATGTCATGAAACGCCACATTGATTTTACATAGCCACGATGCTTATGACGGGCCTTATTTTGTCCCAAACAGTTTGAGACGAGTAAACGCCCCGTTCTTTAAAATGCGAATCGACAATACTACGAAGAAAAACCTGTCTATTTAGCAAGAGCAGAGGGACCGAATGTTTTATTTCTTTAACCCTTTCACACCGAACGGGGCATATGCTGCCCCAGTTTGGAAAAAAACTGAAATTACGGCTAGGACGACATATGTCCCAGTTACTGAAAAACGTATGCGCATTTCAGGGATGAGGAATTCGCAACCTTACTGAGCAAGTTTCAGACAGGAAAGTGATTTCATCGTAATCATCACTTGGAGGAGAAATAACTGTTCCCGGTAATGAGGCGCACTAAACTGATATTTTCGTCGTATTGAAAGGGTCAAATGTATGTATTGCGTTGGGCTCAATCAGTGCTTGGAGAGGAATACAAGGAATTCCAGTACGCTACCCCTCACGACCGCACGAATTCGCCGCGGTGGAACTATTTTTAGCTTGAACCCTCAGCTACATTTTTGCCTACAGCGCCAAACTCGTATCTCTCTATTTTCGGTCAACAGTTTTCTCAAAATTTCATTTTTTATTTTCAACCCTCGAGAGGGGTCGGAAATAGCAAAATTCAAGAGTGGTCCATAGAAACGAAAATATAGAGAAAATTATTCTCTACATTTCGTACATTTGAATCATCCCCGAAAAATCGATGGTTTTTTAGTTATTCAATAAACAATTTTTTTTTAATACTTCCCCAATTTTTTTTGGGGCGAAGATATTATTGGAGAGGGATGATCAAATACTCGATCGACGCGTCTTTCCAAGGGCTACAACGTTCCCATTTAAACCGAAATTGTATGAGTGTTTCCTAAAGAGTTATCGAATTAAAAATGATTTTTCAGTCTTTCGCCCCACTTTTTTACCCTCAAAATGAACTTCCACGACTTCGGCGCTGTGGACGAAAATAAAGTCCGGATTTTTCGAAAAATTTTGTCTCCTGGCGCCCACCTCGTGGGGCTTGTAGTTTGGCATTATTCCTATTATCCCCCAATCCCCCATCCCCCATCCCCCCAAAAAAACCCACACCCCGATTTTTAGGCCAACTCGGATTTAGCACTCGCGGCACCAACAAAAACACCTGTATCAAAAAACTAGCCTTCTATTTTTTCCGATTCCAATATACAGCACGACAGTACTAATATCACTTTTTGTATAAAAATTATGGTCGGAAAAACGAACTTAAAAAAAAACTCATCGCTATCTTTCAATTTCCCCCCATGCATCTTGAGAATATAAGATACCTTAGCAGCCGCTGTCAACTCGGGACTCAGCCTCAAATCGGGAACCCTGTGACGTCTTCTGTACTCGTTGTGGACACTCAGAGCTTCCTGCTGCCAGGTTGCCTCATCGAGCGGCGAATGTACTTGTCTGCCGGCACTTACGGCCGTTCTTTTGCTCGGTGAACCACCACCGGGCAATAATACGTTCTCGGTGAAACTACCGAGGAAATTTCCAGCCGGATTGTAATTGCACACGACGTAAACCTCGCCGTTACGATTCCGCGCCATTCCGACGCCGAGTTCCGTACTGTCGCGCCATACGACTTGCGTGAAGTGGCCGGTCTTCAGGGTCGTTGGCTCTTTGGCGTACTGATGCTGCACTTCCTCTGCGTACCTTTATACATTGCGAATTTCGACGAAAATCAAAGATACGTTCGAAGTAACTAAATGGCTACATCTCGAGCATTTTTAAGATAATGGTTTTTTTAGTATCGGTGACAAGTCGCGATACTCTTAAACGTTCAAAAAATATTCTCAAACTCCAACAAGGGAGGAAATTGTGAGGGCGAACGTTGTCTCGTGACTAGCCGGGGGCTGCATGGTTCAAAGGGGGAACCTGAAGTGCAGTGAAATTTCTTTTTCTTTCTTTCAAAGGCTATTTTTATGATATTTTTTATAGGTTTATATTATAGATATTGGTATAAAAGTTGTTACACTTAATAAATACACTTTCGAAATACATTAAAATTTCTTTAATGTATTTATGTTACCCAATCAAACTTGAAACGCGTTTTTCTCGAAACAACGTTTTTCGACGGCTTGTTGATAAAATCTTCAAAACTCCTGAGCCGCTCCTTATGAAATTTTAACCACATATTTTTTACAATTATAGCTATAGCGCATATCAAGGTTTTTTCTAAATTTAAATATTTACTATTTTTTTAGCCAAAAACGGTGAAAAAACCCGTTTTTTGTTTGTTTTTTTTTTTTGAAAAATGTCCGCCATTTTGTTATTTTGGCATATATCAAAAATTGTGTGATATGCGCTATAGCCATTAACATACTGGATCTAAAACCGTTTGATTTTTTTGTTTCGGATAATCCATTTCCAAGATTTCATCAACAGCGCTGACCTACATTTTTTAGGACATTTTTTAATCTACCATTTTTGTCTATAAATACTGTCTCAAATAAATAAATAGAACATTTATTTATGCATTTGGAAAGAGTATTTATTACGTGTCACAACTTTTATATCAATATCTATAATATAAACCTATCAAAAAGTTCATGGAAATAGCCTTTTTAGCGTTTACAGTGAAAAGACCCCTTAATCCATACCAAAAGTATTGAAGAATATAATCCTACAGTTACAGAGAGACATTCAAAGGATTTTGTCTGTTATAAATGTCGTAACGCGCGTTTTGAACAAATTGAACCAAGATTTTTTGTTTACTTCGTTGATAACTTCATTCTCTTTAATGTAAACCTAAGAGATTTTTCTTAGAAACGAAATTGATTATTTATCACTAAGAAATTAAGTTCAAACCTTTTGTGCCGAAGTGGTTACGTTTTTTAATCCCAAAATTTGTTTTGTTTAAGATACTTGACTTTGTTTAGGTTCCGATAGAAGGAAATTATATAAAATTTACGGAAGTCTTTTAGGTCTTCCTTTCAGACAAAAACACGCACCGCTACATTGTACACCGATGAAAAGCTTTAGCATCGGGGCGTTTTTAAAGTTTCAGAATATTTTTTTATCAATAATTTTGTATTAAAAGATTCCATCTAAATGTCAAAACATCCAATAAAATACCCCAAGACTTTCGAAAAGGTTCGTTTTGTTGTAGCCGAAAAAAAACCTAAAAAATTACACTTCTTTAACGCTTTAATCAAGTTTCCCTTTTAAGGGGCTGCACCTAGTTGGCAGCACCAAATTGGAATTTTGGAGGCTGCTACCTCTACAGAAGGTTTGCTGTATGGTCCGGGCGTCGATGATTCCATTGAGAGGTAATAAATTACATGTTCTCTATGTATGTACGTAAAGCTTTTAACGCGTTTTTCTCGGAATGACATTTTCAGAATCGATGACCAAAATATCTCAAAAACAACTAAACCGATTTGCTTCAAATTTCACAGACATTTTTTGTATATCAAAAGGCAGTCCTTAAGCGAAGGATTTTTTTTCAATGCATACTTTTTTTATATCAAGGAAAATAGAGTGTTTTTTAATACGGTACAAAAACTAAATTCATTTAGTTTTTTTAATTTCAGATGATTTGTTCTCGAGCAGGAGTGGTCACCGCGAAGGACCTTGCCACAGCGGTCTGTGCAATGTACTGTATCTCCATCGTTTATGAAAATTTCCCAATAAAAAAATTATCAAAGATACTTGAAATGATACCCTTTACTATGAAAAAAAAGTTAAAAACCTGCATACAATTAAAAAAAAAAAATCTCGAGATCACCTCTTTTTTTCTGGCCGCGAACTAGGTGTAACCCGTTAAACTCGTTTTTCTCGTAATAACATTTTTCAAGACGATCTGCATGACAGCTCGAAGAGATTTAATATTTTTCTACGCAGCGTTTTTTCTAATTTTCGGGAATAGATTCCCTGTAGACTGTCAAGAGCTTTACGATTTTTAATTTAGAACATTTTTTATAAAGATTAACAGCTCAAAATGTGTTACGAAATAGAAAGTTTTTTTTTCGAAAGTAAAAAATATAGCTCGGCAGACTCCAGCTCTAAAACTACTTTAAAAAGTCTTTTTGAATTTTCACATCCAAAACCGATGGGGGATTTATCACACAGCCCATGGAAATGTTTATTTGTGACGAAGGCCTGATCAACGTACCTGAACGTGTTCAATTTGTTCTTAAATAAATTAAAATACAGTATCACGTACCATTAAATAATGTATGATGAATTTACGTGATTTTTTATTTTTATGTATACGCATACAAAACCACCATAAAATCATGTATGATGGATATTTCTCCGGATTTTTTTACCATTTAACGGTTGAAAAAATGTCCTGAAAACCGCCGACTTTCGGTCCGACTGGAAATGTGTAACTCGTAAAGAAAGTACGAGTGTTTCATTTTTTATGCTCAAGGTAGTAAGTATTCTTAAGGGGTTACCCCCACTTGCGATTTTTTTGATTGCATTTTTTTTAAGTATACGTATCTAAGAATATGTCCTGAAAATTTCAAGTCGATCCGAACAAAATTGACTGAGATATGAGCGTTGAAAGAGCGTTGAAAGAGAAACTTTAAACACGTTTTTCTCAAAATGGCATTTCTGAAGTCGGTGACCAAGATTACTCGAACACTAATGAACCGATCTTCTTGAAATTTTGCAGGCTTATTTAATACATAAAAATGTAGTCTTTAATCGTTCGATTTTTTTTTCGTTAAAATCGAACCATTAACTTTGACTGTCCGCCATTTTGCGAAAAATGAATATTTTTTAAAATCCTTCGATTAAAGACTAGTTTATACTTATATTTGACTAAATCCATCCGCATTTTTTTTCAGATGATCCACTTCGCCGCAATGTTGGTCACCGCAAACCGTGTATATAAAAACATTATTTCATTGACGGCCATTTGCCACTAAGCAATGTAATATTTTTCAATAAAAAAATTACTGAAACTTCTTCAAGATGTGTTCTTTAAGATGGTATATTGATCGATCAAAAAAGTTTTGTAGTTTTCTTTAAAAAAATTCATGGAAAAGGCCTTTTTTTGCGCTACACGTGGGGGTAACGCCTTAAAGGTTCAACGGTTCGGAGTCTCCGTAAATTCTACTACGTTTCCAGAGACGAAAATAATAAGACTCTAGGAAGTTGGCATAATTTATTGTGTATCGTAAATTACGCTGAAAGTTTAACAATAAGTTAAATGCACTTGATGTGACTTCGGTTTTTTACACTATACTGTGATAAGTTGCCAAGGTCTCAATAACTTCTACTGATAAAAATCAGTCTAATTTAACATTAATAGGTGAAATCGTTCTTCCTCGATGCGAAGAATTTTAATACAATCACCATCGGACTCGTCATAAATCATTAGGCCTATTATCATCTCGTGCATTACGAAATATCCGTTGGGTCTCACCATTCGTTAACGGGCTCGTCGCCGCCGACTACGGTCTTCGGATTCGAGCTCCACATGCAGTAAAGATTTTCACCGTATTCTATGTTCGCTCTGTGCTCCAGTCGTCCCCGCATTGCCAAGATAACGGCCCAATCTTGACTCGTTTTACAGAGCTGTGAGACCGAACAACTTATTGATCAATTTATTTGAATCCTTCGATCATGGCAGAAACGAGTCTTTGTGCCTGAACAACCGAGAAGTGCTAAATATTTGCGATAATTGTTTGCAATATCGGGTTAGAAATATCCTTTCATCGTCGCAAGCAATTATGAAATAAATAAGAATATTCTCCTCAATATTTATAAAAAAAAATACCAAAGACACGTAGTCTTGAAAATGTCAAAAATTCGTTTCTACATTCCGATCTTTTCTTAGTGTGTACATTAATTTATTATTTCGTCACCTGTTTGCTGAGCCTTAAATGCGGCACTCCATGTCTCGAGCGATAAAAGTTGTGAGTATCAAGACATAAGTCGATGAATTCTTTGGGAGGCCCCGATCTGCGCACAGACGGTTTACGAGTTTCAGTCTTTGTTATCTATAACACACGCAAGAGACAAATATCGATACAAAAACCTTGATTTTTCGTTCTTTTACGAGCACAATATAACGCGATTACATAGCACTTTTTTCCAATCACTTCTCCGTTCGGGCTGAACTTGATTTTATATGTGACCTATAACAACTGCAATTACATGTAAACCGGCGAAAGTCCTTGTACCGTGTTATTGCTATCGCGATACGCCGAGAGCGTAACCGCAATTATATCTATTCACGATTTATCTAACAATGTAGAATCAACATATATGCGTGATATACATATAAACGTTATATAGATAAATATATATATGTTTTCCGCAGTAAAACTAACCGACAGGTATAATTTCCCATCGCAGGCGAAATTGACAAACCGTCAAACGCTGCGCGACATATCGAAAAAAATATTCGACGACCACGTTGTGATATCCTCCGCAACTGTTGGTTGTTTCTCATGAAGTTGCAGAAAGCTGTCGAATCGTTTTATTTAAAAAAAAAATTACGTGGACGTTCGCGTCATTTAACAATTTATTTTAAACATAATAAAACAACCCATTTCGTGAAAGCTATCATATATTTTTTACATGAACCGAAAATAATGATCTTCCGGTCGGTATGCGGCTGCGGCGATATTTCATGTGAAGCCGGGTTTTGGCGTGAAAATCATTACTACGAAAATGACGAGTACTCGCTCGTCGCTTGAGGTAACTCAAGTCGAAAAGGGCGGTTCAACAAATGGTGCAGGGATCGCAGACTTAAAGTAAACTTATGATTACAATGATACAACTGATAGTAAAACTTTAAGGGGGGGTGTACCTTCAGGCTAGGAAAAAAATTGCTGATTTTCATTATTTTTGTTAAGTAAAGATTTCTTCACCATTTTTGACACTTAGGATATGTTTTATTAAATGTGGCGAAGGTATGGCACGCGGTCTTCTAAACAATTATTAATACTTATCGACCGATTATGATGAAATTTAGTATAAATCTTTCTAACCTTATTGTCTAAAACAAGACCCTAAATGTTTCTAAAAGTGATAAAAAAAAGTATTTTTTCTCGCAAAACGTAGCCATTTTTTTCGAAAAATTCAATTTTTTTTTTCAAAGCGTGACATTTCATCGATTTTAAACATTCTTCACTTTTTCTTGGTTCATAGCCTGCGTAGGAGTGTTAATGAAAGAAATGTTAATGAAAGAAAAAACGACACGTATTTTTGTTTATATCTGCGGAACCCGACTTGTAAGAAGTGAAACGCACCCTCAAAAATAGGGGTGTTTTACGTTTTTCGTCGATAACGTTATCGTTCTCATCTTCAATGTATAGTACACGAAAAAATAAACATTGTTGCAATTTGAAGTTTTTTATATCTCGTACCGTTATAACCTTATCGACGAAAACCTCTCCAATTTTCGAGGGTGCGATTCAGCTCTTCAAAATCGGATTTCACAGATATAAAAAAAATATGTGTCATCTATTTTTACCCATTCTACAAGCATGCCAAATTTAATTGGAATCGGAAAGATCGACCTCGCAACCTTTCCTTGTTAGTATAATAATCGTTTAGTCTCAACTGACGTTTTCCTTTTAACTCTTTTTCATCAATTATTAACAATAGTAATTTTTAGTAAGTAATTAGTAAGTAATTTTTTCTCAAAATATAAAAAAAAATAGAAGATTTTATAAAAATTGAAACGCGATAACAAAAAAAGCTCAGTCAAGTCTTACCCAATATTATCGATTTTGCTTTAAACAAAAAAAAAACATTTTTATTTTGTTCCAGCTCAACCCGGAGACCAAAATCGAATACACCGTTGAGGCCCCACGGTCGAAGGTCCTCTAATAGTTGATAACTACTTTAATTATTAATATTTTTAATTACCTTTGGTCCACAAATTCGTTAATGTGCTTACCGATAAATGTCCAAATGATTTTTCAATCATATTACTTATTTCTTCAAAATTAGTTTTTTTTTTCAAATAACCCTAATTTTCGGATCGTCACAGCACCCTAACCCCTTAACCGCACACCGACTTGCATGCTGATTACCAATTACGAATTACGACCAAGAAGCAGTTTTACTGAGTTTCCGATGGTAACAAAACTGCAATTCGGTAGCCTGCAGAAACACAGTTTTTCCATAGGTTCTCTATGCCCTCATGAAAAATCGAGACAGAGATACCTCAGGCAACTTGGCCGTGGGCAACATTATGGAGGCAGTGTCTCGAACGAACGGGACATTAGGAAGTAACAATCGTGGGCTAAATGCCAAATGAATGGCATTGTAACAGCCCGCAAAGACATACAAAGAAACATTGAAAATGGTGGATTCCTCGAATTCCTTAAATAATTCAAAAAATCACAATACAAGAGTTAACATAAAGAAGTTATAGAGGTTACTGACAGTTAACTTTGTTTATCATTAGGCGAGATATACATTTAGACGGGAAAAAATTAAGCAATTTTGAGGAATTTTTAAAACTAATGAATAATTATTTTACATTTATCAAACTATAGGTATACATTAATAATATATTTGAGTATACGAAACAATTTTTTATCCAAGTTACAAAACAACTTCCCGTAGACTTTGCTTTGCAAAAAATTCGAAATTTTTTTCAATTAGAACATCTATAGTTTCTATTTGACAGTAATTAAAATGCAGAAAATGCAAATTCAAGAGAATGGCGCGCATTTAAAAAAAAAACATTTCACGCAAATATTGTCTCAAATTTGGATTGAACAAGTGTTTTTCTTTCTAATTTTTCAAAAACAATTCTCGTCAAGTAGAAGGTAGCAATATTATCAATATTTCTACCAAGTTTCAACTCAATCGGCTTAAAAGTTTTTGAGTAATCCGGCACGCCAATTTCGAAAATGCAGTTATGAGAAAAACGGGTTTGAAGTTTACGCTCGCTCCGAATCCGAGTGGTGAGGCACAGCGTAAACGAGCTGTAACGTTTGAATTTTATCGAATTTCGCTTCGAAACTTTGGGAAAATATTCTTCGCGTATAGATATATCGTTTAACGAGAAAAAAATCATTTTTTTAAACGTTGTAGATGTATATCCCGCCGTAATGTCCAAACAAATGCGATTGGATTAATATGGAAGCAATAAAATCAAAAGTGTGTACGCAAATGATTTACTTGTGATAAACATATATATTTTCAAATTTAATTGATATGACTGACTTTTCACGTTCGTGTTCGCAAACCATTTGTTCGCACATAAAAAAGACTGCAATGAATCCCGAGTGACGAAAATCGTTAAGCCTATTCGAGCATGTACAAGGGAAACATTAACGCTTGAACGTAAAGGGAAAAAAAGTATTATTCCACAGCATCTTAGCGAGAGCAGGCTCCCGCAAATTACTTCGAATACATTTTCTCGCCGCGACTCCTCTTCACGCTGGATGACTAATCGAAAACGGCTAGGGTCCGTTGCATCAAGTTGTATCACGATTTTTCTCGTATACTCTCGAACGAGGAGTATAAATTCAAGAGAAGGATCTTTTGCCTCGTTTAATGAAACGCACGCGTGCCGTCTCGTTCTCATTCACTTTGGGAAATATAGGTTCGTCTTGGGACTCGCAAATACAACATTCTCCATCTATACACACGCAACCCTGTACTACGTATATACGTGCACAAGCACTCGTTTGCAATAATGTATGACTCTACAATTTTCTCCTTTTGCGAACAAGATCGCACGCGTATCCAAGAGAAAATAATGTCTCAAGTATAATCTCGAAACACGTACATGCACATACACATTGATTTCCGGATTCGAAATTTCACTGCTCGGTGAATTTCTAAAAAGCAATTTGCATATGCGTTTCACGCTGATCTACAACGTTCATTTAAATTTCGCCTCTCCCATTGTCCTGAATTTTATCGGTCTCGGATTATGCACGGGGACTAATAGCTACACGGAATTTATGTTCGAATTTACAACACGGAGGAGAAGGATTGTGTTAAATTTTCATAAGGCAGTTGTCTAGAAATTTGAGAAAAGCATTTTTTCTATTTTATTTTATCATTCCACAGCCCTTTTGCATACGTCTGTGAAAACCGTTAAATGATACTCATGAAATTAGCCCAGTTATAGAAATGATAAGGAGTACGCTCGGGGAGCGCGGTCGAGACACCGCAACTTTAAGGTAATATCACTATCGCCACGCTTCAATCCATAGGATTTTCATTTTTTTTAGCTTCGCTAAATATATTAATAATCATCTCTGTAAAATTTCAGAATCGGTTATCGACCTAATTACAGAGAAAAAAAATGTTAAAATTGCGTATTTTTGTGAAGGAATCCCGAGACGACATGCAAAAACCCAATTTTCGGTCGCTACAGAGGTGTATGTAATAGTAGAAATCCGTCGGATTCTTAAAAATAATCAGATTTACATACTTAACACTTGTAGTAATCCAATGCTCTTGGAAAAAATTACGCTTATTGACCTAATTTTTATGTAATATCAAATATAATTTAAAGTTCCGGTATTGGATTTATTACCACTTGCTACGAAAAAGAGACGTGACAGCAAGGCAACATCTGACTGTAGTCCTCACCCCGTCTCACTCATTCGAATTTCCACACATCTTTCATTCTTAATAGATTTTCATTCTAAATAAATGTAAGCATTTTCACATGTAGGCCCCAAAGACACGCCAGACCCAGCAGAAGCGACTGCAAGGACTGCCCTATTCTTTCCAAAATATGTCCACACACACACGCGCGCGCGCACGTAATTTACCTGTGCGGAGGAATAACGAGCGGAGTCCGGGGATGCTGAGGATGATCTCGCGCTGCTGCACGACATTCCATCGCTTCCCAGGCTACCATGAAAACTTCCATGAAACGAGTTGGACAACGGTCCCGGAGATGCCGGTGACGCGGTCAAGGGTGACTTGGATCTTACAGATTCGGCTCTCGATCTGAAACGTATCGTCAGAAATAAGAAGACTTCTATTCTATTTCGATCAGATCATTACGATCAGCTGCGACATCCATTTTCTAAGCGCACATGTAGACACAGTGGAGACAAAGCAGCAGGATGAAAATTGCAAGCTGATTCATTTAAACGAAATTATTTTTCACATTTTCTACTCTTCGTTAGTTCGTGTTCCCCGAAGCGGAAATTTCAAGAAAAAAAACTTTCAAGTTCAAAAAGGATATATAATTATGACGAAATGACTGATAGTTTTGAGATTAGCAGAGCTCTGAAAGGATTCGCAAAGCTACTCAGCAATGAGGTATATAGAGACGATGGTTATGGGTGGAGACGCTTCGACTATTTCCTGTTCGATGCTCTCAAAAAATGATTGATATTCATTTTCGACTTTCGTATCTTTCGAGCACTTTCACCATCGGAGATAACCCTATGGCAACAATGTCATTGTCGTAAAATGTCTCGTAGTTCTTGTGTCCTCGACCACAAGGAAGTGTCGAGTGAAAGCTGAAAATTTCCGAGTTCAACACGACGGACCGCGATTAAAGTCGTGACAAAGTTACGACAGAAACATTTTTATGTACTGTATATGTATTTATATATATATATGTTAAGTGAGCCGAGATCTATATTTTTCGGATCTGTATTGTGATACAGGACCGTCGATGACTAATCGGTGAAAAGAGTTTAATAATTATCATTCTTGCTCTCAGGTAAAGGAGGTAAAAGCGAGACTAATCGATCGTCCAAGCTTGCAATTTCTCGATCCAGCCTACGTACGGCATACAAGATATTTCACGCGAATCAAGACACTCAAAAAGTATCTTTAATATATTATTAACTCGAATTGTACGATTACAACAGGTTTGGCATAATTACGAACGTATCTTCCTATAAATTGTAGAAGCAATTTTTTTCAGCTCTTTACTGAAGAGCTTTCCAATTCTAAACATTGAAACTTTCATTTTGTGGAGTCGCAGTCATACAATTCAATTTGATATACTCATACTCAAGTGACTAAAGGCACGTTGAACATTTTAGCTTCAATTTCTTTTGGGTGTGTTTTTGTTACATCAAATAGCAAGGAACAGATTACGAGCTATACTACGAGACTATCGTGCCGACTAATTTCCGAAGGTTTTGTTCGTTTCTTGTACCTGTCTGGTGACAGCTGATCGACAAATCCGACCACCTTCTTTTTGGTCCCACTCGAGCTGAGCGAGGGCATACTACAAGGAAAGGGAGAACAACGTTTCTAATGTGTCATTAATTATCTTTACGATATCGTACTCAACGATAATGTCTTCCCGTTTAAGGATAATCACCCCGATTCGGCATTACGGAACATTGTAATTTACCGAGGTACTTTGAAACCGTACTTGACTTCGGTCAATCGGTAAAATAATTATTTTTTGTGAATATTCGTTTGTAGCTGCCGAACCTAATATAACTATAAATATAATTAAATAATTTGTTTCTAGCAGCCGAACCGTAAGTCCTTTATTATTATGCCAATTTGCCAATAGCAGGCAGTTCCGTCATACCGCATCCATACTTTACAGCGAAATGACGATCTAATTATTCAAATACATCGCTGATGAGTCAGTGTTATGGCACTGAAGCTAGGCTTGTTACGACCTCATTCATAATTCCTCAATCCCTTCGAACCCACAACAGGAAATATGTGCTTGTAAATTATCAAAGCAATTCCATCATCATAAACGTGTTGCTTCCTGGAGTTTAAGTCCCGATACATCCTTACGAAGAGCTTCTTAAGAGGAGTAAATTGTAAGAAACAATTTTTATGTTTATTTCGAAGGTGTCGTTCATTCGATGTGAATTCCAAGTTTCGAATTATCAGCTTTCACAAATGTAAACCAGTAAAAAACATTATGAAGGGGTGAATCCCTTTAGACGCCCGAAAGTGAGTCATTTTTCATGTTTTTTTAAGGTGATAAAATAATCGCATCATTTTAAAATGTTGACATTATCATATTGCAACATGCGCGTGTTAAAATTTGTTTTTCGCTTTTAAACAAAACAAAATGGCGGCATTATAAGGTATTTCTTTGGGCGTCTTTTGAAAAACTGCTCACGTTATAGCTGAACAAGTTATTGATCGATCTGGCTGAAATTTTAGGACGTTTCTCACTATATCATTATTGGACGGATGTACCTAAAGTCTTGAGCTTATGGCGTAAATAAATTACTTTTTTGGGGTAAAAATTATCGCGAAAATAGTCATAAAAATAAAAATTTGATTACAAAGACTTCTTAGTTTTTTACTATTTTATATTTTGATAGGTACATCCTTCCAATGATGTTATAGTGAGAAACCTCCCAAAATTTCAGCCAGATCGATCAATAACTTTTTGAGCTATAACATGAGCAGTTTTTCAAAAGACGCCTTAAGGAATACCTTATAACGCCGCCATTTTTTTTGTTTCAAAAAGAAAAAAAATAATACTCGAAAGTTGTAATAACATAATGTCAAAATTTCAAAATGTTGCGATTATTTTATCACCTTTGAAAAAATTCTTGAAAAACGACTCATTTTCGGGCGTCTAAAGGTCTTCTCGTTGCCCCTTAAAGGAAACAAGAAAAATGATTGAGGAAAAACAATACAATCGAAAGAAAACAGGGTTGAGAGAATTCCGCACTTCCGGTCACGAATTTTGACATGGCGGTGCGTGAAAAAAAACGGATGGACAGATAATTTGTTAGTGAACTCGAAAAGAAAGACTTGAGCGATACGAGGATCGATGTTTGCCGTGCTAATTTGTTTGGTCGTTGATTGCTGTTGTTGACGATAAACAAACTCACACCCGCATACACATATATAATCGGTGAGGCTGTGATCGCACCGGGATCGATTTACCATTGCACGCACATACATATTACCCATACATATATATTTTTATACCGCTTGATTTTTTTATGTCCACGACGCTGAACAACTTTACACAGGATGCAACGATGAAGAAATCGGCTCTATTCAACTTCGTTCCAAGACGTGGCTGGTGAATAAAAAAGAAAGGAGAAAAATCCCAAACCTGTTCGACTTTGGCGTTACGATGTCCCTGGTCTCTGAAGTGTATTTCCTCTCGGCCCTTCCGCCGTTGAACAATTCGACGGTCTCCCGTGTGACAGTCTCGAGCAAGGGTTCACCACCGCCTCGTCGACCCTTGCTGAATGTTCGCTGGTCCGTTTTTCGTACCATGACGACCCGCGACAGCGGCTGATTGAACTCGTGGCCGTGCATCGTGGGTGGTATCATAGCCAAAGGCTGCGACAACGGACCACCGACTCGCGGTGATCTGGAACAGAGAGATTACATTTCACGTATAGCGGAAACTCTGGGTGATTATTCCGATTGTATCTCGGCATTCTCATAATTGTTATCGGGTTTTTCGTTATTATTACGTAAACGAGAAAGAGCGGACGAGCTGACTCTTTGATGAGCGGGAAAAATAACGAAGATTACGAGAGACAGAAAATTGTCTCTTGTGGTTAAAACGGACGACGCGCCGCATCATTATAGTTATTTTATTACGAGCTACGGCAAATTACGTAACCAACAGTAGCGAATCGTTCCATTGCTTCTTTCAGTCAATTTCTGCATATACTTATGTTTGTGTGTGTGTGTGTGTGCGTGTGCGTGTGCGTGTGGACATGCGTATATTGTACGTAAAAACGTAAGTGTGGGAGACCGGGGTGGTTTGGCACACTTTTCACGGTGAAATTATTGTGGGCATCAGTAGATACCTGCGGCAATCTCCTATTTGTCAAGCAGTGTTGGCCTCAGTCAATGATACCTTGATGGGTGACCGCTTAAGCACGCACTGCCTTGGACGCCGATTATTATGCGGGATTAAGTTTCACTGAGTTTTCGATAATAAAACGGGTGAACAAAAAAAAATTCTTCGTGCCGGCAAAATCCGTATGATTTTTTGTCAAGTGGCTGGTGAGACGTTTGCCAACCTACACTATCAATGTTTTTTTTTAATTTAAATAGGATCTATTCAAATCAAATAGGTTTTTCCCTTGCTTCACGGCTTACTATCATCCTATTTGTTTCAAAGATTTTTTTAAATTTGTATCAGCTATTCTTATGAAATATTAAATATATTCAAATTGAATAAATAAACATTCGATTCAAATAAGTCTTTATTTGCTTAAATGTAGACTGTAAATCTAAGTGTACTATGTGCATAAAATATTTCATTAATCCAAAATGAAATGAAACACTCAATTGAGGGGTTTACCACAACGCTTTTGTATTCGTCATTCCCTGGCCTTGTGAAATGGTTTTTTTCGAAAAAAAATATTTCTCCTAGATGGAATCAAACCTAGAACCGACCTACTCATAGCTAGAATAACATGCTATCAATTTTTCGAGTATAACCTATATATATATATACATGAAGCCACGAAAATCTAGTTAATTGAAATTCTAAAAAACCAAATAGACGCGGTTAGTTGATATTAATAGAATTTTTCTGTCAGTGTATATTTCAAGTTACTACACAGGGTTTTCAAATAAATTTTTATTTCATCGTGAGTGTCGTTGGCAGTTCGTTTGAGAAATGTTGTCTTCGTTTTTGTATTATTTATTATTATAAATCGAGTGAATGATATGTCGACGGCAGCAAAGCGAAGACGAGCTAGTTCGAACCACTCCAATACATTTTGTTATATATGCGGAGAGTAGGTTATTAAAAAATTTAGCAAACGATTACAGATTATGTGATACGTGCTTTTTCCTTATTTCGGGATAGAAATAAGGGATCAAGATAAATTTGCAGACAATCTTGGCTCCTTCAGTGAAGACCTAGGAGAACGCTTCGACCAACACATAAAAATCATAAAAGGTGGGTATCAGGGAAGATGGGGCACACACACAGGATGGTAGAATATGTTTGGAGTTCGTAGCGTGACTGCTTCGACAAGTCTCACTCAAGAAAATCACGAAAAATTCGACTTATTCAATGTAAAAACACTTAAAAAAACAAATCTTGCGATAAAATTAAATTTGACAACAAAAATGGCATATTTCCGTGTTCTTACGTAAAATATCAGTATTACGTGTTGAAACAGGGTCAGTATGAAGATGAGATTTAGAAAAATATACAGTTTTGCCGCACCAAATCAGCTGTTGAGCTGGGTAATACAATAGAAACTCTGCAAAATGTAATTGTCTGTATCGGCGCGGATTTTTCATAGTTTTTCTGTGCCGTCGTGCAAACTCGATACGGTAGAGCATCAAGAAAGAGTGACTGTGTGCGACACTTCGAGGGGTTCTCAAGGAACCGGAAAAAGTTCAGCGACAAACGTAGGGTAAAAATTATAGAGAAGGTACACATAAGAGGCCACATAGGCATGCGGAGGAACGCTACAAACAGTATTCCCCTCATGGAGAGACTAGCTCTGCGTCTCTGTGGAAATGAGTTACATATCTCTTTTTTAACATTCGCATCGCCTTTCGTAAGGACGCCGGAAACATTGGAAGGTTCGCGGTATATGTGCTTCTTTAAATTCGCCGCAATTCAAGCTGCAAAACAATGGAGATATCGCGAGCGTGTTAAGCAAGCTTGAATCGAAATAATCCACGTTTCCCCTGTTTGCTCGCGTGCAAAAGTCTCGGCAGACGATTAGCCGAAGAATTCACGACTTGCGATGATCCTTGATTCTAGCTTCGTGCCTGAGATCGCGAGGGTGGTACTTCATTAGTGTTTGCGATCAATCCGAAGAATAACGAGAATACATACGCGTCGAGCAATTCATCGTTTGTTGCGGATGCCGGACTAACGGATATGTGTTACATTTTTCAACCACCTGCGAAAATGCTGCTAGGAATACCAATATATAGTTTTTCGTTCTGATACAAAGGAGGAGCCAACACGAGTTCCCATTATAAATCTGTATTTGTATTGATAT
Organism: Ophion ellenae; assembly: GCA_963210295.1. Classification (NCBI taxonomy): domain Eukaryota; kingdom Metazoa; phylum Arthropoda; class Insecta; order Hymenoptera; family Ichneumonidae; genus Ophion; species Ophion ellenae. The sequence goes on along the minus strand of OY723390.1, from coordinate 8,499,536 downwards.
TATCTAACGAGTTCAGTAGGCTTCTAATGCATTTCGACACAACGATCCTTCTGTAAAGTTTATTACGAGATCACTTTTCTCTCTCTCTGTCTCTCTCTCTCTCTCTCTCTCTCTCTCTCTCTCTCTCTCTCTCTCTCTCTTTCTTTCTCGCTCTCTCTTTCATCTCGCTTCATTCAAAGATTGTATTACCACGGCTGAGCCAGTGCGATACATCCGCTAACATGATTTACTGAATGAATATGCTATGCTGTACGCTAAGCAGCTTCGCGTGATCATCGTCCAACCGGGAAAACCGATATGTTTCACTTCCACGATGATGCGCCGCTTTTTCTATTCGACCAGCGGCCGATGATAAGAAATGAAAAAAACTTTACGGCACACTTTCAACCTCCGCGTAGCTGTTTTGTGATAGAAATTGCAAAAATAGATATTTCATTGAGAAGTAATTATATCCGGGAATATAATGATAAAAATCTTACGTTCAATTTAATTTTCATTGATGCTGAATGGTCATAAAATGCAATCTACAATTTTAAAAGTGTCGAGAGAGTGACTGTTTGATATATTGGAACGGAAATAATATTTTATGTTATTTATTTGATGGTTTATTGATATTTTTATACCGGCATAATCCATCCCTCGATCCAAATCGAAACTACCTGCTGTTTCATCTATTTTTATTTCATTCTTGTGGTGCCCGTGCACAGTAAAAATGCCATTAATAACGAATGAGAGAATCCTTGAAAATATGAAGGAAAAATTGAGTTATACAGTTAATGGTCGAACCGTGCCAATGTTACACAGCGTTAAATCCTGCGAAACTTTGGCGTGGCTCAAATTATGGCAGCGTTCCTTGATGCAGCCTTTTTCGTCGCTACTGCGTCCTAGATACATTGCAAATGTTCCTACACGTTCTTTTATTGACAACGCCAATACAGCCTTTTAACAGCAGCTGCAATATAAGAACTATTTTATGTCAATCGCTCTTGGGTGAAGATAAAAAAAGAACGCCATTAGGTACACGCGTGTGAACAAAAGATATCTGGTTTATCATGGGCACATTCAGCCAACGCGTATTGCGGAAGTATCTCTGACATATATCTGGGTGTATCTTTGCCAATAAAAAAACATTATCGGCAGTCAAGAGAAAGTAATCCCATTTTTGACAAACCTACACGTATTTTTTGGCTTAACAATAGAAACAATTGAAAGACCTCAACAAACCAGGTGACGGTTAGATTATCAGTTATTGAATCAGACGATAACACAAAACACTTCTTTTGCAGATAGACGGTAAAAGGAACTTTGAGTACTATTATTATTGACGAAATAATTGATTCTACGTTTTTATACAATTTGTTATTTCAGTGCACATTCTAAAACATTAAACTTTTGCAGCTATTAAAAAAATTCGATGAGTATTTATTCAACACCCCTGTTGTTTTCAGTAGAAAAATCGTAATGGGCCATTTTTTCTGGAGTAACTTCACAATGTGATAACTCTAAAAGTATATTTTTAAACAAAGACTGAAAACTGACAAAAAATGATCAGACGCCATTGAGCGTTGCTACTGCAAAAACTAACTCTAACAAGTATTTGGGGGACTCGACCTCTTGAATATATTCGGTCCTATTGATATATGATCGAACAATTTGTATTAAAATTGGAATCGATGTCTAAACGTTCGTCGACTCCTGTACCACGGTCAATTGTTTTCCAAACGTTGCAAACTCACGTGAAAGATGATTCTGCGATCAGACTACCTAATTGTATCCAATTCTGCAGGACTCCTCCATTTTCGTTTTTTCGAATGAAATTTCGTTGAGAACACCCGCGCTCGAGGGTCCGCGGATCTCGAATAGTTTCGCGCCGGTTCGATAAACACCGGAGGAGCGTACACGACGTAACGCATACAACAGACTCGGGCAACGGAACCGTATGAACTAGCACGAGAACGCCGTCTCGTGTATTATACTGAGCGCACTATCATGAAGAGAGAGAGAGAGAGAGAGAGAGAGAGAGAGAGAGAAATGCTCTTCTTCTTGGATGAAGAGAGGTGGCCAATTAGCCGTTACTTGGCGTACCGAGCCTCTCACACCGGGAGGCTCAACCGACCAACGAACCACCTCCACGGCCATTCTCCTTCGCGTCTGTATCATCCACGATGGTTTCTCGCACGCTCAGTTGCAGTCGCTGCAGTTGTACCACGAACGGTTCGAGAGTATCTTATAGAGCACACACACAGCCACACACACACACACACACACACACACACACACACACACATATATATATGTGTGTATAGCGAATACGTTTAGTTTCGATCTCCTTGAAGATGTGTCGAGCAAAAACCAATGACCAGTCCTCGTGAGGATGATGGATACGAGCAGACAGTGTGCCGTAAAAATCCTATTTCGTTATGAGCTCAAGGATTTCCATTCGTTCTGTCGAAATATCATGAAACAATTGATTCGGCGATCGCGGTCAAAATTATGAAAACTAAGTGTGTACAATTGAATCCCAAACTTATCAACAAATTGAAGAGTTTTATATGGTAGTATTTGTATATATTACGGCCAATGTACGGTGGATGGATAAAGCTAACTTTATCTAGATAACATTAGTATTACCTAACGTCTCCGGGTAAACTTCGAAATTCACGACAAAATTATCATACCTTGGACATTATCCAGATATGATTAATATGTGGATAACCAGATATTAATAAGATATTGTAATCGCGAATTTATCCCGACGCAATTGGTTTAAGAACGACACGACGTTATTATTGATCAAACAAACGCAAAACAAACACAAACTCCAACAACCTCGAACAAACCCAAACAAACCCAATCAAAGTGTGGTTTTAGAAAATGTCTGTGCAAGACAGATTATGTAATATGAAATACCATGGTAGTTCGTCATGTTTCAACAAGCACATTTAGCCTGCACTGCTCAATAAGGCTGATTTTGTTTGAAATCTGAAAAATAAAGAATACTAATATTATACATGCATGTTTTTCTTTAATACATGCGTGACATTAACCTATCCATTATAGATATTGCTAGCTTTAAGGGGCTATACCAGCGTGACACTTTAAAAAAATTGATTTTTTTTGCCTTTTTCGACAGTTTATACTTTCAAGAATATCACTATCATTTATATGAATATCATTTTATCTTGCAAAAATCCATAGTTAAATCTTTGAATGCGTTTTTCTCGAAATGAGATTTTTCAAATTTGCTGACATTGTAACTTAAAGAGCAATTACCCGATTTACTTGAAATTTGAACTAAGTACTCTTGAATGTATTTACTTCACAATGACTTAGGATATTTTTGATTGGATGAAAATTGGCATTGAAAAAAACGACCATTTTATAGGCAAGAAAACAGACTTTTTTCATAACTACGCCATTTCGTTAGATTTTGATATTTTTCGAAAATCCTACGTCATTGTACAGGAAATACCTTCTAGTTTTATGACATTTTTTCCTTTTTCGGTTTCAGCTACTCTATCGGCCGAATCATGTCAGCAGTGGAAGAACGTTTTTTTTGGCGCTTCCGGAGGCAGCGTGTTAGTCGCTTGGAACTCAATATTTTTCTATGAAAAAATGATGTAATGTAGGTCAAATATAGCCAAATATATTCTTAATTTTTCGAACCATTTAATTGAGTACTTTTTTTCCAACAAATTCCCGAAAATCACCCAAATTTTCAGCGTTCACACTGGTATAGCCCCTTAACTGACTACGTCCGGATGGAGATATGATTATCCAATAGCAGTTGGACAAAGGTTGGAATAGGGTTCTTTTGAATAATTTCGAACTTTAGCCAAAGGCCTTGGATATTTCTAGCTGTATACATCCACCAAGCAGTAACCGTAACATATATACTACCGGAACATGCGATGTTAATGCTCGACTCAATTTGAACATTCAGAGATTTATGCTGGTCGGGTCAGTACCGTAAAAATTAAAATCTGATGATTTTGACTTGCATTGTTCAACTGGGAAAAAAATTAGACAGGTGAACACAACCTGTAAGATGTACTTCAACCTAGCATTCTTGTTATATTTTTATGATCGACTATAAATTCGTTGGTGATTTATCCTCGCACGAATTTCACAGACTTCACTGTATTCTCAATAACGAATTAGCATGACTTATAAATCAGTCGTCCCGGGTTCATAGCATTATTATTTTGGTTCAGAATAAGTTCTACGCTCGCAGACTAATAGTTATCATTAACTACATCATTCCAATCGAAACTTTAGCAACCGCTGTTTTTCCTAATATCATTTTAATCTTCGAACTCCCAGGAAAACATAACGCTATTTATTTATACATTAATCTAATTTCTAAATAACGAACAAAACTAAACAAGAGGGCGGTCATGACGTCTTTTCCTTAAGAACCCACGCTAAATCTGTGGTGTTTGGATTCATTTACTTAACTTCAATAACCGGTTACCTTGCTTGAATTTTAAACGACCATGCTTGCGTACATCATGAAAAGATTCAGCAGCGATCTAATATTCATAAGAAGATGCTCGTCCTAATTCGCGGCAAGGCGAAATGAGCGAAACATTTTTTAAAGAAATGAAGCGTCATAAGTGCAATTAGGTACACCGAGAACAATTTATCTTCCACATTTTTGCGGGTGCCGTAGCATAGTAATGAAACGAATTCAACCCAAGCATCCGATAGTCGTTACCCTAATCCGTACGACCTTGTGCTCTCGGTGTACTACCTGCCCAAATTAAAAACTACCATGGAATATAATAAAACGCTGCTTGCGGTCAGAGAGAACCGCTAGCTGTGCCGGGTGGTTGTAAAGTAATGCACGAATGTAAACACACGTATACGTATGGTATATTAGTCATATAAAGGATTTCCATTTCGTGGTCAACGAGGATGGCGAGCTCGATCCGAGAGTCTCCTTCGGAGACTTCTCGATGTACCGCTATCTCGTCTGACCGGAATCGGTACTCTGGAACACACATACACATACACAAGTGGGGAAAAGAGGGTCGGAGAATTCTTACGTGTATCCTCGACTCATATACTCCTGACAATCAACACCAAATTCACCTGGCTCTGACCCTCGTCACTGTTTCTTTTTTCTTGGCCTCCCCCCCCCCCCCCTTCCTTTAAGCCCCAATGAATGGTTGCACAGCGTTACAAAAAACATGCTTCTTCCTATTTTTTTTGGAAATTAGTATGGCACACACCAATTTATCATTATTCCGTGACAGGGGAAAACACATTTTTATTTATAGCTCAAGACAGCGACAATTTTGCTTGGGTATTGCGAGGGAATTGAGTCACACTGCGGGTAAATATAAGGTTGCTCTTCAAATTGGTCTTATTAAAATTTCGAATCACCGGAACAATGAAAAACCAGTGTAAGGTTTTTTTTCTGTTTTTGTTGCATGGCCCATTCAAGCACATACGTGCAGAAACTCGGGCCCGCATATACATGCACAAAGTTCGTACATTGGTGGTGTGCATAGAATACCCGTGTGCAGCAGCACGTGTGAGTAGAGTCTTCGGAGAGGCAGGTATACATTCACTCGTGCTCGTATAGACGGGTTGTTGTCAATTTGGATGACCACCCCAGCTTCGATATATCCTTCCCCGGGATATTTATCATCATTAGATCAATGAGTGGGTTCTTCGATACAAAATAGTGTCGTCAAGCCTGAATCTTCCAATATTTTGATATCTAGATATTTTTGGAACTTCCCGTGCAGAAATTTGTTGGAGAGTCCCCAGATCCTACCCACATCCACGTATAGGAATTTTATAGGGACGCTATACGTAGGGAGTCCACATTGAAATGCAAGCGGATTTCGCGCTATTTTCCGAGTAAAGTCGTTTGAGACATTTTTATTTAAAATTCGCCACCGCAATTTGTTGGATCCCAAAGAAAAAAAAACTCCTTTTTTTATTCCGTGCACAAATTTGTTGCAGAATCCCAAGACTTATTGGATCCCATTGGGATCCAATAGGATTCGGCACTAATTCCCGAACAGTTCGAATCGAAAATATGTAAAAAGTCACGAGAAAAAACTCGGTGTGTTGAAACATCACCTGCGTATGTGCGTGTATCGTGATGTTGTGTAAAAGTACAGTAAAATAAATAACAAACGATAATGTCAGGGGATTTTCAGTGATGTGATTCAAACCGATTTTTAAGATATACTTTTTTAAGCATTTTTTACTTTGTGAGATAAGATTTCAACTTTTTAAAAATCCACTCATTTCATATATTTGTTTATTTTGTTAAGAAAATCCAACGTACAGAATGCGATGGGTTCCATCAAGAATCGGATCGGATTCTATTCGATGGTGGAAATCTTTTAGGATTCAAATTGGATTAGGAACAAGTAGTAGTTGGAAGTAGGAACAAGTATAGGAATCTAATTGGGAATCTAATTGGAATCTTTTAGGATTCAAATTGGATTAGGAACAAGTAGTAGTTGGAAGTAGGAACAAGTATAGGAATCTCATTGGACCCCTTCGACAATTTTTGCATTATCTGCTACAATATCTACGGAAACATTACTCATATTTCCGTGAAAATGCGGAACAAATATACCTCAGGTTGTCGTTTTTTTCGCGTTTTTCAAAGCAAGTACTGCAGGGGATTCTATGTAGGCTGTTTTCTCTCAAAGATGTTGGTAGTTGCATTATTTTACAATAAGTGCTGTAGGAGGTTCTGTTGAAGAATTTCATTCTCCAGCGGTTTGATAGTTCTCTTTTTGACGAATGCTGGATTCAGATTCAGATTCAGTAAATGATTTATTTCTTTAATTAACCGGATAGTATAATAGCATTTGTGTAGTCAGTGGGAGACATTTTTTCTATTCCACCCCAATGATATTAGAGCCCTATTTCAAAAGTAGACTCAATTGCAACGGGATGGGCAACATTTTTAAAAATCAGCAACAATTCGCCCTCATCGCCTCTTATATTACGTCGAAACTGCAAATTGTTTTAATTAATCGGCGGTCCATATTCACACTAATTGCTCTGGACGCATGTCTACCGGACAGTTCGCGAAATATCGCGGCATGCTCCATTCACGTAGCCGAGAATCATTGAAGCGTCGCCGCAACGAGGTGAAGAAACAAAAGTTGGGAGTGCGTCCGGTTAATCATTATCTGAGCGCTCAAAGCTGAACCAACTCGAATCACCGCTCGCTCTGTCCCCGTAATAGGGCTAATTTGCACAAGGAAGCCTTGTCGAACGTCATGGAACACGGTAAAATCCGTGTTCCACTCGGAGAATTTTCTGAGTCGGCGAAGCATAGGTACGTTGTTTCATGCCACTCAATCTTGCAGATGTTTTTCCGATGTCCCTTCGTGTGCAGACTTTTATAATCCTATTCCTTTCTGCACGCACTTGCCCCTTCAAATTTGAAGTTCCTTAGTGATTGGCTCTCTAAGCCCTCTTTCTAATTTCTGTGGGTAACACTCTGAAGGTACAGTGTTACCCTGAGTGATTCGTGGAGGGAGAAGCAAAACATTATAAACTTGCACACTGCTCCCTTATCACTTAGACTCACTCACAAAACGTTCTGCATGACAAAGTCGGTTTTCGAAAATGGTTGTTTACTTGTAGAAGAAGCTTTTTGAGCGATACAAAAAGATAAGGAAGCAATCGGCAAGTTTTTAATTTACAGGATTAATTTTCTTGCCCATTAGACAAGACTACGCAATTTGTTCAAGAAATATCACTGGAATCTTGCAATTTTGGAAAGAGTACAAAGTCCCATGCAGAAATCTGTTGGGGAGTCCTCAGATCCTACCATAGCCCAATAAAAGTTTTCCAGGGACGCCGCACGTAGGGAGTCCTCATTGGGATCCAATTGGTTCTGCACTCTTCCCCAATGAACGTCGTATGAGAATTCTTACCACATTCGAAACGAAAAAAATATATATGAGAAGTCATAGGAAAACGCTGTTATATTAAAACAGTGATATTATGTCAAAGTGCAGTAAAATAAACAACAAATGATAATTACAGTGGATTTCCAGTGATATGATACAAATCGATTTTCAAGATATACTTTTTTGTAACGATTTATATTTTTTTAGGGGTCTTCCCACATTAGACGCTGAAAAAGGCTATTTTCATGAATTTTTTTGATAGGTATATATTATAGATATTGATATAAAAGTTGTTACACTGAATAAATACACATTCGAAATACATAAAAAAATATTTTTTAATGTATTCATGTAACCCAAACAAACCTTAAACGCGTTTTTTTTTCGAAACTACGTTTTTCGACGGTTTGTTGATAAAATCTTCGAAACTACTGAGCCGATCCTTATGAAATTTTAACCACATATTCTTTACAACCGTAGCTATAGCGCATATCAAAGTTTTTTTTTTAATTTTCATATTTACTAGTTTTGTTGCCAAAAACGGTGAAACCCCCCCTATTTTTTGTTTTTTTTTTTTCGAAAAATATCTGCCGTTTTGTTATTTTTACATATTTAAAAAATCGTATGATATGCGCTATATAACACACTGAATCTAAAACCTTTTGTTTTTTGTTTCGGCTGTTCTATCTCCGAGATTTCATCAACAGCGCAGACCTATCATTTTTTAGGAAATTGTTTTAACTACCATTTTCGTCTATAAATAGTGACTTAAATAAATATATTATTTTAAATGTATTTCGAAAGTGTATTTATTAAGTGTAACAACTTTTATATCAATTTTTATTATATAAACATATTTAAAAAATCATAAAAATAGCATTTTTTAGCTTCTAAAGTGAGAAGACCTCTTAAGGTCCACGCATTTCGTGTATCTGTATCTTTTGTTAACAAAATTGAACGCACACAATGCGATAGGATCCTTTAGGATTCAATTTGGATTCGTACATTGGATTCCAATGGGGAATCTCGATTAGAATCCAATGTACGAGCGTGACGTTTTAGTATAGGGATTCAATGCGACGACCCATTGAATCCCTATGACGAAGTAGGGACAAGTATAGGAATTCAATTGGATCCCTACGACAATTTTTGCACGGGGTTGACTATACACGCTTTCTACAAATTCGAGCTTTCTTGAAAACCAAACTTTTCTTGAAATCCAAACCAAATACATTTGGCTATAAACGCATCAGAATGCGGTTGTAGCCAAATGTAATACCATAAGCGGCCATCCATGAAACACTATCGATTCAACAAAACTCACTCCGATATTTCCGAATTCGAGCACTGACATCAGATCGTTTGCAAAGGTTTCTAGAAGGCTCGATTTCGTAAAATCTTCATCATTTTCCCTTTTTGCCTAATTCAATTAAAACCGTCCTTCGATGTATTATGCTCATGGATAGAAAATTTCATCACAAGATGTCAAAACTTGAGAGCTTATTTGGGCTATTCTTCAAATTTTTCGAAAACACTATCTATTTCGTCAAATCCGAACTGTTACTGATCTTTGACAAATGCGATACCGAGAGTGCTTTAGTGGTCCCGTTGTTTTGCAAAAAGTTCCGTGCTGATATGTCAAAACTGATTGAAGGAAAAAAAAACAATCCCACGCCTGTCAGTGCACAATACCTTTCTTCGTAATTTCCCCATTATTTTGCGGTCAGCTCTCGTTCAGTCCGTAACAAGGAAGGGGTGGATCTGGCCCTGTATTGAGAACCCTCGCAGGGTAAATTCAATTCAGGCTGGATAGCCTAAACATTTTCCAAAATTACTTAGGAATGGCAGGTAGGGGGCAGTACCTTTTCTCGACCTCAATTTTTTACACCGCATATCGGAAACATTCTAACAGCCGTTAAGCGGTGTGCATCCGCTTGTCATGTAAAATATATGATTTTCGATAGTTTTGTAGCCTAGGGCCTTAACTTTTATTTGCACACTGCCCCGCTCCGATTTTCCCCTTTTCTGTTTTGTTTTTCTCGCAACTGTTTAATGAAACACTGTAAGTCGTACCTCAAAATATATTCGTTCGATTGACTTTAGATTCGGACAGAGCATAATTTCTAACGTTTTCTATCCTATGAACGGCTTATTTTTCGACAAGTTTATCCATTTTTCAATAACACATAATCAAAGATGTTTTTTTGGTAAAAAATCAAACTTTAATTCTGAAAATGTATTCTATATCATAATTATTCTACTGAAATAATATATTTTTGCGTTTAATTTCAGATCACCCCAGTTGCCAGAATCATCTACACCGATTGTTCATGCAGCAACGGCGCAACTTTGTTTTTTTTATAATGGCTTCATTGTTTATCGATATTTTCCAATGAAAAAAAAACTTATATGTAGTAAGACTATGTATTAATAATGGGCAAAATCCCGACCTCGTCCTCTCAATACTCTCAACAGAAAAAACATTGAAAATCGACCTGTTTTTGGGTCCCAAGCTTATGCAGGCCCATCAAAACAAAAAAAAACCAAAACATCCTAATGGCAAATATGAGCTCCCAACGATTTTGATACCATCTTAACACATGCCACATATAGTTTCGGAAAAAAAAATTGGAGTAAAGCTTCCTCTACGCGGACGCAAAATTAATGCAAAAACGAAACGCACCCACTGTCGCGATTTTTTTTCTTTATCGCGGCATGATTTCATACGTGTTCGCAAGGCACGTATCGGCAATTCGATACATCGCGAGGTCACGAGAAATGCGTTTCGCGAGTACAGTGAAGTTCGATACGTAATACATAAACGCGCAGGAGCGATGCGAGGGGCATATCTGAAGGGAAATTGAGAAGACACGAGGCGAGGTGTTGCATCGCATTTTCAGCTAGAATTACGGCTGGCGAGTACCTCGGTGGATGTAATTATGTAATGAGGGTATCACAGAGGACGTATGTCATCGAGGCAATATTCCCGACATATGTGCTCCAGGATGGGGTCTATCATGACGGACTTATGACATTCTACTGTTCTGCCTGCACTCGTATCATTTTTTTTCTTCCAAAGCTTACCATTTCCGGGGTTCTGTGGACGTGACATAAATTTTTATGTTTTTATATATTGGGTTGTCCGGAAAATTCGTGCCGATTTTCCAATGTGCCACCTACCGGAAATCGACAGGAACTTTCTAGCCAAACCAATATATATATATATATATATATATATATATATATATATATATATATATATATATATATATATATATATATATATATATATATATATATATATATATACATATACATATATATATATACATATATATATATATATATATATATATATATATATATATATATATATATATATATATATATATATATATATATATAGTAATCCGCCGGAAAAACTTCAAGAGAACTATCAGAGAAAGAATGCGGTGCCCTTCTGGGCCGAGATTTGAACCCGAGACCTGTCGATTGCCGGTCGACTGCTCTGACCACTGAGCAACGCCAGCCCGCTTCCCTCACCTTTCTTGGAGTCTCGATATTCGTAACGCAACGTTACAATATATATATAAACACTCATATCCTAGAAAAAGTGAAATGTCAGTATATATATATATACTCACACTTCTTATATATACATATATCTCACATCTCAATTATATATATATATTTTTACACAACCGAAATTTTCAATAACATCCCCACACACACCATATATATATGTATATACGTATGCACGAAGGCCAGGGTTTAAGAAGTATGTTTGGATTTCATTATAATGTCAAAACTGTTGAAATTGCAATTCTGTTTAGCCGAGATGGAAATGTTGATCCATTGTAAAAATTATCTTTCCCCGACTCTACGAATATTTCCTGTATATAAGGATTATCGTTCTATTTTTTTTTTTTCAATATACTTGATTCTGTCACCACTCTATCTTGAATACACAGTGTTGGTTCCAAACATATAAGGCGGAACTGAATCGTCGTTATCCAATTCTGGCCGATCCTTTTTCTTCTAAATACCACTGGTGGTTATATCTAGATAAAATAACGTATAGTGAATGACAAATGTAACGATAACAGGTCATTATCATAAATTTTACACGTGCTCCGTGAGGCAGACGATTTGTCACCGGGCGCGTTTCACGATTTATTGTCGTGCACCGAGAACGAAAGGACAAAAGAGACACCTATAATAATATGTACGAGGTTCCATAGCTTAGCCTTCAACTAATTTTACGGTAGAGGGAGCTTCATTAAATTTTGTTAGTGCAAACAAGTTCCCCGCTTATTTTATTTGGTCTCGTTTTGAATCGTTATGACGGCATTTCGACTCGTGACGCTCAATGTAGAGTACACTGGACGAGGTGTTTTCGGGATTTCCATGTACGAAACACTTTTGAATGTGAAAACGTTGAATATTTTACGTTACCGAGAAAAAAAGAGTGTATGCAAAATTTGAAAAAGATCGTAACGTAGCCCTGTCGGTATTGTGGGAGTGTCAGCTGAAGTCAGGAACGCTTCATTGAGATATTTCGAATACGTGCCTCGATAAGATAATACAAACTTGAAGCGATTGTACTCGAAGCTATTGGATCGCGTGGTTGCTTGGCGGATGACGATCTGTTAAGTTTAGCAGTACGTACATACATGCAGCTACAAAAAAAAAACAATTTGTCTGTGATTATTAAAACAAAAACCTCGTACTGAAATCCTGCACAATGAGTATTCAGGAGGGTGGAAAAACCTATTAAGATTTACAACGATAAAAAAGTCAAGAGATCCAACTATCAGCTGCGCAAGTTCGGCGAGAAGGCAAGATATCCAACCTTGCTAATGATATATTTTGACGGAGTTTGGTATTTATGGAATCACTTTGCACGTTCCTCGCAGCTATTAGTATCGAGTTGAACTTCTCAATCTCAAAATTCTTTCTTTGCAATTTTTTTCAATCATTCCAGACTGCGGAATTATTTTGATGTCCGGAGCTTTGTCGATACGAGAACATAATCGATCGATCAATTCTAGTCCTGTCCCGAAAATCAACGATTCGTTACGGGGTTTTCTCACTTTAGACGCTAAAAAAGGCTATTTTCATGAATTTTTCGATAGGTTTATATTATAGATATTGATATAAAAGTTGTTACACTTTATAAATACACTTTCGAAATACCTAAAAGAATGTTTTTATGTATTTATGTAACGCGAACAAACTTTAAATGCGTTTTTCTCGAAACAACGTTTTTCCACGGCTTGTTGATCAAATCTTCGAAACTGCTGAACCGATCCTTATGAAATTTTAACCACATACTCTTTACAACTATAGCTGTAGCGCATATCAAGGATTTCTTTTAAATTTTGATATTTACTACTTTTTTTGGCCAAGAACGATGAAAAAAAAACGTTCTTTTTGTTTTTTCGTAAACTGCCCGCCATTTTGTTATTTTTGTATATATCGAAAATCGTATGATATGGGCTATACCCGTTAACATACTGAATCTAAAACTGTTTGATATTTTTGTTTCGGATGATCCATCTCCGAGATTTCATCAACAGCTCAAACCTACAATTTTTTAGGACATTTTTTAATTACTAATTTCTTCTATAAATAGTGACATAAAAAAAAATTTCAATGTATTCCGAAAGTGTATTTATTAAGTGTAACAACTTTCATATCAATATTTATAATATAAACCTATGAAAAAAAAATCATAAAAATAACCGTTTATTATAGTGTCTAAAGTGAGGAGACCCCTTAAGCAAAAATTTAAGACTATGCGCAAGACAGCGTAATATACCGATAGCCAACATTACGTAAATATAACGGACTCAAAATGTTCTTTCCACGTACATATGTGTGTACGTGTGTGTGTACACGCTACCGACTATTCTAATGACCGATAATTAGTGAGTGGTACTGTACGGGGCCTCTGTCGTGATTGCATAACCTTGTGGTTATATACATCGAGGCATTGTCGGTTAATATATTCTCGGCTCAACAAGGTGCTGGCTTTGCAAAAAATTCCCCTGCCTGTACAACACTTTTCCTGTAAATGCGCTCGCTCGTTCGCTTTGTACAACAGGAATTGAAGGCTGGAGAAGTTTCTGTTGTCGTTCACAGCACTTGTCCTTTTAGCGGATTCCCACGTCGATCTGAACTTTTTACTCAGAATTGTTGACACGTTTTTTTCAAGAGCGAATGAGTAAATAGATCCGCACAATAATACACCAAAAAGAATATAGATGGAATATGGATAGATATAGAAATTGAGTTCGGGATGACTTCTAGTATCCGAGATCCGGATGATCCGTCGATTGGTCATTGTAACCGGGCGTTTTTTCGTTCCTTCTGTGGCTCTTCTATCTCCTCCAACTCTTTCGAGCTGTTAGCAGCTCACTAGTGTCAACCGGTGATCCAATTATCAAATGAATTGCAATGTTTATCATGGCAAAACATGACAAGACAACGCGTCCGAGCATATGGGAACTTTAAAATATATCAACGAAAAAAACGTTCATGATTTTGATAGATTTTAGTAATGTTTGTAAACGAAGGCTTCAAATTTGGAAGTAAAAAATATTCGTTTCGCGTCAACCGTCCACCAGGGTTATGTTCTGAAATAATGCTCAATGGAATTGTCGTAAATTGATTGAATTACGATCAGGCTGTGACAGCGACGATCTAACGAGAACAAGTCATTGGCCTGTGAAATGTATTCAATTGAGTCGCTTCACCTGCGGTGAGTTTTTTTTCCGAGCCCGAGTATTTCGAAACTAGAGTGGTCGTTCAAATTTGTAACAGCTCTTCCGTGTTCACGGCATAGAGAGTTGCAGTTTCCGGTCACACCGGAGGTGTTTCCAGTCACACTGACTCCATATATACATATTCACATACATGACGAGAAATACCTCGCACCCGACTCGATTCACTCAGTCATCTTGTCTCCGCAGGTTTCCGCAGTGATAAAACGAGAAAAAAAAGAAGAGTAAGACAAAGTGACAATGTGACTTTCACGCTTCGCTGAATGACCGCGTGGGGAGGAAGCAACGGATGGATTTTATGACTTTAGTTATTTCAACAAACGTTCAGAAAAATTCAGAATTTCGCCTGGGGCCAAAGAGATTCTCGTCCAACGATGACGGATGTATGCGTACGAGAAGATTCAAGAAAATAGGCGACTTTCCGCTTGTGGCTGTGACGCCATCGACGCGCCAGTCCGGGCCGTGTTGAAATTACGAGTTAAAAAGAGAGAAATAAGGATGAAAAAATTTCGGGCGAGGGACCAAAAGAAGGATAACGAGGGTCCCAGTTATGCGGTGACCGAAACGCAGGTCGATGGGATCAGTCGTGATGAATGGACCTTTGTTTTCCAGGCAAAAAATACAGCAATACTTATTATCATTATTAAGATAATAAATATATCTTCGTCTCAAGTCAGTTTAAGTTGGGACGAGCTTATACTTTTCAAACAACAAGAACTTTTATACGTTTTATTACACCAGCCAGTAGAGACGACCTAAATAAAATTTTACAATCTAAGTATTATGATTATTATTGCGCTCATTAGTATTTTTATTATAATAATTGTTATCAATAAAACTGACAATCATAATAACAAACTTGTCGGAGAAAGGACTGCAGATAATCAAGCTCGTACTTTTGTTTAATTAGTTTGGAAAGTAGGGAGAACGGGTTCACGGACGCAATTTAAACGGAAATTACAATGGCATCACCATGACAACGTAAGTATTTTAACATTTTATTTAAATTTTTCCGCTTTCATTATCCGACATTACTACACGGACTGCAAAAAAAAATTAATTTAAATAGGATCTATTTAACTCAAATAGGTTTTTTCCTTGCCTACTGCGATCTTATTTACCCCTATGCTACCGAGTGCTTATAACATCTTGTTTTAAGTCTTGTTTGTTTATATCTGCGATATGGCTCAGAGACCGAATGAATTTCCTATTATTATTTGTTGTATCACATAAACTAGATCAGTTAGTTAATATAATTGTGATAATTAGAGAGTTTTATCGAATAACATGCTATAGATTTTTCGAACATAACCTATATATATACACTCATTACAAAAATTAAGCGAACAGCAAAATTTCGAAATAATTTAATTGATTTTTTAATAGCTCTAACTTCGTGATAAATGGTCGTACCTTAAAAAAAATAGGGGTTTAAAGCTTGAAATCTCTAGTTTATGAATCTCACCGATAAACTTTTTTTTGAGCAACACGCTCGATGCGAGTCTAAGAAATAGCGAGGCAAACATTTTCGATATTTTTTTCAAAATCTTCCACGCGCTCAACAAAATGGTTTTGAGCTTGATCAATACCGGCGTCATTTAGCCTGAACCTTCAGCTTCAAAACTAGTTTTTGGACCTCTGTACGATTATTTGTTGCTAAGATATCGGCGTTTAAAGAAAAAAGGAGCTTTTTTCATAAATCATGAATATCTCATGAATAAATGATTGTGCAGCGAGGTAAAGGTGGGTTGCGTAAACTGGAATAAATTCTCTAAAAGCACCTTTTGGTACTTTAAAGAACTTTTTTTTAACTGTTATATTCATTTGAAAAAGTACGAAAAAATGACTGTTCTCCCCGTTTTGAAAAATCCACGTCAACTTTGCAAATATTGCGAAAATGCCTTATGTTTCTCGTTTTTTTTTGGGTTCAATACATGCCCAAAGACCCCTCATAATTTAAATCTGATCGGCTGAACCGTTATTTTTTATCGAAGCGTCAAAGTTTTATCACAAATTATAGGAACACTTTTATTGTTCCTCAAATGTCAATTAATGATTAAAATGAAGAAAAAAAATCCGTTATTATCTCTCACAGTTTCGCAATAATTTTTCTTTAAATCTTGGAAAAAGAAAAAATTTAAAAATAAAAAAAAAACCACTTTTTTCAAAAATTTAAAAATTAAAAAAAAAACCATTTTTTTCAAAAATTTCAGAACAAAAAAAATTCAAAAAAAATTCATTCTAAAATTTGTAGAAGATTTTTTGAAATCATTATTTGTTTTGTGTTAAATTTTTTTTTCAGCATTTGAAAGGTTGATCACGACAAATTGTGAAAAAATTACGTAATTTTTTAAATTAAATTTGTAGAAAAAAAATTTGTTTAGAAATTTCGATTTTTTTTTTGAAATTGTGATTTTTTTATTTCAAAATTTTGAATTTTTTTCTTTTTCCAAGATTTAAAGAAAAGTTATTACAAAACTGTGAGAAAAAAAAACGGATTTTTTTTTCATTTTGATCTTCATTAATTGACATTTAAGGAACAATAAAATTGATCCTTTAATTTTTGATAAAACTTTGGACGCTTCGGTCAAAAATAACGGTACAGCCGGTCAATTTTAAATTGTGAGGGGTCTTTGGGCATGTATTGAACTATAAAAAACCTAGAACGTTGACGTAGATTTTCTAAAACGGGAAAAAGTCATCTTTTCGTATTTTTTCAAATCAACATTACGGTTAACAAAAAAAAATTATCCAAAGTATCGAAAGGTGCTCTTAGATAATTTATTCCAGTTTAGGAAACCCACCTTTAGCTCGCTGTACGATCATTTGTTCATGAGATATTGATGACCTACGAAAAAGCTCCTTTTTTCTTTAAACCCCAATATCTCAGCGACAAATGGTCGTACAGAGGTCCAAAAACTACTGTTTTGAGGCTGAAGAATCAGGCTAAATGACCCCAGTATTGATCAGGCTCAAAAAAAAGCCCGTGGGCGATTTTGAAAAAAAAAATTTGAAAATGTTTGCCCCGCGCTATTTCACGGGTAAAAAAAAAGTTTACCAGTGAGATTCGTAAACGAGAGATGTCAAGCTTTAAAAACCCATTTTTTTAACGATACGACCATTTTTCACAAAGTTACAGCTATTCACAAAGCAATGAAAAAATGTTCAAATTTGACTGTTCCCTTAATTTTTGTAGTAAGTGTATATTAAGTTGCGGAAATTATGTTTTATTTAAAAAATTTTAAATCATACAGATACGCTTAGTGGATTCAACTACACTGTTTTTTGAACAGATGAAACCGAAGCACAGATTTATTAGAATTAAATAAAATATTTAGTTATTCGACGATATGCAATAGATTTTGATGTGAATAAATTAATATATTTAAAATAAATAATTCCAATAATGGAATTTTAATAGGAAAAATTTGATTTCACGAAAAATCTAGTTAATTCAATTTTTCAAAATCAAACAGAAGCGGTTAGTTAATATCAATAGAATTTTTCTGTTAGTGCGAATACAAGTTCGCTTTTTCGGTGTAATTTCGCGATGTACGCTGGTGTAATAATTCGCGGCAATCAATCATCGTGACGCTCCGACTTACGGCGGATAAAATTGAGGGGCTATGAGAATTTCGTGGTATGCGTTAAATACCCGTGACATTTTGACACGTTGAAAAATATCGGACATCTTGTTTCTTCCCGTTCACGAAAACGTCTCTGGCTTTATCGCAATCTCGTTGCTCCGAAAACATTTTGCTGTTGTAATTATGCGATTGCATGGTCGTACGCGAAACCTGCTTTCTTATCTACATACCAGATCACGAAAATTTGTTTAATCGTTTTATCGCGAGCATTCGTGATTTATCAAATATCCATGACGCGAGTAATTGAGTTTGCAATTCAGGCAAGGCATTTTGAGTTCCGAAATAAATAGATTTTTAATTCAAAACGTTGTAGGAGATTTTGAATTTGGGAGAAACATCGTCACCTAAATTCAGAACAAGACGCATAATTAATTTCCTAAATGTCAGAAAAACAATATCCACAGTTATAAAAATGATGCTCTTTTTTCGAACAAGCCACGAGCCGTTATTTAAATTATTCTAATAGTATTGCAATAAAATGCTGTTTTATTTAAGATTCAATTTATATTCTCGGAAATCTAGGAGTATTGGAGAGAGATGTTTCCCCCAAATGAATGGTATATTATTATTATAGTTATTTACACCTGCGCGCTTCGAGTTTCCTACGAACAAAGCCAGATATCGATCGGGGCAATTGTCAAACATTAGGTTTTTGTATAATGGATACGAGAAAAGCAAAACTGTATTTCATGTATGATAGTACCTCTGTACCAAGCTTCAGTGAAACTATACAATTTGTCGATATTACCTATAGTTAAACGCTCTATAATCCAAGGGGGAGAAGGGTTCGATATCGCTTCGTAGCGATCGCGAAGGCTCAGAGTGAAAGGTAGATATAATAAAAGTGGACATAAAAAAGCAAAGTATCAGATACTATCCAACGTTCAGGGATGTTTAGCTTGAGGACAGCTTCTTCCAAAAGTTAAATCCAATTAAAATTGCAAGTTTGACAGCAGTTTTTTCATTTATTCTCACAGAGAAGCTTCAGGTTTATACAATACTTTAGAAAAAAGTTTCATCTTATTTCCAGTTCTATCAGTATTGTCTATTATAGTAAGAATTTCAGGACCCCTTTTTTTCGAATTGGCATACACGAGTTTTGATTGACGATTTCCACTACTTTTAAAGAACGATAATTATTGCTTCCTAGTACAGAAAGCTTTGTTTTCACATTCTAATAAAAATGTGGTTTTTCGCAGAAACGTAATCAGAATAATCTAAAATCTGGAAAAAATAGTATTAATAAAAAAATTAAAGGTGTTTAAATTTCAAAAAAATCCCTTGACGGAGTAAATTTCTCAAAATTTTAGATATCTGGGTAACTGTTTTCAAATAAATAGCTTAGTCAACGTCGTGATGTAATTTTGCAAATATTAGTAACAAGTTTCAGCTTTCAAGGAGGTTTACAATTGCGATGAAACATTTTCATGCCGCTTTAAAAAAACTTTAGATACTTGAACCATTTTTGCCACATATAAACTATTAGAGTAAAAGTATAGCGTTTGAATTTAGCGGGGATCGGTGGACAAGTTCGAATTGTAAGTGTGATCCAATTGGTGTAGATAATTTGACATTGAAAAGGAAGGCTAATGGCAAAATTATTTCATATTAAACAATATCGATAAATTCAATCATACAAAATAAAATTGTAGACGTTCAAAATTGGCACACTCCTATCTGATTAACTTGCTTCGCTGCTAAAGCTGACCACATGGGCGAGATTTTTTTACAGAACGTTTCCTCTGTGAGGAAGCCAACATTGAAAGGCAGACGTACTCATGGTACCGAGATATCTACTATCCAAATAGTAGGTTCGGCCAAAAAAGCCAACTTTGCTCATATCTTCATCTTTTAGAGTAAAATAAATGAGTGAAGAAACAAGATGGAAGCTGTATTACCCCATTTTATTTTTCTTATATTTTTATATTATTGTTATATTCTGAGATCTACGTTAACACAAACTTTTTGTGTCAACGGCATAGGTCGCGAGTATCTAGAACGACGAAGCACCTGCTGTATGCCCGGATCTATGGATACATGACTCTATCGAGGGCTATAAATCGAGAGCAGCAAGAGATAGGGGGTGGTGTTGAGAAGAGAGGGAGAGAGAGGAAATATGACCAGGGCACTGATGAACAATTCGGCACAAAGATGACTTTGAGCGATCTTTTTGTAAAATAATCACCATCCACGCAAAAAGACTTTATTATCTGTAACAAGAAACCTTCTTGCAAAATAAATGCAACCCAAGAGAATACATTCTTTAAATGCAATGCATAAAAACGAGGATTTAATTTCTTCCATTATAACTTTAAAGGGACAAATGATTGGTAAGCATTAAAAAAAACTTACAATTTTTCATCCACTTTCAGAGTAATTATACAAAATTGCAAATCGTTTAAATTGTTCTCGTGCCGTATTTCATGACAATCGTCGCTTGAACAAAAACTGACGTTGCTCAGCGGCAAAGTTCCCGAAGGTCAGGCACGATGCGCGGAAATTGCATGTTCCTCTAATTACCCACTAGTTTTTTTGACGCCGAACAGGCATCAAAATTCCACAGGGAATCACTGCGGTCAAATGCAAGACTTTATTGTCGACGACAGCAGCGAATCACGCAAGATCAATAAACGCCACCACGTCGCGAGAGTTGGAGGCGAATCCAACGCTCACCGTTCATTAAAATATATAAATGCGAACGATGCGATAAACGTGTATGATACGATAAACGAAAACATGTGAAGCATTCTTCGAAAGATTCGAAGCTTGTTCCTCATTTCGAAATAAAATAACATGTTTCTTCGAATACTCTTAGAGGTTTTTACGATCCCACACGTTTAAGGGGTCTTCTCACGTTAGACGCTAAAAAAGGCTATTTGCATCACTTTTTTCGATAGGTTTATATTCTAGATATTGATATAAAAGTTGTTACACTTAATAAATACACTTTCGAATGACATTGAAAAAAGAATTATTTACTTCACTATTTATAGAGAAAAATGGCAGTTGAAAAAATGTCCTAAAAAATTGTGAGTCTGTGCTGTTGATGAAATCTCGGAGATGGATCATCCGAAACCAAAAAATTTAACGTTTTTAGATTCAGTATGTTAATGGCTATAGCACATCCCATACGATTTTTGATATATGCAAAAATAACAAGTCGCGGACATTTTTCGAAAAAAAAAAAAAAAAAAAAAAACAAACGTGTTTTGTTTCACCGTTGTTGGCAAAAAAATAGTGAATATCAAAATTTAAAAAAATCCTTGATATGCGCTATAGCTATAGTTGTAAAAAAGATGTCGTTGAAATTTCATAAGGATCGGTACAGTATAGTTTCGAAGATTTTATCAACAAGCCGTCGAAAAACGTTGTTGCGAGAAAAAACGCGTTTAAAGTTTGTTTGGGTTACATAAATGCATACTTTTTTTCAAATGTATTTCGAAAGCGTATTTATTCAGTGTAACAACTTTTATATCAAAATCTATAATATAAAACGATAAAAAAAATTATGAAAATAGACTTTTTTAGCGTCTAAAGTTAGAAGGCCCCTTAACTGTTATCCCCCATTTGTTATTTCCCTGTATCCAGATTTTCCACTCTTTCCTGATGCACCAATTACTCAGTAAAACTAGCTTTGACGTGATAGCCTACACGACAGTCACTACGCGGCTGAGCAGTCATCCATCCAACTACACCCAAGCCAATGCCGGTCGATAGGGAGATCACTGAAGCCGTATACCAACCACGTATCGGTTTTATTCTCACGTAAAATAAAATGCACAAAATATTATACTGGAATGCTGAGATATGTAACTCATCTCATCTGTATACATTTATACCCGATGACTGACAGAAACTATATTCAGGCTAATACGATCCCAAAGTGCCGAGGTAACGGGGGATTACGGCCGAATCGAATATACAGTGGTCTTTATAAAAGTATGTAATGAGAGAATCACGATGTGTGTACTACGCTTCCGGCTCCAAGTTTTACGATGACTCAGCTATCGTTCACAGTCGAGTGTTTTCAAATCGTTCAAAGTTTCACCACGAAACGTACGAAAAATCAAATTTCTCGAAACGAATGAAAATTGAAATAGCAATTGACCTAATCGGCTGTTTTTACGACTTACTTTCATCGAGCTATAATTACTAGGGTATCGGAAAATTTTTCATGTAAATTCGAAACGATAGTTCGATTTTTTCTGAGGAATTTCAAATTTTCATAAAAGAAAAGGAAGCGGGCAATGTTAATTTGGGAGGCCAAATGTATGGTGCTGGCATTTCAGACGAAAGATTAACCGAACATTTTTATTGCTCAATGTTAATTCAAACTTTAAGGGGTCTTCTCACTTTAGACGCTAAAAAATAGGCTATTCTCATGAATTTTTGATAGCTTCATATTATAGATGTTGATATAAAAGTTGTTACACTTAATAAATACACTTTCAAAATACATAGAAATTTTTAAAAATGTTTTTATGTAACCCAAACAACCTTTAAACGCGTTTTTCTCGAAACAACGTTTTTCGACGGCTTGTTGATAAAATCTTCGAAACTACTGAACCGACCCTTATGAAATTTTAACCATATATCCTATACAACTATAGCTATAGCGCATATCAAGGATTTGTTTGAATGTTGGTATTTACTAAGTTTATGCCAAAAACGTTTTTAAAAAACTCGTTTTTTTTCGAAAAATGACCGTCATCTTGTTATTTTTGCATATATCAAAAATCGTATGATATGCGCTACCCAAACAAACCGTTTGATTTTTTTGTTTCGGATGATCCATCTCCGAGATTTCATCAGCAACGCAAACTTACAATTTTTTGGGACATTTTTTTAACTACCATTTTCGTCTATGAACAGTGACTGGAATAAATAATTATTTTTAAAAATGTTTTCCAAATATGTATTTATAGACTGTGACAACTTTTATATCAATATCTATAATATAAACCTATCAAAAAAAATCACGAAAATAGCTTTTTCAGCGTCTAAAGTGAGAAGACCCCTTAAACACGTTTATCTCGGAACCATGTTTTTCAAACTCGCCAGTAACATAACACAGCCAAATATGCACCGATACAATTGAAATTTTAAACGTATCTTATCAGATGCATTCTTCACTGAACTACGTACGGAACTTGCGATAAGCTTAATTTGATTTGCTCAAAAATGAAAGTTTTCATTAAAATCTGCCCTACCTATGTTGAAAAAGGTATTTTCTGATTTCCGTACGCAGTTCCATACCTTTTGCATATAATTTTAAGATCTTTTGGTTTCTTGCCTACGTTGAAAAGTACAAGAGAAATCTTTCTGGTCGCGGAAAACTGCACGAGAGTTTCCCTGAGTTGTGGGACTCTGACACCAGCATTTTCAATTGAAAAGTAACTAAACAAAATTTTGTACACTTAAAACTGTGTATAAAAAAGTTTCCTAATTCAATTTTTTACTGCTTTCATTGTACTCGTTAGAAATATTCTCAAAATTGTCCTTTTTTAAGAGCCGGCGTGGCTTTATCTCGTAAGGAAAATATCTGACGCGTGTATGGTTCAAAATATGCCTGCGCGTGAAACTAAAAGAAACAGGGTACAACTTATTTTGTGTTGCGTCAAAACTTATCGAGCACGCCTTTTTTATATATGAATAAGCAGATGAAAGAATCCAAACAAACGCATTTCCATCTACGAATGAATAGACGAACAAAACCAAACAAATCTATTTTCTTCTATGAATAAAGTTATTCTTTTTATTAATTTAAAAAAAAACTATTTTTTCTTCCATTTTGAATAACAGTTTAATTCAGTTCAATCGCCCACACGACAAATAAAAATGTACGTAGAATGGAAGAAGAACGAATTGAACAATAATTCCATGGAAGCCAAGAAGTTGTGAGAATAAAATGATCGTCAATTTTACAAGCTACGGATGACAACATTACCCTCGCCCACGAGAATGTTTTTTACACGCCAATCGTTAACGAACGTGACTCGAAATACATAAATCACTTAATCTCCGTGTGGGGAATTCAACGAGACATCTCGATTGCGCTGCCTCCGAAATGTCCCCCTACGAGGAAAGATTTTCTCCGACGCAGGGGTGGTTACGCGTCGCGACGCTGCAGCCATCGTCCCTATCGATCCGGCGAGAAGAGAACCGCAGGGCGTCGTTCAACGTATAGACATTCCTATAGACATGTCTATCTACATTTCTAGACCAGATCCGCGAGAAAGCCGCATATTCTCTCCAACCCAAAATCGATACAATGACGGGTCATTCCGATCAAATTTTGACTCGATGTAAAGGCAATACGAAGTGGCCTTCATGATATTTCGGGGCTGGGTTGAAGATCCGAACTTTCAATGCTCCAACGGCTTACAATTTCGTATTTTAATATTCCGAAATTCAAGCTGGAGCCGGGTTGAAATTCCGCACTTTGAATGATCAGAACGCTCAAAACTCCGAAAGAATTTTACACGAAAGATCAAAACTCGGAAAATCTAAACACCGTCAAAATAATTCGGCTATGGAAGTTGTAAAAGATTCAAAATTTTCAATAAATCGACGAATTATTTAAAGCATTTGTTATAGCGAGTAGTGATTTTGCGTCAATTTTGAAATTTGTCTAGACAATGTTATACGTTCTACATCATTTACAGTCAACTGTGTAGACTTTCGCTGGCATGGTCTTGACATGGGGGCCCGGTTGAAATTCCAAACTTTGAATACGCCGACAGTTTAAATTCCTAATTTTAATGTTCCGAAATTAAAGGTTCGTCAAGACCATGCCAGCGAAAGTCTACACAGGTGATTGTAAATTATGCAGAACGTATAATATTGTCTAGACAAATTTCAAAATTTACGTAAAATTATTTCTTAATAAATGAAAAATCTTGAAATAATTCGTCGATATAGTGAAAATTTTGAAACTTTTAAAACTTCTATAGCCGCATTATTTTGACGGTGTTCAGATTTTCGGAGTTTTCGTCTTTCGTGTAAAATTCTTTCGGAGTTTTGATTTTTCGGGGTAGGATTCTTTCGGAGTTTTGAGCGTTCTGATCATTCAAAGTTCGTAATTTCAACCCAGCCCCGTTTAGATTTTCGGAGTTTTGGTCTTTCGGGTAAAATGCTTTCGGAGTTTTGATCTAGTATTCTTTCGGAGTTTTGAGCGTTCTGATCATTCCAAGTTCGGAATTTCAACCCGGCCCCAAAATTTCAATCAAAAACGTTAATTTTTTTCTTGTCAACTGATTTTCCGCTTTATTTTTGTTTCCACACCATACGGTCGCAGACTCGGTCCCCAAACGATCGACAAAATCGGGGTTCCAGTGTATCAACGTCCCCGGCTCCCAGCTTCTCCTCGGTTTACCTTGAGGGAAACCGATGGAGGAAAAAGAGAATACAATAAAACGAGTGCAAAGAGAGGATAGAAGAAGAGCAAAATGCGAAGAAGGCTGGCAGACAGCGTTGAGCACGCAGGCTCGGGAAAATAAGAATCTCCGAGTGAGCACACACGTCTCTCGGTGAGAGTCAAGTTATTTTCTGTCTGCGAGACTGACACGTCACTCTTTCCCTTTCGCTCACGCACCTCTCGTACTCGCGAGTCCCTTCAAATCTTGCATACTTCTCGCTCGCACTCACCAACTCCTCTATTTTCCTTTCGGCCCTTCCTTCCTGCCTGCATGACTCGACATATTTACGCATATCGTTGAATCTCGCGGCTCAGCGATTGGCCCTTTAAAAGACCCTCTCAAGTTGCGGCGTTCGTACATTCCACTTGAATCATGGTATTTTTATAATTGAGTGAGAAACGGACAAAAAAAGCAGGTAAAGATCAATGAAATATGGAGTTTGGGGGACGCGAGAATTTTCATTGAGCTTTAGGCACTGCGAATTTGGGTATTTATACATCCCACGAAGAATCGGTACACGTCGAATGACTTGGCAACATTTGCATTCACGACACCCTCCTGAAAGTCGAAGAATCTTTGCGTTTATCTTGAAATTCGTTGTCCGAAGAATCGAGTCTTCGCAAGGGGGGAGATACCTTTGAGCGAGGAAAACATTTGTTGAGTTTCATGATTTTTTTCAAGAGGAAAGATGCATTCACCATTTTTCAGACTCGGATTATGTTTTATTACTACTTTTGGCTGTTATATGGTATTCTTTATTCATCTTTAAAAATGGTGGAGGTATGGCGGAGGAATGGCACGGTCTTCTAAACTGCACTTTCGAAACTGTGTGACATATCGCTAAAAAATTAATCAACTGGTTCCGATGAAATTTGGTATAAATCTTTTTAAGCTTATTGTCTAAAACATGACCCTAAATGTTTTTGAAAATAAAAAACAAAGTATTTTTCACTGCAAAATACAGCCATTTTTTCCGGTAAATTCAATATTTTTTATTCAAAGCGTACTATTCCATCGGTTTTCGACATTTTAAACTTTTTTTTGGTTCATATTCTGCGTATGAGTGTTAATGAAAGAAAAATCTTCGTTGTTTTTTTCAGATTAATCCCGCCGACGCTACGTGTCGCGCCGTCTGACAACATCCGCCGCAAAACATTTAGAAGACCGTGCCATACCTCCGCTATTTTCAAAGATTTAGAAAAAAAAAATACCATGTAACAGCCAAAAGTAGTAACAAAACATACCCTAAGTCTCAAAGATCGTGAAGAAGTGTTTCACTTTTTTTCAATCATGAAAATCAGTCATTTTTTTCTTGGCTAAAGATATCTCCCCCCTCCAATTGAACTCTCATCGGTTTTAAATGTACTCACATTCTGTGAATAATTCTTCATCCGAGACTTTAATCAATATACACAAAGTACAGTACTTATAATTTGAAAAAAAAACACCCAAGTTAGACCCGACTCTATTGAAGTTCACCAGCCTGAAATATCAACGACCTCAATTCTTCAAAACTTTGGTGATGTTAAGGGGTATTCTCACTTTAGACGCTAAAAAAGGCTATTTACATGATTTTTTTTATAGGTTTATATTATAGATATTGATCTGAAAGTTGTTATACTCAATAAATATACTTTCGAAAAACATTTAAAAAATTTTTTTATTTGATTCTCTTAATCATCCGAAACAAAAAAATCAAGTGGTTTTAGATTCAGTATGTTAATGGCTACAGCGCATATAATGAGATTTTTTATATGTGCAAAAATAACAAAATAGAGGACATTTTTCGAAAAAAAAAAACAAAAAAACGTGTTTTTCCACCGTTTTTGGGAAAAGTAAATATCAATTTTTTTTTAAATCCTTGATTTGCGCTATAGCTATAGTTGTAAAGAATATGTGATTAAAACTTCATAAGGATCGGTTCATTAGTTTCGAAGATTTTATCAACAAGCCGTCGAAAAACGTTGTTTCGAGAAATACGCGTTTAAAGTTTGTTTGGGCTACATAAATACATACATTTCTATTAAAATGTATTTCGAAAGTGTATTTATTAAGTGTAACAACTTTTATATGAATATCTATAATATAAACCTATCAAAAAAAATCACGAAAATAGCCTTTTTAGCATCTAAAGAGAGAAGATCCCTTAAGGCCTAACTTTACGTTAACTGTAGCATTTTGGATGCATCTCTTATCCCTTACCTCACCGAGTAAGACCTTCCCTGGGGTTTGGAGGTCATTGCACTTCTTTGACGATGCGGTAGAGTCGCGTACGACTGATCGATTTTTCTTCTTTCCCACCCCCGCGACAGTACGAACTACGTGGCG
The DNA here is from genome assembly GCA_963210295.1 of Ophion ellenae. Taxonomy (NCBI): domain Eukaryota; kingdom Metazoa; phylum Arthropoda; class Insecta; order Hymenoptera; family Ichneumonidae; genus Ophion; species Ophion ellenae. The sequence continues at coordinate 8,471,460 of OY723390.1, read as the reverse complement.
GCGACCGAGACCGGTTGGCGTCTATATTCTTCGACCCTCTTCTTTCCTCGATGCTCACTTGTGTTCCGCCACCCTCGAGCTATTGCGTGGCAGATCTGGCCGAAACTCCACCCTCGTTCAAAACGCTAGCCTACAAGAGGGAAATAACGCGATCCAAGCGCCACTGTCCAAATCGCACATCCTCTTCAAAAGACTTTGAGTGTCGTGCATACACTCGTGGAACATACAACGTATATGCATAAGCGGAGAATCGATGAAAGTGCAACGGGACGAACGCCACTCACTTGCTTCTCATTGTCCAGACTCGATCATCCACCTTTTCTTGTTTCCTCTTTTTCCTCGCTCTTCATCCACTTTATCGCTGCAGCGCGATGTTTTGTTATAAATTGAAAATTGAAGATTCGTTGAGGAAAAATCCGTCGATGAAATTCAACATTCGTTTGAAGGTCAATGAGGAACGAAAAAAAACAAATGCGGTCTTCCGCTCGAGTATTCTACGCGTGTGTAATTATAGTTAGGACGAGGGTTGAATGAGAGGGTTGTACTCCGGAGGCGTCTACTCCGTGAAATTTGTGCGCAATTCTTTGTTTCTTTATCTCTGTTCGCGACGCGCTGAGCTCGGGGTCAGCGTGAAACACGCGTAACCTCGTGGAGGGCAAAGGAAACCTCGCGAACTCGTGCTGAAACACCCCAGGCGGACATTCCTCACGGTCGCGTTTGCGACTTCGAGTACGTCGAAGAAGGGTTACCGGTGTCCGGCCTCAAGATCGAGGTCGTTGGACGAGACTTTGACATCGTTGAAGATTTTTTTTTTTAATTGACGCTCTCGTTTTTGCAACTGAGTCGTCAATGAAATCAATCGATTTAAACTCCGTTGACTCTTTCGACTCCTGATGTTAGTCGATCTCGTTCTGACACAATTTGCGGATTGCTTTTTCTTCGCTCAATTATTAATCGAACCGATCAACGGTACCGCTTTTTTTAAATTAATTTTTTCACTTCATTTCCCTGTGTCTCAGTGATTTATTTGTACGTTTTATCTCGTTTGAAACATGCGTATCGTTTTTAATGTGCGTCGCTTATTATTCGTTCAATTAATTCGTCCTCACTGAATCATCAATGAATACGACGGGTATTTTCTCTTCGTGTGCTCTTCCAATCTGCTTACAGCAATTAATTCGAAATTATTGTCTCTTTAATGTGTTTTCCTTCTCGTTGCTCTCTGACTTGATTCTCATACGAACGCTTCTCCAATCGGATCAATAACTGACCCTGCACAAAAAGATTGCCGGAATAACCGAGAAGTTTTTGACTCACCTCAAAGAGAGAATTAAAAAAAACATCGATAAAGATAAAGTTTGATCGAATAAATCGACACTTTTACAACTCGTCACATTGAATTCGTAATCCAAAAAAACCGATTGATTTGTTCAGCCAACCACTTCAATTAATCCGGCAATTACGATACTTATTCGCGTACAGTTCGGTGATCGTGACTACTTCGATAAAACTGTTCCGACGAATCAACAATGTTTTCCTCTCTATTTCTCTCGACCCAAGAATCGAAGGACTACAGGCACTTTGAATTGCAAACTCGAACGTTGACGCTTTTTTTCACTCCGTTTTACGTTCTTTCGTACACAATAAACCAGGTGTTTCGTCCAAGGAAAAACAACGCTGCTGTAAGTACGACGTGGCAATATTTTCTTTCATCATTTCTGTTGTCACTCTCCTTCACATACGAGCGTTCGGCTGCTACGAGTCGTGGACAAAAGACATTGGCGCAAATGTCGATCCTGGTGTTGACGTATGACAAAAGTAATGATACTTGAATAATCGAAGCTCCGAGAAACGTGAGTACGTCCCGTTACCGGCGAGAAATCGGGAAAACGATTGATTTGCCTCGAGTCTGATCGGTCACGGGATTATCCACTGTCACAATTTATTCGCCATTATCTACAATCCGTTTGGCATATTTAAAACTATTTACAAATGAACAATCTTGATTTGTTTCGTTGTTAATCAATTTCCAATCGTGTTTTACGAACTATTCGAAAATGTTGCTTCTATTGTCGTCGTCGATGAAGTGTGAGATTCTAAGAACCGTCGAGAAAACGCCGCGTACTTCAACGAGCCTGTATGTATCAACACACGAAATTTTGTAACGCGAGAATGTCTCGTCGCGACGATATCCCAGCGAGGAATGAGCCGAGACCAGCAGCAGCGGAGGCACAGAGCCGGTGCGAGCTGCTCTTGTTCGTGCAAACCGACTGCCTTCGGGTCTATATCTTACTCCCGTGCGGAAGAGGGTGGCCACTTTTACGAAATTGCTCGAATGCGCGCGCTTTCAGTGCCGGCCGGCCCTCGAGGGTTGCCGGCGGGGGTGTAGTGCATTCTGAAAATTGCATTCGCGATACAGAGAGAACGATGGAAACCAAAAAAATGGACGGTAAGAAAGGCGACTACATTTTATTTCTTTTTTGTTTACTCAATTGCAAAATCTATACGTCTTTCTCCATTTCCATTCGTCTGGGATTATCAAAAAATCGTTTATAATATTGTTTTAATGCAACGAATGATATTTTACAATTTGTTCCTTCCTTCTACGTTATTTAAAAACGTAATTTCAAAACATTCGAGCGTATCCTAAATATGCCAAAATAATTGGTCAATTGATGACAAATATTTTTCAGTGCTTTTCAAATATGCAAACTTCAACATCGTGAAAAATATTGTGATGGTGCTCCCAAATAAAAGCACGCATTCATTGTTATCCAAAAAAATGTTAGCCTTGTTCCGGCGCACGAATGGACTATTTTTTTTAAAAGCATCATCCCTCAGGAACACTTGGGACGTTCAAGTTTAAGCGTTCAGTAGAGAAAAAGGCATTTATTCATGAGAGCGAAACTTTCTCTGTACGAGAAAATAAAAATAGACGGAGCGAAGAGAAAGAATTGACGATGAATGAACGAACGAAGGGTCTGGATGGGACGCTCCCCGGAAGAGCCACGCCACATTGACAGCTGAGAGATGAACGTGCAGTTTTAATGGTTTTATGACGTCAGTAATTCCAGTCAGGTACATTTGAGGTTAGTGGGTTGATTTGCAACAAAAAATACTGAAACGGGACGAAGGTCGGTTTAAGCTCCAATTATGATGGGTAAAAGCTCCAGATCGCAAACCCTACAAGTTATACTCTTCAGGGCACCTAACAGTTCATTTGGAAGACACGTGTCACATTGTGAGTATCAATATTACAGAGAATATCGTAATGCAATTTCTTCCACGCTTTATCGATAGTTGTATTTTAATCACTTAAATCTGTTCGATGCCCCTGTACAGACTGAAAGGAAATTAATTATTTTCGCACTCATTGAAAAAGGTGCAAGTTCTCTTTTAATTGGAATTAAATCTCTAATGACAATTAAGATAATTCTATACGTTTTTATTCCAAGAAAATGTTTATTCTCGAAGCATAAAAATAAAAATCGGATGGTATGCAATGAATATCATTTAATGTGGTCTAGTCTATTGAAATTAATGAAGCTTTCATTTTCTTACTGACGCTCACATGAATTTTCACGTAAGCTTTGGTTTTTAACAGTTGTCCCATTGTCCTGAGTTAAGATTCGGAACAGTATAGCAAGAAAATCAAGAGTGTTTTTGACCCCTCCATAAAAAAACTAAAATTTCCTTGGCAACGAAGGATAAGGACGGAAATTTCCTGCATTTTCCACTTCTATTCACTTTCCACGGTATTTCGCACGTATCGTGAAGCGGTGGAGACTTGACTACTTTGCTATCGACCGTATCGCACTGCGACGACGTAAACTCGGCACTCGCGGATATACGTTTGGCTCCCCGGAGCCACCCCCGCCGCGACTCCGCGGTTCTTCGCGAACGTGACCTCGCGACTCCCGCGGCTCTATTGGTATGCGCAAGCGAGCCACATATAATATAATCCATTATTAGCATTTAGCGATCGTTCCCTTATCGATCCGCGCCCTTGCTACCAACACCGGATGCTGTTGTCTAAGGAATCGTGATTACAGGTGTTTCAGTCTCTTTTATTTTCAAGCACGGCCAGGAGCATGATTGAGTCGTGAAAAAAGTATACTTCGATGCGATCAGACATATGCAACTCTGTACAATTTGTTTATTGTATTTTCACTGCGTTGAGGGTGTGGTCATAACGTCTCTTTTAAAAAAACAACATTTTTCTGCAGGTTTTACCTTTTTGTGAAAGATTCCGATATAATTTGCTGAATTGAGTATTAAACGATCTTTAGCGCTTGAAAATTCTGGCTGGGTTGTTTGGAATATAGGATGTCTTGATCGAAAAATTATTCAAACTGCTTAAGTTTGAATTGTCAAATAATTGAATAAATCAAAATTTTCACCCAGGTGCTTTAAAAATCGACGGATTTCGGTGATAGTTTCTTTAAATTACAAGTATTCAAGGCAGTATTCTAGAAATTTTAAGACTACTTTTTTTAATTTGATTTTATTATTCTGCAAACCTTTCCGTATACGTCTGTCAAAACTGTTTAATGATACTCATAAAATTAGCCGAGCTATAGAAACTATAAGGAGTACCCTCGGAGAGCGCTGTCGAGGCGCAGCAACTTTAAGAGGTCTTCTTACTTTAGACGCTAGAAAGGTTACTTTTATGAATTTTTTGATACGTCTATATTATAGATATTGATATAAAAGTTGTTACACTTAATAAACACACTTTCGAAATACATTTAAAAAAATCATTTAAGTCACTATTTATAGACGAAAAAGGTAGTTAAAAAATTGTAGGTCTGCGCTGTTGATGAAATCTCGTAGATGGGTCATCCGAAACAAAAAAATCAAACGATTTTAGATTCAGTATATTAATGGCTATAGCGCATATAATATGATTTTTAATATATGAAACAATAACAAAATGGCGGACATTATTCGAAAAAACCAAAGAGCGTGATTTTTTCGGCGTTTTTGGCAACAAAAAATAAAAAATATTAGAATTCGAGAAAAAAACCTTGATATAGGCTATAACTATAGTGGTAAAGGATATGTAGTTAACATTTCATAAGGATCGGTTCAGTAGGTTCGAAGATTTTATCAACAAGCCGTCGAAAAACGTTGTTTCGAGAAAAACGCGTTTAAAGTTGGTTTGGGTTACATAAAAACGTTAAAAGAAAATTTAATGTATTTCGAATGTGTATTTATTAAGTGTAACAAGTTTTATATAATCATCAATAATATAAATTTATTTAAAAAAATCATGAAAATAGCCGTTTTAGCGTCTAAAGTAAGAAGACCCCTTAAACATTCTCTTCTCGAAGCAATGCTTTTCAAATCGGCAACCACGATATCCCGATACCCAATTGGCCGATTGAGCTGAAATTTGGCATACACATTCAGTAAACTGTGTTTCAACGTTATTAGTGGAATTAAGGGGAAAGAATTTTTCTTTTTTTTTTCTATAACTCGTAGAATGGTCAGAAAAATTGATCATCGAAGTTAAGCATGCCGCTAGTTTGCTTTTTTTTCGCTGCGTCTAGTACCAAACATCACAACATTCATATAGAATAAGAATATGTCTGGTTTTTTTAGATTCATACAACGTTCACAACACTGGTCGCCAAATGAAGGCATTTTTTGCGCACCGCTCTCAACAAACGTACATGATGATAAATTTATTTTTTGATAAATTTAACAATACATTCAATTTTTTATAATTTTAATATAATAAAAAAAACAGTACATGATAATAACTTGTTTATTCCTTTTTTTCATTGCACATTTTCTTCAAGGGTTGATAAATATGTGTAAAAAATTCAGAAAGAAAACTCGAACAGTTTAGAGGTTATTCCATTTAAAAAATCACCTCCAAAAAAGCGCCCTGGACAATAATACTGCCTTAAGGCGGGATATACATTTCACACAGGAAAAAAAAGCAATATTGAGGTATTTTTTAAACTAAGAACTAATTATTCTGCAATCATCAAACTTAAGGTATACTTTAATAGTATATTTAAGTATACGAAACAATTTTTTCAAATTAATTCATCATTAAAATAGCGGAGCTGTGGCAGAGTGTTACAGCAAGGTCGCCGAGGGAGTTGCGAATCGGCGTGCAGTCTAGCTTCCCGTAGACTTTGATTTGCAAAAAAGTTCAAACATTTTTTCAGTTAGAACATGTATAGTTTCAATGTGGCGGTATTAAAAATGAAGAAAATGCAAATTTGAGAAAATGGCACGCATTAACAAAAAAAATCAACATTTCTGTAAAATGTGGATTACAAAACTAGTTTTTCTCAATTTGTCTTAAAAAAAATTTCGTCAAGTAGAAGGTACCAATATGATCAATATTTCTACCAAGTTTCAAGGGAGGGTAGGGGTTTCAGCGTGAAAAAAAAACACTTTTTTGCGAATTTTTTTCAACTATATGGATAGAGTAAATTTATTGAAAGCTTTTATACATTGTTAAGTGTCATTTAAGAACATTCCGTGAAATTTGTACGCGAAAATATCCACAAACAAGCCGGTGACAAAGCTTTTCCAAGAACGCCTTTGGAAAGACGCGATTTGCGGTGTTCACTGTATCTCAGGTAAAAATTATCTGAAATCAAGTACCATCAAAATTTGGTCAAAGTATCATCAAATTCTCTCCCCAACGGTCTTTGATAATTTTTTTTTTCATTTCTAAATTTTTGGTGGTCTTGTAAAGTGAAAAGTGCTATTTTCACGAAAAATTCCGATATTTTGGGGGTGGAAAACCTCAAACTGGAGGTGGAAAATCTCAAACTAACCGTTGGGGGGAGGTATTTTATGCGTAGAAAGTGTGTACCAAGTTTGAAATAAATCGGTCATGTAGTTTTCAAATGGCAGTGAACACGGACTTTGAAAAAGTGGTTTCGAGAAAAACGGGTTTGAAATTTAGAGAAGTCGGAGCTACAGTGTTAGAGGAGCCGGACTAAATAGTCAATAACTTCGAGAGTTTTGCTCTGATTGACTTGAAATTTTGGGATTATATTCTTGAAATGTTTCTTGAAAATATTCTTGAAAAACAAAAAAAAATCGATTTTTCATAAGTGCAAACCCCTACCGTCCCCTTCATAGTTTTTCAGTAATCCTGCACGCCAATTTCGATAATGCAGTTCTGAGAAAAACGCGTTTGAAGTTCACACCCGCTCCGAATCTGAGCAGTGAGGCACAGCGTTGACGGGCTGTAACGTTTAAAGTTTTTCGAATTCCGCTTTGAAACTGTGGGAACATATACTACATATATAGTTCTGTCGTTTAAATAAGAAAAAAAAATCGATTTTTTTATCGTTGTAAATGTATATTCCGCCTTAAAGCGTTTCATTGCTCGAGAAAACTTATGCAGCTGTGTACAATTTATTGACTGTATATTCGTAACGCTGAGGTTGTAGCGGTCATAAAATCTTCTCCGAAAAGCTGTACGTTTTTGTTGAGATTTTACCTTCCAAAAGATTCTGGTCGAATTTGCGACGGCTCGAATTCAATCATATTTATTGCTCCAATATTCCGGCAGGGTTATTTGCAATGTATGATTTGTTGCTTTAAAAATTAATTAAACTGAAAAATGTATCGACACTCGTCGCCCAGATGAATTAAAAATCGACCGATTCCAATCGCAGTTTGCTCAATCTGACACGTGCAAATTGTACTACAAAACTCTAAATCGCAATGTTTGCAGTTTTCTGCGTATATGTTCCGCAAATATTCTGCTGTAGTTATTGCAGCGCGAGGTGCTATGTCAGCATCGCCAATTAGCCAGGCGTTGTCCGAATAGAGGAAGAAGTAATTAAAGAGTAATCTCTGTCAATCACGATTAACTCCCTTAATCGGTCCAGTCTTGGCTCCCCCTTGATGCAAGGAGCGTTGCTAAATTGGCTAATTACTTTGCTCACTTTCTTCGGCATGGGCATTTGCTTAATTTTTCTTTGTGTTCCACATAAGAACGTTGCTCATGTTGTTTTTTTTTTCGATTAAAATATTTCCAACACATCGCGAATTATTATTACGAAGATGTTCGGCGCCTGGAATTCCTACAGAGTTCAAAATGTTGTTTTCTTCCTTTTTCTCGCTCTACCCGTAGCATCCAAACATTTCAGCGGTCTCTCCCACCACTCGGCTGTGTTACTCCACCACCGCCAGCACCACCACCACTACGAGGGCAGACTGTTTGGAGCCTAATGACCGCGAGAAGCTGTGGCCCGACTAATTACGAGTGCGAACCGATGCAAGAGGCTTTTTCCCTCTTTCTCCCCCTCACTCCCTCGTCCACCCTCTCCAAGTCACTACGATACACGCGCTTTCTGGCTATGTCGTCGCATTACACACACACGCGTCTTTCCCTCTGTCTATACGAGAAAAACACGTAGAGTGAACAAGCCGACGTAAGAAGGACAAAGAAAAGCGGTCGAATTCCTCTTGCGTTCCAGACGCATAAATCCCTCAGCGCTCGGAAAAACACACGTACGGGGCGAAAAGTACACCTATGCGAAAATTCAGTTCACCAGCAAATTCTTCATCTCTCGGTGACAAATATAGTATCATTCTAGTGTGTCCCTCGTGAGTTATACGATGAGATTCCCATAGCGAGCTTTCTCATTCCCGCGGCGCGCGAAGAAAGCTCGGACAAAAATGTCACATTGCAGATAACTGTACCGTCTTGCTTGAAGATTATATCACTCACCAATTTCGGATATTTTTTCCACGTCTGATAATTAGCTCTCAGGCATGGGGAAAGATTTTCAATAAGTAGGTCGTTTGATTCGTAACTTACAGGGGCAAAAATATTTTCAGCACGTCACCGATATAGTCGATCTACGGATGCGCTGAAACACTTTCTCTCGGACACATATACGCGCAGGAAGTGCCTGCACGCACCTTGTCAAAGATGCCTCGGCGCGGCGAGAAGAGGTGAGACATTCTCATTGGTGCGCCAACTCCCGTGAATCGATAACGGTCCTTGCGGTCGATTTTTTTTTCATTCAGATCGCGATTGATTCGACGCTGTAGCTTATCGTGTTCTCCTCCAATGTATAGGCGCTGTTTGTACACGGAGCGAATATGCTCCAGTTTCAAATGCACCGTACGTTTCGGAATGGTTTTAGTCACGTACCGATGCGTCGGTGATCGTTATTGACACTTCCGTTAAGATACGAATGTAAATACGTTGGAACGTGACAAAAATATTCCAAGTCGCCAATACAAGTGGATGGAAATGTCCATATTGAATGTGCCTATCGAGAGAAGAATGCGAGCCCGCTCACTTTACATCTCAAAACGTGTTTTCTCGGAATTTATCCGAATCTAAAAAATTGGAGATGTGCGTGGATCAAAAATCGACAAAACATTTGAGGCAGCATTTCTCCTTCAACTACATCAATACCGATGTACATAATTATTAATCGGAATGGCAAAATGTTTGGAACGTTTTTTAGTTTGAAATTTCGTATGAATTTTTTTAGCATTAAAAAAAAAAATTAAGTGGCTTCTCGCTTTAAACGCTAAAAAGGCTATTTTCATAATTTTTTTGATAGGTTTATGTTATCGATTTTGATATTAAAGTTGTTACACTTAATAAATACACTTTCGAAAAACATTTTAAAAAATCTTTATGTATTTTTGTAACCCAAACAAACTTTAAACGCGTTCTTCTCGAAACAACGTTTTTCGACGGCTTGTTGATAAAATCTTCGAAACTACTGAACCGATCCTCATGAAATTTTAACCATATATTCTTTATTCGAACTCTTTTTTTTCGAAAAATGTCCGCTATTTTGTTATTTTTGCATATATAAAAAATGGTATGATATACGCTATAGCCATTAACATTTTTTTTGTTGCGGATGACCCACCTCCGAGATTTCATCAACAGCGCAGGCTTACCATTTTTTAGGACACTTTTTGACCACCAATTTCTTTTGTAAATAGTGAATTAAATAAATATATTTTTTTAAATGTATTTATTGAGTGTTACAGCTTTTATATCAATATCTCTAACATAAACCTATCAAAAAGATTCCTGAAAATAGCCTTTTTTAGCGTCTAAAGTAAGAAGACCCATTAAGAAATGTATTCAGAGTGAAGCTCCTACAGGTAATTGATGGGCGTTGGAAAACGAACGTGTGGTATGGGCATGTGTTTAATGGTCGGTTAAAACGCGTGTAGTAGCAAATCGTGATTAAAATAATTCGACTAATAATTCGTTGTGCAAAAGGCGAGTCGCGAGGTACGCGGAGTTTACGTTGTTTTTATGCGGGATTACGATATCTTTTCAAATATTTTCTTGTGTGGAATTTCTGATACGTTCTGTAGCAGTTCCGCAAAAATTAATGAGTCAACCCTCAGTAATATACTCCTTTGGGTAATTGATAGGCATTATTGGAACACAAATATGTGGCATCTGTTTAATGGTCGGTCAAAACGTATGTAGTAGCAAATAGTGATTAAAATAGCTCGACTAATAATTTGTTGTACAGAAGGCGAGGCGAGGTGAGGGGAAAAGGGATGCATAGACATTAATTTCTATGTTACTAAATTTATGATATCCTTCCAACTCATACACCACCTTTCACTGAGAGGTATAATACACATTTATCGTTTCAACGGAACTGCTCTCTTTGCACCTCATGCAGCAAAGTCTCTCCGCGCTCAGTTCGAGGCTTCCAGCTACCGCTCACCGTGCACATTTATGTCTATATATACGATCACAAAGCTTTATGGCATGATAGAGACGAGATAGGTTTACGTGTACGCGTACGTATTTGTGTGCTGCAAAAGGTTTCCACGCGGATCCTGAAAAGGTTAACCGCTTGTTTTTTTTATTCCTCTCGGCTCCTCTCGTATCCTTTTCTCGTGATGAAGCGCGAGCTCGGAGGATCCCAAACGCGCGTACGGCGCTCATCACGAATACCCTGAAATTCATTTATCAAATGAATTTCCATTTTTTCCAAGGAGAAAGCAATCCTTTTCAATCAATTTTTGGTCCTTTTTTTTTTCATTTTTCCTATGTCCATTTTTTCCAAGATTTTTCCATTTTTCCAAGTTTTTTCCAATCAGAAAGCAAACCTTTTAAACATTTTTCTCGAATGTAAAACTTCGCCATTCGAGTGGGATGTCACTTTCTTTGAATGAATTTCGATGTGAAACGATATTTTTCGTGGACGAAAGTTGGAGAATTTCGTATTGATTACGAGGGGGAGACAAGTTGGAGTGGTCGAAAGAATGAAAAATCGTGTACGGTGTGACGGAGCGAATGGAAAAAAAGGGTGCGGTCGGTGGGTCAAGCCGGCAATAAATATTCCAACGATATATCAACTATGCGGGCGAGCCCTTAGGCAAGATTGCAGCCGAGCAATCTTTCATCTTTATCAGGCTCGCGGTGAACGTGCGCAATCTCCGCTACACGCCTTGTCTATCGGCTAAAAGCTGGGCGTGCCCTTGCCTCCTTTGTACTCCAAAAAGACGGGTTCCCGTATGCCCCACTTTTTTCCAATGGTATCTATTTATAAGTTTTATCCCGAGAATGCTCGATGATGTATCAGTCCGTGTCTCTGTGTGTACTTCGGAAGAGTTGAGGCTCTCTTCATTTTCTCTCCGAGGGTTTGGGAAGTGGCTGTAAACGATGGAAAAAAGACGAGGCTTGGGACGAGAACGATCACCGATGAGATGTACGTTCTCTATTTCCGGACATATAACGAGTCATCGAGTTGCTCTAGAAAGTGTATGAAACCTCGAGAGGATAAGTCTATATACAGCGAGGGCGTATGTCCCCGGAATAAAATATACGCTCATCTAGATACAGGCTGCCTCGGATAAAGTGTTACCAGCTTATCTCTCAGAAAGTACGTATTGCGATCAAAAATGTTTCAAGTTAAAGTTGTTTCGTTTCGGAATAGAGAAAAAACTGAAAATTCTAATTGGACCCCCTATTTCTTCATTGTATACTCTTGTAGCTTACTTTGACAATGAGAGCTTTTCAAAACACTATGGATCCGTATTTTTTCATCGAGTACTTTCTGAGTTAGGTGACTTGAAAGTTACCATACCGCCAGTATCGCTTGAGGTGCTTAACATTTTCAACATTTCTTACATTTTTCGGGTTTATATTCTGCGTATGACTTTTAATGAGAGAAAAACATCCGCCTCAACTTTTATAGAGGAAAAATACCATATAACAGCCAAAAATAGTAATAAAATATACCCTAAGTCTTAAAAAAAGTGAAGAAACCTTTCCTGAAAAAAAAAATCATGAAAATCAGCCATTTTTTTCTCGGCTGAAGGTTTCTCCCCCCTTAAGAGCTTAGGCCATTCTGTAATGGCGGAACACTTGAAAAAAATTGTTTTGCTTCAAAGGTGCCTAAAGGTCTCAAAAATAATATACCGAAATATTATGGGCGGTCAAAACTTCTAAGTACCTTAGACAAACAATAACCTGTGCCTGGGGGCGGACGCGCAGCGCATCAAGCTTTCCGAACGATCGCTGCCTGAAGCTGCAAAAGCAGCACGGATCAACTTTCAGAGCCCTCAGAAA